>CM075018.1:5439047-5512432 GCA_037576675.1 Pangasius sanitwongsei | reverse complement strand
TCTCTGATCTCTCTGTATTGTGTTTGGCTGTGTGTGTATCTCTGATCTCTGTGTATTGTGTTTGGCTGTGTGTGTATCTCTGATCTCTCTGTATTGTGTTTGGCTGTGTGTGTATCTCTGATCTCTCTGTATTGTGTTTGGCTGTGTGTGTATCTCTGATCTCTGTGTATTGTGTTTGGCTGTGTGTGTATCTCTGATCTCTCTGTATTGTGTTTGGCTGTGTGTGTATCTCTGATCTCTCTGTATTGTGTTTGGCTGTGTGTGTATTTCTGATCTCTGTGTATTGTGTTTGGCTGTGTGTGTGTCTCTGATCTCTGTGTATTGTGTTTGGCTGTGTGCGGTATAGGAAAGCCCTGTCTGAGGTGACAGCATGTCTGCGTGAGCGTCTTCATCGCTGGCAGCAGATTGAAAGATTGTGTGGGTTCCCTGTGGTGCAGAACTCAGGTCTGCCAAGCTTGAGTGCATCACTCTACTCCGAGCACAGCTGGGTGGTGATGCCACGTGTCTCACTGCCCCCGTACCCCATTGCAGGGGGAGTGGACGATGTGGATGAGGACACACCCCCCATCGTCCCACAGTTTAACTGTGAGAACTTCTGACAGTCCTTACTGCTTTTGGAAAATTCATTTGCAATATAAAAATTGTAATACAAGGATTAAAAGAAAAAGTGAAAACATTTAAGTAAAAAAAGTTAAAAAGTACAGTGAAAATACAAGTAATTAATAAAAAACAGTATAACTAAAAGAAAAATGCAAAATGTTTTCCTAATTTTCTGAATCTACATAAAGGTATTTTGTAATCTTCCTTTAGTTATGCATCTATCTATCTATCTATCTATCTATCTATCTATCTATCTATCTATCTATCTGTGTGTGTGCGCATGTTATTTTTTTAATAAGATAAAAATATATATGCCTTTGTCTTTCTACCTCCTCTGTAGCTCCACTAGCTCGTCCTCCTCTGCTGCGTAACAGCAGTTTGTGTCGCTCTCGGCGGAGTCTTCTTTCCCATCAAGCTTCTCTTGTCTCGCCCGATCCTGACCTGCTGTCTATGGCTTCAGCACCAGGCGTCTACAGACCAGAGCCAGATGACGAACACATTTTTTTCAGCATTGACACAAAAAGGTATAGCCTTGTCCCTTTCTTTTTAGTTTGTCACCTCAAATTAAAATTCATAAGTCTTTCATAGGTTTTACAGTTACAAATCCGTTCTTAAAACGAATAGGAAATTATATATATATATGTATGTATATGTACTCCTTCAAAAGTATTGGAACGGCAAGGCCAATTCTTTTGTTTTAGCTATACACTGAAGACATTTGGGTTTGAGATCAAAAGATGAATATGAGACAATAGATCAGAATTTCAGCTTTCATTTCCTGATACTTACATCTAGATGTGTTAAACAACTTAGAACATGGCAGCTTTTGTTTTATCCCATTCGTGTTTCAAGTGATCAGAAATATTGGAACATGTGACTGACAGGTGTTTCTTGTTGCCCAGGTGTTCCCTGTTAGATTGATTGTATAAATAGTTAATAGCTTTGAATCTCTACTCTTGGTTTGAGCCCCGGGTTTCTCCTGTGATGACTGCATTTGTTGTTAATACGGATAAACCAACATGAAGACCAGCAAGCTATCTATGGGGGAAAAGCAAGCCATTTTGTAGCTGAGAAAAGAGGGAAAATTGATCAGAGCCATTGCAAAAGCATTGGCCATAGCCAATACAACAATTTAGAATGTCCTGAAAAAGAAACAACCCACTGGTGTAGTAACAACCAGACACTGAACAGGTTGGCCAAGGAAAACAACAGCAGTTGATGACAAAAACAGTCAGTGACATCATACACAACCTCCACAGGGCAGGGGTGAAGGTATCACAATCCACCATTTGAAGAAGACTTTGAGAGCAGAAATATAGAAGCCGTATGACAAGATGCAAACCACTCATCAGCAGTAAGAATCAGAAGGCCAGATTTGAATTCACAAAGAAATACAGAGATGGGCCACGAAGTTCAAGATTAACCAAGATTAACCTCTACCAAAGTGATGGAAAGTCCAAAGTGTGGAGAATGTAGGGATCTGCTTATGAGCATAGTCAAGTATGGTGGTTGTATTTTCATGGCTTGGGCTTGCATGGCTGCTTCTGGAACAGGCTCACTAATCTTTATTGATGTAACTCATGATGGTAGCAGCAGAATGAATTCAGAAGTCTACAGAAACATTCTGTCTGCCAATGTACAGAGAAACGCATCCAATCTAATTGGGAGGAACTTCATCAAGCAGCAAGGCAATGACCCAAAACACACTGCCAACACAACAAAGGACTTTATCAGGGAGAAAAAAAGTGGAAGGTTTTAGACTGGCCAAGTCAGTCACCAGACCTTAACAAAATTGAGCATGCATTTCACCTCCTGAAGACGAGACTGAAGGGAGAAACCCCCAAAACAAACAATAACGGAAAGAAGCTGCAGTACAATCCTGGAAAAGCATCACAAAAGAGGAATGCACCAGTTTGGTGATGTCGGTGGGTCGCCAACTTGATGCAGTTATTGCAAGCAAGGGATATGCTACCAAATAGGAAGTGTTATTTACTTTAAGACTATCTGTTCCAATACTTTTGATCACCTAAAAATTGGGTGGTCTGCCACCAAAGGTGCCATGTTCCAAGTTGTTTAACACATCTAGATGTAAATTTACATCCTGAATTGATATATTTCTGTAAAGTTGCTTTGTGACAATGTCCATTGTTAAAAACGCTATACAAATAAAACTGAATTGAATTGAAATATCAGGAAATAAAAGCTGAAATTCTGATCTGTCGTCTTATGTTCATCTTTTGATCTCAAACCCAAATGTCTTCAGTGTATTGCAAAAATAAAAGAATTGGCCTTGCTGTTCCAATACTTTTGGAGGGGACTGTACAAGGAGCAGACGAGGGACCATATGTAAAATTTACTGACCTGAAACCTGGGTATGGTTTTTTTTTTTTTTTTTTTTCTGTCTGGCCTACAGAGACTCTCAGGACACATGTTCAGATTCAGACTCTCTAAGTTCCTCCCTGGGAAGGAAGCAGTTTTCCAGCTCCTGCACCCAAGGAGCAGAAACCCCGCAGCGCAAGATCTCCCGCAATGAGCTCCTCTTGTTGGCTCAGGAAGCACAAGCCACTGCCTTGGAAGCCACCATCTCATCACCACCTCCAGCTTCATCTTCCGCTGACCCCACCTCAATCCACAAGGGCTCACCTGACCTCACCTGTTCTGCTATCCCAGAATCACAGAGTTTGACCTTTCACCCTGCCACTAAGGTGGCAGCTTATAACGGCATGCTGGAGAAGTCATACAGCTTGGGCCAGTTGTCTGCTGGTGGGACGCCCCCAGAGGGACGTTACACTTCCCTAAGCTCTCTAGACATGGATGGAAAGACAAGCAAAGAGGCCAAACAGCTCCTGTCTTCCTCCAGTCCCCCAGACTCCTGCGACAACCCTGAGAAAAAGCGCTCAAAAATCAAGAGCTTATTCAAGAAGAGCAAAAAGCAATGAAGGAAAGGAGAGGAAAATTAGACGAAGACATGAAAAAGCCTTAAAACAAACGAAAAATGTAACGGACTGTCAACCAGATGCCAAAATGTTTAGTTCTATTTTTCTTTCTTTTTTATATTTTATTTTTATTAAAACAGAATGTAGCTCCGTCTAGGCGTTATCCTGGGTTGGAAGCCTTTATAGTCCACTTGGACTAGCATGTTGTCATTCAAACATCACAAATGGTCAAAAATCAAGGGTCATTTTTGTCATTTTAAAATGACTATAGAAGAATTGTTCACGTCTTTCTACGTTGTGGTTTTAGGGTTGACTGTGAGAGTTGGATCATCATAAAGCACCAAACAATCTTCGTAAACTAACATAAGATGTAATAAAAATCCAACATACTTTATAGAAATATATCATCTCTACCGTAACTTACATTATAGGCCATGTGAGTGGACAACTGTTCATTTGAAAAGCTTGTTTGTGTAAGTAATAAACCAATAAAAGTCCTACATTACAAATTTAGTCAAATTTCAAAATGCTAATGATGCAATTAAAAATGCTGTATATAATATACAGGGCATTGCATAAATATTTGCCTGTCTTTTCCACATTTTGTAGTGTTACAACTTGGAACTGACATGGACGTAATTAGGATTACACTGATCTGCCATAACATTAAAACCACCTGCCTAATAGTGTGTAGGTCCCCTCTGTGCCACTAAAGCAGCTCTGACTGCTTCCCCCATCTGGGCTGTTGATCTCTCCAATGCTATCAGGGTTACCCTTGGCCTCTTGGCTGATTCTTTGACTATTGCCCTTCTTAACCACTTGCTGGATGAAACCATTTGTTGGATGAGTTTCTTTAGGCAGAATCGCAGTTGTGCCCTATTGTATCCATTTTTTAAATAATGGACTTAATGCTGCTTTGCAGGATGCTCAAAGTTTGAGACCATTTTTATTTACCCTGACTGACACTTTGACACAGAATGATTTCCGGACTTGTTTCGATACCTCCTTGGTCTTTATGATGCTATTTGTTTACGTTTGTTCTTTAATGAATCTGGGACCTTCCAGGACTTTAAATTGATATCATATGATAATTTAACTGCGCACAGCTGAACTACATTCAACTAATTATGTGACTTTTGCAGGCAACCAGTTTCACCAGAACTAATTTCACAGCAGCCTGATGAATACTAACGCAATCCCAACTTTTACATTATTTATTTGTAAATCATTTTGATGACTATACTGATTTTTGGGCCCACTTCACTTTACAAAATATTACGGGATATTTTGTCTAGATTCATGACATATAATCCTAATTAAGCCTATTTGAATACCAGGTTGTAACACTACCAACTGTGGAAAAGTTCAGTAGGGTGAATACTTAGGAAAGGCACTCTATGTGCATCAGTTATTGTCACTGTCAAATCCTGGTGCCTTTTGCCTATCCACCTCAACACTGTCAACTGTTTCCTTAGTTTATGAATTAATAATGATAAACATGATGACACATTACTGAATTTGTTTTTGTTTCTTGGTTGGTTTTTGATCATAGACGTGATCAGTTTGGCTCTAGTGTTCTGGAGGTAAAACCAAAAAGAACCCATAATTGTGAAGATGTAGGGTTGGATGTGGGCTTTCAGCTCTATGTCATTTCCTGTTTACTGATGCCTCAGAGCCCTGTACTTGACTAATTACCTTTAAGGTAAGAAAAGAAAAAAAAAAAGTAAGACAGAGGTAGCACTTAGTCTTAAGCAGACAGACAGTCATAATGCCTATCATGAGGCAATACAAATGATGGTCTATGATTTACACCAAAACTTGTATAACAAAACCTGTAAGTTTGACTTAAAGTGATTTTGTTATAAGGGTGTAATGACTGCTGCAGATAAAGTGCTACCTGCTAAAGGTTGTTGCACTACTGCTTTCCTGATTTGGAAAGGGCTGCTTTTTCGCAGAGTAACAGTAAGTTTAGATACATAAGAGAGACGTAGTAAAGAAGTAGTAAATTGATGGAGTCAAAATGATTTGATGCATTTAGAACGCTTCTTAGCTTATTTATTCTTCAGTGCATTCTTTATTTTTTTTTCCCATGACAACGATGTTCAGATAGATTTTTTTTTTTTTTTTTTTTTTTTTTAAACTGTCGAACATGCATTTGTAATGTGTGGAAGGACTCTGTATTTTATATATACATATGCAGATTTTAACAACCCATTAATAACGCCTATTCCTTGGACTGAATGCTCTTTTGCAAGGGCTTAACATCACTGTGATCACAATCCTCATCCTAACGCACTGTAATACATAGCCTGGCCCTAAAGGTGTGTTATTTTGACAAACATTGTCACAGGCTTTTATTTTACTGTTATTTATAAAGTTTCTCATGTATGAGAATTTGAGTCATCCTGAAGCCATCACTTAAGGAAGGATATTGTACAATCCTGTTAAAAACTAAAAATGGTAAATATGTGTAAAATGATACACCTATTTAACATAAAAGTGCGACAGACTATGGGCATCGATGTGGGCAATGACTATGGTGTGTATGCCTTTACATTGGTTAAACTGTTTTATGTGTAAGAGGAAACCAGGGCTAAGTAGGTATGATCATAGTGAAATATTTCTTATGATTTCAGATGAATAAAAATTTGTCTAAGCCACTTTGTATGAAAAGCTATGAAAGTTTACGCTTAAGGTGAAGTACAGGATTTGTGGTTGTAGCTTTTCTTACATCGTTCGTGTGAAGTCCAACAAAATCCTCACACGTCCACACAATTCTTAGAAATTCTGAATTTGAGAATGTTTACATTCAGCTACCGTCTTAAGCTTCAACACCCTACATGCACGCGCACACAAACACTGCTATCATTAAAAAGTCTAAAACCATCTACACATTTAGACAGGAAGAGAGGGAAATCCAGAGTAAGTCCACTCCATTTCAGTTAGATCAAAGCTTTGGAGTGTTGTTTCTCCATCTTGTTCTTGCAGTACCCAGCCACTTCACATTTTAATGTTTTCTGAGCTCTATTGCACCCATTTAGACTTCAAGAGTGTCTTTATAAGGCTTTTATATTCTAGATTATAAGATGAATTTGGTGTGTTGAGAGCAGGGAAAACACTAAATTGTGCACTGCAGAGATACTAGAGGACCAGGATTGGTACTCCATTGCATCACCATTGCAGCAGCAACCCTATAGAGATCTTCCTGCAGAGTCGCCTTCTGCAACATTGAGTAGTTCTACCAGGTTTGTCATATTAAGGTTTGAAATAAAGATTTGAATGAAGATCATTGATATTGCATCAGTACGCCACCAAGATAGTCTTTCACTGCTGTTTAGTCTGCGTCTTCTGGATATTGTTAAGGACTTGCATAATGCAATTTCCTATCTTACTTATATTTATTATAATACTTAAAAAATTTGGTCCACCTCCTCTGGTACAATGACTAATTCTGAGTTCTGGAAAGTTCAGAGGTTCCCAAATGTTTACAACTTGCATTCCACAAAACAGGACAGAACTGACCTGACTATTAAAAATGCAATTGCAGACAATTGTAACACAATCAACATTGGTGAATAGAGAAAATATACACAGCCTGGAATGCAGCTTCACGTCGTATTGAATAGGGAATGATCTGCCCAATCAGCTTTTCAACATTGGAAATTTGCACTGTAAACATATGAATGTCAAATTCAGTCGTAATAAAATGGAGTAACATTAAATTAAACAATTTCAGATATTTTCAAAAATGCATTCTCTCATTAAGCCATGTCAAAACAGTGCGCTGCCATTACTAGTAAAATATAGCGTACCATTTTAGGTCTGTGGCAGCCATTACACAGCCCATGACTAGGGCTTTGGCTGGCTTTTAGCAATTAGGACATGTACTACTGCTATTTATCGCAGTCTTATTCTGTTAATACAGTGGAGAAGAAAGTAATCCTATAATACTTACCATACACAGAGATTTCATAGTCCTGTAAAATGGCACACAAGACCCCTTTATTTCATACCGTAAGAGTGCACTTATATCGGTTCCCCATTTGGGATTGAGCACAGGACTAAATGTGCGTGGAAATGGTGCTGTTTCCAAAATACACCCAGCAGCAGGCTTTAGGCTAATTGGATAATGGCTCTTACTGAAATAAACAGAACAAGTAATGGACTTTAATTTTCCTCTTCCACAAGGAGCGCAAATATTGCTGAAATTAAATAATAAAGCAATGTTTACACAAGACCTAAGTGTTATTTAAATGAAATTTCATAGGTTTGTAGTTTCTTAGCATTTATGCAGTAGGGTTGACCATTGAATGATAAATTGGAATTCCAATATTTCTTTACCAAATATTTTTGGTTGACTGATATTTGATTGAACTCCCAATTTCAGTGCCCACATATATCGATGAATGATATTGATGTAAATGTCATCTCCCCACCCCCAATTTGCTGTGTGAATATTTGTATGCTGTACAAAGACTTAATAAAAATGTGGTTTAACTCTCATCAATAAAGAGCTAAGCTGTTAAGCTATTTTTCTTTCACTGCATCCTTTTTTTTTTTATTGTGGGAACTCTTGTTTTGGTTGAAATATAACTTCTAGAGACAGGATGTCACTTTGTAAAATCAGTATTTAATGTGATCACTAATAATTAGGAAAATCTACATGATCTTGTACATTAAAGAGTCATGAGTTTTATATTAAAATGCGCATATGATGATTCTTATTGAAAGCCAGATGTTTAGGAAAAAGATGCTATATGGGTGAGAGATTATATATGCCTTTTGGGAAGTCAAAAGAGAAGCATTTGTTAAAAGCAGTGCCACCTTCAGCAGTAGATGGCAGTGATGTTCTGCTGAAGTGTACACACAAACTGAGCACTTTTCATGTAAGTAAATGTGAAGTTTGCAGTATTACACCAACTGCAGTTGATTATTTAGCATCTTACTTATTGATAATCATTGATTTCAGATGATTAGGATTATTGATATTTCTTAGATAAAATTATAATTTTAACATGTTGTTATCTGATTCAGCTCATCTCTGACTGACCAAATCTACTACTGGTTGAATCAGGAGAGTTGGAGTAAATACAGTGGTTCCAAAGGAATGACATTCAGAAGCACTGATGATGAGGAAGAAAAATTGAGAGGCGAATGTCGAAAACAGAAACAGTAAGAGAGAGTGAGATTCTGCTGACATGCACTAAGGTTAATAGCTGGTGACTAGCTCCTGACAGGCTGCACGGCTGACGAGAATAATGAGAGCGTTTTTTCCTTCTTACCTCCATATTTCATAAACACACGTTTTGATGCACTCTCAGGAAGATGGGCGCTAAAGCTCAGCTCTTGGATAAACCTTTTAGATGAGCCTTCAGAAGCAGAAAAGGTGAGAGGATGGAAAGTTGTCACAGTTTTAGTGTCTTTCCAGTGAGGGTGAGAACGCCTGAATGAACACACACATAAGGAATGCTCACAAATGTTTAATGGTAATGTGTTCTAGATCTTTGGAGCATTAAAAAAAAGGGTTGTTTCACTACACTTTTTAGGTGCCTTACATGGAATATGGAGAAGGCTATCACTAGATGATCTTAAGGCATGATTTGGAACATAGATTCTCAGGCAGTCAGAGATGTATGAAAGTGTTGTACCCTTAAGAGATTTAAAAACTAGTAATAAAATTTTACAGTCAATTCTAAAGGAAACAGGCAGCCAGTAGGGTGATGATAAAACTTGTCTAATATGATCTTGCATTCTAGTTTGTGTAAATGTTCTTGCTTCTGCATTAGTCCTGTTAGCAATGCATGACAGTAGTCAAGAGAGAAAACAAAAGCATGGATCAATAACTTGGCATCTTGTAACCGGAGATAGGATCTCACTCATGCTATATTCCTTCGATGACAGAATGAAGTTTTAGTAACATTATTAATGTGCAGTTCAAAAGATAAATTAGAGTCCAGAATTACTCCAAGATTTGTAACTTCAGTTTTTGTCTGTAGAGCCAGATTTCCAAGTCAGTTTTATACATTCACTGAGCACTTTATTAGGAACACCTGTACACCTACTCATTCATGCAATTATCTAATCAGACAATCGTGTGGCAGCAGTGCAATGCATAAATTCATGCAGATACGGGCCAGAAGCTTTGGGTAATGTTCACATCAATTACCCAAAAAATGTGGAGAAAATGTGATCTCAGTGGCATGACTGTTGGTGCCAGACAGGCTGGTTTGTGTATTACTATGCTGATCTCCTGGAATTTTCACACTGGTCTGTAGACTTACAGTAACAATAAAGAAAAAACATCCAGTGAGCTGCAGTTCTGTGGACAGAAACACCTTATTGATGAGAGAGGTCAACAGAGAATGGCCAGACTGGTTCGAGCTGACAGAAAGGCTACAGTAACTCAGACAGCCACTCTGTACAATTGTGATGAGCAGAAAAGCATCTCAGAATGCACAACACATGAAACTTTGAGGCGGAAGGGCTAAACAGCAGAAGACCAGGTCGGGCTGAGGCTGCAGTGGGCACAGGGTCACCAAAACTGGACAGGAGACTGGACAGAAGACAAGTTACCCATCTTCTAATGGCTACTTCCAGCATGACAATGTACCATGTCACAAAGGAAAAGTAATCTCAAACTGGTTTCACAAACATGACAGTGAGTTCTTCAGCGGCCTTCCCAGTCACTGGATCTGAATCCAATCATGTCATCATGGACCAGAATCTCAAAGGAATGTTTCCAACATCTCGTGGAATCCTTTCATGAAGAATTGATGCTGTTTTGAGAGCAAAGGAAGGCCCTACCCAGTTTTAGTATAGTGTTCCTAATAAAGTGTTCAGTGAGTGTATGTTTTTATTCTGCTTGCTTCACTACCAGAGAGGCATACACCATATGCCCAAAGGTTAATGGACATCTGATCATCACACTCAGATGTGATTCTTCTCCAAACTGTTGCCACAAAGTTGGCACATTTGTATAGGATGTTTTTGTATGCTGTGGCAATGCAATTTCCCTTCACTGGAACTAAGGGACCCAAACCTGTTCCAACATGATAGTGCTCCCGTGCACAAAGCGAGCTCCATGAAGATATGGTTTCTCAAGTTTGGAGTGGAAAAACACGTGTCCTCAACCCCACTGAATACCTTTAGAATGAACGGTAATGCCTCCTCACCTCACATCAGTGCCTGACCCCACTAATGCCCTTAATGAAAATTCCCACAACCATGCTCTAAAATCTAGTAGAAAGCTTTCCCAGAAGAGTGGAGGGTATTATAACAGCATTCTTAATCTTGAATGGGACGTTAAAAAAGCACATATAGGTGTGATGGTCAGGTGTCCACATACTGGCCATATAGTGTATTTCTATCCTGTCTTCATTTAGTTTTAAACAATGCTATTTATCCTGTCAACAATGTTGGACAGACAGTTAGTTACATAATCTGGTGCTACAGATATGTACAACTATCCATAATCAGCATAACTATGTAAATTGACCCCATGACCCAATGGCTACATATACAAAGAAAATAAAAGTGGGCCAAGTACAGGGCCCTGTGGTACACCACACAGATCATGCTTATTTGAAACATGTTCATCTAGACTAACAAAATATTGTCTTCCAGTTAAATAGGTAGAAAACCAGTTTAACACAGAAAGACCAAACATCATTTCAAGCTGTTTAAAAAGTATTCTTTAATCTAAACTTTCAAAAACAACAGTTAAATCCAAAAGTATCACCTGCATCAGCATTCAATCTCAGATCATTTACTACTTTCACTAATGCTGTTTAGTGCTGTGATCCGATCTGAAGCCAAACTGGAATTTTTCATGAATATACTTCTTCTTCTTCTTCTTCTTCTTCTTCTTCTTCTTGTTTTAAGAAGACCACTTTTTCAAGTATTTTACTCAGAAACAGAAAGATTACAGATTGGCCTGTATTTGCTAAAGAGTGAGGAATAAAGGTAATTTTCTTTCAGTAAATGTCTCATAACTGCTATTTTCAGTGTGTCTGGCAAGTGGCTATTTCTAGATAACAGTTTACAATATCTAATACACAAAGGTTGTCAAATATTTCTTTTAAAAATGTTGTTGGAATAGGATCTAAAATACATGTGGCTGAATTTAGCTTCAAAATTCTATCTCTAATCTTTTTAAAAAAATTATTCACAGTGTTTTACCATTGAATAAAAGAATACTCCAGGTTTTTCTATAATTGCAAAATATGCCTGAACATTTGTGATTTTTGTGTTTAAAAATTCAAAATCATTACATTTTGCTGGTGAGGTCTCAATGAGATAATCTTTTAGGCTTTAACAAACAATGAATAATAACAAAAAAGAAGAGCATTAGTGAAAGCACTAAATTGTTACTCAGTCTTTCATGTCAACAGAAGCAGACATACTAAAAACATGCAAAAGTGATCTGAGTTGGCAACATCCAAAATTTCATTTACATTGATAGCTAAACCCTCTGAGATGACGAAATCTAGGGCGTGACCATGATTATGTGACAGACTAGTTATGTGCGGAATAAAATCAAATGTGCTTAAACGTTGCCATGGATTCAGTGGCCTTTTTGTCAGAGGCTTTGTCAACATGAAAATTTCTTATAAAAAAGTGGGTGAGTATTTGGGTGGATGATGAACAACCATTATCAGCACTCATTTTTGACCTTCAAATAAAACTGTAAAATATTCAAAAGAAGAAACCGCTTAAATGAAATGGCTTTGCAATTCAAAATATTAGAAATAAATAAAAGGTCAACCATGCCCCTTCTTACCCTCCTGTACAGAGCGGATAAAATCATAATAATCTGGAACAGTTTCAATCAAGGAAGCCGCTCCATCTGAAATATAGCCAGGTTTCAGTCAGTATCATAAAATCTAGCTTTTGTTCATGAATAAGATCATTTACAATGCTCCTCTTACTAATAAGTGCTCTAACATTGAATAGGGCCTTCCTAGGATTTCTGTTTTGCTTTATTGGGGTAAGTGGGGTTAACAACTTCAACTGTTTTCAACTGTTTATTTATTTAGTGTTTTGTGTTTATTTAGTTTCTTATTAGTTTCTTGTGTTATGTAATGAGTTCTTGTGGTTGGTTATTATAGTTTGAATAGAGTTTGAACAGTTTAGGGCAGGTGTGTCACTATACATTTTATTTACCTCTCTATCTTCACTTCACCTTTGGCTGATTGTCTTCTCATAGTTTGCCAATAATATCACTGTGTCTGCTAGGTCTTTCCCACAGAATGTCCCAATTATTAATATAGCCCAAATCCATGTCCTCTGTCCACTTATATTGCACCCCCTACTTTAATAATTTAATAATATATAGATAGCACACATCGCACATATGCTGCTTAAAACTTCAGTATGGGGTTAGAATTGTTTCATATTTCCAAATAAATAGATTACCTTCCACAAATAAATGTAGAGTGATTCACAAAAAATAAACAAACTCACAAATAAATAGAATGAGACCCACAAATATATGTTACGAGTTTCACAAAAATGAATTAAATTCACAAATAAATAAAATGAGATTTGCAAATGTCACAAACACAACTCTGCCTGGCATTCATTTCTGGATTGCTGCATGCATTTGTGGATTTTGAAACATTTCTAGCGTCAAGACGTGCACACAAATAGGCGGACTCCACCCACTGTCTACTCAAGCCAATCGGATAAGGCCCACAGTACACTCCAACCAATATGAAACTCCTAACGGAAATTTGTGGATTTCATTCTATTCATTTGTGAATTTATTTAATTTTTGTGAATCTCTCTACACTTATTTGTGGATCGTAATCTATTTATTTGGAAATATGAAACAATTCTAACCCCACACTCCAGCATTTTCATTGTAACAAGCCGTGTCTCTAGTCACATGATTAGGTTAGCTGTGGCATTTACTATTTTTATTCCCTTGTGATATGGAACACACCTGAAAACTATGCTTTTCTGCTTTTACAAATAAAGCACTCATTGAATGGGAAAGACGTACATTTGCTCCTCACAGCAGCGATTTTCACCTCGCACAAAAAGATGATCTTTGAATTTATGAGCTTTGGTCTTGTGAGCCAAGCACTGTGGCATTTTTGGTTGGTAAAAAAAATGGAGGAGCTGCTTATTATTAAGTCGCAGCCACATTGACTCTGTTTTCTTACTGTTGCTTGGCACACATCTGAAAAATAAAAAACCCAGCTATCTCTTCCACTACACCAGGGTACACCATACACCGGGGTTTTTGTCGTAAAATTCTTTTTCCCCCCCCTTTCTGCCTGGAGTTTCTTAGTAGCAATGCGGAGAGTCCTGAAAAAGTAATAAAAATTTTTGCAGTGGTTCAGACATTCATTTATCCACTCCATTTTTAACTCTGACCCTGTAACACACTACTACCTATACAGAGAGGACGGCTGCCTTGGATGTCTGACATTTGTTTGGAATGTTCCTGTCAATTGGGGCATCAGTCTTTTTAAAGACTCTTACGCTTACGAAAATTCAATTTAGTTTACTATGCTTTTACTATGATCTTTTATGGTAAATATGGTTATAAGTATGGTAACTATGTTTATTACTTATCTAACTGTGATACAGTTTTAGTCAAGTAATGCTTGTTATGCTCTTGCCCATGATGTTACTATTGTTTTACTGTGGTACTTATATTACCTGTACTATTGCTATCACAGATTGCTATATGGTTAAAAAACATATGTTGATATTGGGTTGATATTTAATATAGAAGAAGGAACCCTTGTGTAGTTTTTCCTCAAGTTACCCTGACCAAGTATACTGTGTTGTTCAGTTGAAAGAACTATTCCTAAAACTATGCCCTAACTATGTAACTTTGTTTATTTATTATGCAATGTTACTATATTCTAGGATTCGAATACAAAAATAGTTTTACAAAAGGACATTTAGTGTAGCATATGCAACTTTAATATTTAATGGAGTAAAATGTACTGTAACCATTATACATCGTAACATCATTTTGTAAAATATATAACACAATATTTTACAAAATCTTACCAAACATTTCTGGAGCTCCAATAATATTTCCATCAAAGTCAGCATAACAAACTTGGGAGCAACCCACTCGAAAAACACATCAGACCCAGGGTAAGCACTGAACTGTAATAAACATTAATAAAAGGAAACAAAATAGAGGCTTTCTCTGCACTTGCACAGCTCTGCTCTATCATATCTGCACTACTAGAGCGAGAGGGAGAAAGGAACAAAAACACAAAAATACATACCAGGAAATACAGATCAGGTGTGCCAGATTAGTCATTACGCCCTTGACTTATCCCTGAACCCCTACTTCATGATGTAAAACCACGCCTCCACCTGCTACAGTCAGTTTTAGCTGTGTTTACTAGAGATATGACAAAGTGACCACAATACAAGTATAGCTATAGACATACCATGACAAGCCATGAGTTTGTTTTGTGCCAAAAACTTTTTATAATGGCAGTAGTCAAATGGATGGATAAAGATACAAGGCATAAGACGTAATATGAGAAAGGGTTTGACGTCCTAGGAAAAAGCGAGGAGAAAAAGCAAGTGAGTCAAAATGAACAATATAGATACAGACAGCGTCTGTTATTTTTTTTTTATTCCTTCATTATTCCTCCTGCACCCCATGTATCACAGCCTCACTCCCACTTCCTCTCTTTCTGTCTCTCATGCTCTTGTTTCTCGGTTCCTATTGCCACGAACTTTTCCTTTTTCCTTCATCTCCTTTCTCCTCTATGAGAGAAATTCAAGCAGTTCCATGTGTCAAAGAGCTAGGCCTGTCAAACAACAAGAGTTTCTATTGGACTTTTTGCGAGCTCAGCGGATGAGTGTGTATGAATAATACATGTGGTGATCCTTTAACTTCCCCATCCTTATTAAAAGAATCCATTTCTATCCCTCCTTTCCCCATTCTCCAGGCTCTGACTCCACTTTCTGCCCACTGAACAGACTCTGGGGAATGAGAAGCCCTTACCATAGGCCTGTGGAAGAGGACTAGGATTGAGGGAGAGAGTTGTATATCACATTTCTTTCGGTAAAGTGAATGTTAATGTGGTCGGAAGGAAATCCTTTTTTTGGGACTAAATAAATGGTTGTGGGTGTTTTGCTGCAGCTTAGTTCAGAGATCCATTACGTGACCTACACTATAGTCTGCCACTTAAGTCATACCAGCAAGGGTGCTCAATTTCACAATATGTGTGTCTGCATAGTGTCTCTGCTTTTGTCTTTACTTTGAAGTTGGTGTAGCTGGTATACCTTGTGAGATCAGAGTCCTCATCTTGTGAAGGCACCTCATTATCAACACAAATCTGTGTGTGTGTGTGTGTGTGTGTGTGTGTGCGCGAGATGGGGGGGGGGGGGTGTGGACTCAAAGTGGACTGGATGTGTACTGACTTGTAACAGCCTGTTTCTCAGTAGATGGCACACTTGTTCCATAAAGAGCACTAACAAAAAAAAAAAAAAAAAAAAAAAAAGAGGGAGCAGGGGGTAAAAAGGAGACATTAAGATTGAAAGAATGAACAAATAAATAAATAATTCAAAATTCCCTAACAACTTCCCCAACTGTCAATATAAATGGCCCTGGCAATGCATGAGAACTAATTTCAAATAATATTTAATTTAAAGGAGGCAGTCTTTGTTTGCTATTTCAAAAATACGGAGACCACAGAGTAAATCACTCACTCTTTTCTACTGTGTCTTAGCTGTCCAATCTTACAACATCATACAACACTGACAGAAAAAAAAGCTTTCTCATGGGCTTACAAAAAAAAAAAAAAAAAAAAGAAAAAAATCAGCGAGGTAGGTTTTGAAAGAAAACCTTTGTAGTGTCTAAACTTTCAAAAGGTGATAAGGCATCTGTCAAGAAACCCTCACAGATATATGAGAAAACATAGCATTTTTTTGACTGTGTGAGAAATAAGAAGACAGCATATCAATACTATTATCAAGCAGCATTTGAAGCACACACACACCTGTAGTACTATATTAGTAAGGCAATTCAATTGACCTGTGTATTACTGTAGGTATATAATGAATAGATATGTTTTGGCTCTTTTTGTTTATCAGAAAATACTGTGAAAGAAAAACAGTTCATGCAAATCTATTATAATGAGGAAATTTGGTTAATGATGTTAAATACACTATGATAAAATGATACTAATGCAATGCATGACAAATGACTAAAGCACTGACACTGCATTACATAAAGTACTAAAGCACTGACGCTGCATTACATAAAGTTCTAAAGCACTGATGCTTTATTACATAAAGTACTAAAGCACTGATGCTTTATTACATAAAGTACTAAAGCACTGACACTGCATCACAAAGTACTAAAGCACTGACGCTGCATTACATAAAGTTCTAAAGCACTGACGCTGCATTACAAAAAGTACTAAAGCACTGATGCTATATTACATAAAGTACTAAAGCACTGATGCTTTATTACATAAAGTACTAAAGCACTGACACTGCATCACAAAGTATTAAAGCACTGACGCTGCATTACATAAAGTACTAAAGCACTGACGCTGCATTACAGAAAGTACTAAAGCACAGACGCTGCATTACATAAAGTTCTAAAGCACTGATGCTGCATTATATAAAGTAATAAAGCACTGACGCTGCATTACATAAAGTACTAAAGCACTGACGCTGCATTACATAAAGTACTAAAGCACTGACGCTTTATTACATAAAGTTCTAAAGCACTGACGCTTCATCACATAAAGTACTAAAGCACTGACGCTTCATCACAAAGTTCTAAAGCACTGACGCTGCATCACAAAGTACTAAAGCACTGACGCTTCATTACATAAAGTTCTAAAGCACTGACGCTGCATCATATAAAGTACTAAAGCACTGATGCTTCATTACATAAAGTTCTAAAGCACTGACGCTTTATTACATAAAGTTCTAAAGCACTGACGCTTCATCACATAAAGTTCTAAAGCACTGACGCTTCATCACATAAAGTACTAAAGCACTGACTCTGCATCACATAAAGTACTAAAGCACTGACGCTGCATCACATAAAGTTCTAAAGCACTGACGCTTCATCACATAAAGTACTAAAGCACTGATGCTGCATCACATAAAGTACTAAAGCACTGACGCTGCATCACATAAAGTACTAAAGCA
The DNA here is from genome assembly GCA_037576675.1 of Pangasius sanitwongsei. Classification (NCBI taxonomy): domain Eukaryota; kingdom Metazoa; phylum Chordata; class Actinopteri; order Siluriformes; family Pangasiidae; genus Pangasius; species Pangasius sanitwongsei. Next base: position 5,494,742 of record CM075018.1, on the reverse strand, counting down.
CTGACGCTGCATTACATAAAGTACTAAAGCACTGACACTGCATTACATAAAGTACTAAAGCACTGACGCTTCATTACATAAAGTTCTAAAGCACTGACGCTGCATCACATAAAGTACTAAAGCACTGACGCTTCATTACATAAAGTACTAAAGCACTGACACTGCATTACATAAAGTTCTAAAGCACTGACGCTGCATTACATAAAGTACTAAAGCACTGACGCTGCATTACATAAAGTACTAAAGCACTGACGCTGCATTACATAAAGTGCTAAAGCACTGACGCTGCATTACATACAGTACTAAAGTACTGTCCCTATATGGTCACTACATGGCCAAAAATATGTGGACACCTGAACAACACATGCATATGTCAATTCCTCCCCAAACTGTTGCCACAAAGCACTGGAATGGACTGGAATGCTCACTGTGCTGCAGGCCTCCTCACCTGACGTCAGTGCCCAACCTCACTAATGCTCTAATGCTAATGCTAAGGCCACAAGCTGAACAAGCACAAATCCTACAGCCATGTTGCAAAATCTGTTGGAAAACTAAAGGATGCTGTCTCCATATTAATGGCCAGGGTTTTGGAACAGGATGTACCAGAATCCAAAATTCACTAAAAAAGAAAAAAATCACATTTTATTGAATAATTGAGGAAAACACCCTGAAAGAAATGTTTTTGTTCATTTTTTTTCCCAACAGTATATATGCTAACCATAAGCTTTAGCTGTGCTTGGTCAGTTTATCCTTCAGACTCCTGCACGTTTTTTTTCAGTGTTAAAAAAAAAATCAACACACTGAATTAACAAAAAACTTTAATTTTTTCCTAGTTAAATTCATAATAAAATAGCAATATACTGCAAATATACTACACTCGCTTAACTCGGTTTATTTCAGGGTTAGCCATGTCTTCAGTAATGTCAGTGTATTAGTATTTTTTCATTTTTAAATTATCTCTTGCTTTTATGTTACATCATATTACACGACAGCAAAGAAGAAAAAACCCAAGATTTCCTTCTTAAGTCCACATTTTTATGATTTTTATAGGCTTAAAGGCAAGTGCCTGCGTTTAAAGGCAGCGATCTATATGCTATTTAAAAAGCAGTCTTGGACACTTCTATTCAAGAGGTATGGACTACATGCAGGTAATTTGTATAATCTGAATAACTTACACAGAAAAATCACTTAAGTATGTGCGTAACCCATCTCTGAATATGAACAACTTTCCTTGCATACATATTGATATAACTTTTGGACTTCAGTTGCCAACTCTGAATATGATCCACTGAGCAGTGAGAAGATCAAAGCAGATCAACAAATTAATGTATAGACCACTAAAGTTACCTTAAAAATAATTGGGCCCCACTGTTTCTCAAAAGTTCATAAAATATGAATCTTATTAATTAAAGTCCATCAGGCATCCCACAACACCAACTTACACTCTTTCTAAACATGTTCATCATCCATTGGAAGTAATATTCTAAGGAAAAGAAAAATCTTTCCTTTATGTAAAAAAGCTAAGTGTATTTTGTATTTTGTAAGTATTTTGCTCAGAAATAATAGCAATGACTGTCACATTTCACATTAAAATATGTTTTGTGTGTGTTTTTGGTGTGTGCTTCTAAAATATGGCACAGTAAAATAACCAACCTTCCACAGGCCATAGGATTGTATGTAGTTTTGGGTTCAAAATGGTCCAACAATGGTACAACAGTTATACAGCAAAAAACAAATAAAAAAACAAAAAAAAAAAAAAACCCACACCAAACAAACAAACAAAAAAACAAAACAAAACACTGAACAACACCATGTGATTAGGTTATTATGTGAAATATGAAGCTGTGGAATATCTTTACTACTATGTAATATTATTTACATTTTCTCTTGTCATGACTATAGGCCATATGAGTTGGCAGATAAGGTCAACAACTTCTAAAGACAATATTTACACTGAGAATATTTACACAGTCACTCTATGTTAACACAATGAAAGTTACTCATTAACACATTCACAGAAAAGTTTCACATTAATCATGACCTAATTCATTCATTTCCCCATTAGCTTGTTATCAAGTTTAATCATAAGTATTTCAGCTTACTTCAGTTCACTTCACTTATTGATGTTCCTGCTTGAGAAGGATGCAGCAGGATCTAAGTGTCTCACATGGGGATTAGACCAGACCTGAAGTCATGCTGTGCATACAGTGATATGCAAATTATACACACAATGCACGTTCAGATAATAATGAACTGAAGATCGGTATTTCTGTGCAGAACGTAGCAACTCACATCAGGAAACGAATCAAAAAAACATCCCAAATGACAAAGATAATGTTCTGTTCTTTATCAGGCTTTATCAAAAGATGAAAATAATAGAGGAAGAATATTGAAGCTTAATGTATCTTAGACTATATTTATTTACCAATTTATTTCACCAAAATTTACATTATTGTTTCACTATGCAAACCAGCAGCACTGATTTACTGGGGATTGGGGGTGTTTAAAATTTTGAGTACTCGTTTAAGCTGGATTTCTTCATGAACCACTATATCAAACAATTGATTATTTATAATATAAAACTAATTTGTGGTTTTATAATTGAATGACATAAAGGGCAATATACACATTTCTTTTCATTTTAATACCATATGTTGTTCTTATTAAAGACATTTTAAACACTGAGTTTTGAGTTTGAGACAAACTGTGAAAGAAGAGAAAGTTGGGTGGCAAATTGCAGGCGTGCCAGTCAAAGAAAAAGAAAAAAGTGTCAAGAGAGACAGTGTCCAAAATAATGACAGCATATTTCAAAAAAGGAAAAGCAGCCTTGGGTGGAAAGAAGAGCTGAAATCTGAATCTCGCTGACAGGCCTGTATGTGAATACTGAAACAACTGCCTAAAAAACAGCACAGGGCTGAAGTAAAACCATCCCCCCACTCAGTTTCAACCAAAAGTGCACATCATTAGTTTCCCAACGGTAAGATTTATGATAGGGCTGCCATTTGGAAACCACTGCAAGCAGCGCTATGTGGAACCTGCTGTAATCAGCGCAAAACTTCAATCTCAGAGCAGTAGAAGGAGGCAATGTGGTATGATGAGACATAGTCTGTTATTTTTTATCACATGCAAATAGATTTTCTTTCAGAAAGACTTCCACCCACATCACCTGTTTCCAACTGTTCAATTGAATGGAGGGTCTGTTATCTCACTAATATCAACAAGAAGACAAAAGACATAGCAGCTTGTTATAACTGATGTATGTATACATTGTTTGGAGTTTCCTTTATTGTATCCGTGCCCTGGATTTAATGTGAATCTCTTTTTAATTTTATTTCATCTACAGTGCTCAGTGTAGAAGTAACATTGAAATTGTGGGTGCGAGTTGACGTACAAAAAGATATTCATGGAATGAAAGTAATTTATTTCTAGGCTCCCCAATTTGGGTCTCAGTCAAGCAGCAAAAGAATAGCCTGTGTGAAGACTTAGTAGACTTTGTTCATAGTAGTGATATTTCCACTCGTAGTGCTGTGCGCACACACACACACACACACACTCACACACACACTCACACACACACTCACACATACACACGCACACTCACACACACACCCTAATAACCGAAAGCCAAAGTGGGAAAGAGTAGAGTACAAACATATTGTGTTTGCTGGTACAAATGCAAGTGTGACTCTTACAACATAGCACCGTCTAAGCAAATTATGAATGCATTGCTAACAGACCTTTACTTTTTAACCCTAACAGTGCATACTTGTCCTGTTTCTTTTTAAGACTTTTTAGTGATGAACTCTGTATTCATTGTGAATTTAAATAAACTGTAAAACCCTATCTGTAAATTGATGGAATTTATAGAATTTTTAGAAATGTATAGAAAACATAGTCAGAAACTGAAAACCAGTGTCAATGAAAACCAATGAAACACTGTTGAATATCTATTTAAGACCTGTTTACTTTTTTCCTTGCCATGGACCATATTCAGAGTTGGCCACTTACGTTGTGACCTTAATTTCTAAAGCTGTTCTATGTCAATATTTGTACTGGGAAAGTTACTCATAGTCAGAGTCGGATTATGCAGATATCCAAGTTGATTTTCTGGGCTTCCCATTCAGATCATTAAAAGAACCTGCATGTAGTTCACATCCTTGGTTGCCAGATTTTTCTTAAGCAGAAGTGTCTGAGAAGGGTTTTTTCAATAGACCACCACCATTAAATACATGTACTTGCCTTTAAACCTGAAAGAAATCCAGACTGAAAAATGTGAAGTGTGATAAAGGGAACTGAAGTGTTTTTTTCATAGTTGTCAAATGTAATGCTATATAACATAAAAGCAAGAGACAATTTAAAAACAAAAAATTAAAAAGGTCTAAAACAATGATATATGAAAAAGAAGATGGCAAGCAATGAAATAAACATCTAATAGGAGTCTAGTATATTGCTATATGAATAGTTCTTCATTGTGCACAAAAGCTAATGAATACATGATATACTAAATAGTGATCATGAAATTGTAATATCTGTGCAGGAGCTAATTAATAATGTAACGCCAGTTACAGTTCTGGTTAATTTCATGCACCTTCTTGTAAAACCAATAAAAAGTCTGAAAACAACAGCCGTCCCCTTCTGAATGAATGAGTGCTTTCACTAATGTGCTGTAAATGCCTAATGCTGCCTAGTGAAGTGATGGTATGTCTTGTTAAAAAAAGAAATGACTCATCTGTTCAGAGTCTGAGGTGCTAGTGCTAGTCAAAAGTGGTAATGTGAAGTGCCACTTCGAAACAACCACTTCAAATCCATATTTCTTATTTAAAGTGATGAACAGATCACTAATGGCCAAACATTAAAAGGTAATTGTTGTTGCCATTCAGTCATGTTATTTGCTTATCTTGACCTCGGTAAGCAAGGGATATTATGGAGCTGGACCTTCATAAATTTTAGCTGAATACCACTGGTAGACACTAATATTGAAGATCCCACCAATTAGTATCTAGAACATATGTTTGTTTAGTTCACATATTTGCTGTGAAACTAGAGTGAAAAAAGTTTTTTGGTTAGTCAAATCTAAGAATATATTTCATCATTCAGATGAATGGATCAGAATTTGGTAAAAATAACATCCTTGGGTTTGGAGAATGATAGAGTACAGTACATCCTGATCATCATCCCGATCATCTAAGTTAATCCCATTTGTTACATGTTATTATCACTAAGATGGACATTTTTAAACATGATTATGTACATTGTCACATTGCGCATATTGTCAACTGATGCTTCCAGGAACATGACAGCGAGTGATTACAGCATCATTGGGTGGGCATTAAGCCTACAGAGAATCTTTGGGATGAGATAAGAAGCCATCCAGTTTGAGTCAACTGTGTAATACAATAATTTTCTCACGGTATGCTTCCAGTGCTTCCAGCATCTTGAAATATCCTTGCCCTAGAGAATGTACACAATTCTGAGGGCCAAAGACGTCATGACATGCTACTAGGGCTAATGAACTAAGCTCTTAAACTGGCAACTCAGTGTGTCAACAGTGCACATAGGGGCAACTGCTTGATTTAAAATAAAAGAATATTTTAGTTAAATATTTCGATATACTTGCTGTTAACTGTCACTTCACTTGACAGTGGCAAACCTTGACTTTTGAAATAGCATCCCAGAGCATGTGGATCAAAACAGTGGAGCTCATGGGGATCAGGACAGAAGCCTGCTGTCTAGATGGGCAGAAAAGTAAGAAAATGTATTCTTTCATTCCTACATTCTTTTTTTCATGTAAGTTGTATTTTTTTTTTTTTACCAAGAAAGTTTTTTTTATTTTTTTTTATATATGTAAATATTTTTGGGTTATTTTGCGGATATACACTATATGGCCAAAAGTATGTGGACACCTGGCCATCACACCCATTTGTGGGTCTTCCCCTAACTATTGCCACAAAGTTGGAAGCACACAATTGTATAGGGTGTCTCTGTATGCTGTAGAATTAAATTTCCCTTCATTGTAAGTAAGAAGCCCAAACACGTTCCAGCATGACAATGCTACTGTGTACCAAGTGAGATCCATGAAGACATGGTTTGCCAAGGTTGGTGTAGAAGAACTTGAGTGTCCTGCACAGAGCCCTGACCTCAACTCCTCTAAACACCTTTGGGATAAACTGTAAAGCCAACTACACCCCAGGCCTCCTCACCCGACATCAGTGTCTGACCTCACTAATGCTCTTGTGGCTGAATGGATAAATCCCCCAGACACACCACAGAAAGCCTTCCAAGAAGAGTAGAGGTTATTATAACATTAAAGGGGGACTAAATCTGGAATGGGATGTTCACCGTCCACAGGCTCACAAAAACTGGACAGTTGAAAATTAGGGGAAAAAAAAATCACCTGGTCTTTTTCCAGTCTTCAGCTGTCCAGTTTGGGTGAACCTGTGCAGATTCTTGTTGTTGGCTGACACGAGTGGAACTTGATGTGGTCTTCTGCTTTTGTAGCGCATCCAACTCAAGGTTTGATGTACATGCTGAGATGCTTTTCTGCTCACTACAGTTGTAAAGAGTGATTATATGAGTTACTATATCTTTCCTGGCAGCTTGAACTAATCTGGTCATTTTCCTCTGACTTATCAACAAGGCATTTCCACCCACAGAACTATCGCTCACTCGATGTTTTTTTGTTTTTCGCACCATTCTGTGTAAAGTCCAGAGACTCTTGTGTGTGAAAATCCCAGATCAGCAGTTTATGAAATATTCAAACTAGCCCACCTGGCACAAACAATCATGCCACGGTCAAAATCACAGAGATCACACTTTTCCCCCATTCTGATGTTTGATGTGAACATTAACTGAAGCTCTTGGCCTGTATCTGCATATGCATTTTGCTGATGCCACATGATTGGCTGGTTAGATAACTGCATGAATGAGGACTATGACTAATGTCCACTCAGTGACCACTAGCTATTGACAAGGGCCTGTCTAACACCACTCACACTTTAGGATTTCTGTCAAAAGAATTCTGGCATGTGAAAAAAATCAACCCATCTCACTAGTTGGAGCTGCTATTCCCTGACCATGTTTCATCCTCACACACTACAAGATAGAAGACATGACAATGATGTGAAGGTTTTTACTGCAACTCTAGCTTGTTTGAGACAGCACAGACAGACTCTAGTGGATTCCTGCCTGCAGGCTACTTTGTAACATATTAATCCCAAACCTGATGCCAAAGGATCCATGTCCATCCCAGTCTAGAAGAAACTGTAGCAATGCCAGTCAGATATAAGCAAAAGCAGTGCTGTTATTACTACATCACCTAGCTAAAGTGTCACAGGGGCAAATGTTTGTGCTGTGGCCGAATGCAAGCATAAAGGCATGTAAAGTGGTGCCAGTTCAGCATGGAAAGAGAAATTGAGGAGATCTCAATTAAGAATTCAAGGCTTTATGTGGGTTCAAAGGATAGTTGTGAGCATGTGCAGGGGTTTGTGTGGCAGATATCTGTTTGCATCTGCATTTCAGCGAATACCTCTGTGGAAAAATGCAATTTTGTGTGTAACATTTTTTACCATAATTTGCCCATCTGCAAAGCTCATCTGCAGTTCAAATTTGCTGCTTCCCATCGTGTCCTTTCACGTCGCGCATGTTTGGCACTTCTTACGATTCATTTCACACCACCCAGGCTGCATAAATTTTCAATGCTTTTTTTCCTTAGCCTTTCTCCTCACCTTATTTTAAAATCTGGAGGTCAAAATAATGGAGGCACCAAAGAGAGCAGGAACAAAGGAACTGAGAGAGAGAAGTTGTTTCTTCTTGCATTTTTCTATTTTATAGCAAAATTAGATTGGGCTGGCCTGGTCCTGAACAATAGGAAGTCTGTGGAAAAGAAAAAATAAACAGATAAGTGTGTTTTTAAATTAAAACAATCAGCCAAAGAAGGGAAAAGGATGCAGAAACGGACAAACAGGAGAAAAATGAAAAACACTGCTGGCAGGGTTGTTATTTCCAATAAAAATGGAATAGTGTTTGTGTTTGTATGTGTGCTTAGCTTTCTCAGACAAAATAACATTTTTTCTGCTGAATATGGCTGAATGGATAACTGCACGATAACATTGTCTGGGTCTGATACACTCCATAAGTGGTCATGAACAACGAAAATACTGAACCATGACTATAAACGCTTTGTTTACTAGCTCTAGTTTGACACTGCTCACATTTACAGTGGGAAAATTTTACTGTTATTTATTAAAGCACACTTCCCTCCACCACGCCAATGACACATGGTGTTATGGACCTGTCAAATAAGTAGGTAGGCTTTTTCAGGTGAAAAACAACTTTCTCCAAACTGTCTCGTTTACGTCATTGCCATTCTGAGAAATGTTCATGCCAATGTGCTAAGGAACCACAGAATGAATTTGTATATGGTCAAAAAAACAAAAAAACAAAAAACATGCAGACATTTTGTGCCTCCAGTTTTCTTATGTGCCACCAAACATCCCATGCACTGAAGACATGCTTCATTAGAGACAGAGACAGAAAGAGCCTGTGGCAGTTTCCATACTCACTAGTCAGAGCACACACACAAACAACCCATACTCATTTAATCTCTTTCCTCGCCATCTCTTTATTTCACACCCCAGGAATGAGATACTTCTGAAACTCCAATATTTATCCTGTTTTTTTCCCCCACCAGATATCTAACTATGCATTTATAACGTATACCATGTGTTCACAGTGCGACTGGTTGATTCGGACTTGCTGTTTTCTGCTCTGTCAAAATATGATTTGTTGCCATATCATTGCAATTTTCGAAGCCATTTTCTCAGAGGCACGGAAACACTAACTATCAGTCACGAGGGAGGCTGTGATATTGAGATTAATGAGTGTTTTAGCCAGGTGACCATTAGCTTGTAAAAGAGAGAGGCTTTCATATACAGACAAGCAACCAATGAGTGTCTCAAATAACCATAATTTAGACAACTTTGACACAGTTAAAAGAAGAGATGCTATAGTGTGTGTGTGTGTGTTTGCGTGTACTACAAGTGCTCCTCATTCTAAAAAACTTTAGCACTTAGTGTGGAAGAGCTGAATTATAGCAACATTTTAACAATAATGCTGAAAGGGAATATGGTGAGAGAAAAATGGAGTGAAGGACATTTGGGGGAGAAAAAGAGGGAAGAGTCGATGACAAGGACCTGGAGCTCACAGTGAACATGCTGACAGAGCGACAGTGTGAAATACAGAAATGAAGAAATGACAGGCCGATGTTTTTCCCTGCTCAGTGGCCCGAGGCATATTTGATGTGTGCACGGCATAAATTCTCATTTGTTTTTCAATATCCTGTAACTTGAACTTTGTGTGTGTAACTTCTTGGACTTGTGGCTGCCTCATTGGGTTTGTTTTAGTTTAACTACAGTTTTTAGACATTGGACCTTTTTTTTATTGACAACATGGATGTATCATGAATTTTATGGATAAAGCCAAGGGTGCTGTAGCCTGCTGTAATTATGAAAAAGGAGCTGCCTTTTGTCCTCTTTCCTTTTAATTTGGCAATCTATAAAGAAATGGTTATCAGTGGCAATAGCAGTGGTATATTCCTCAGCATTTGATGAGGATAGGTTGTCTCTGTCTCGCACACACAGAGTGGTACTAAAGCCGAGTTTTAGCCCTAGGGGGTTAGGGGTAATGCTGTTGTGTAGTCAATAGGGAAGCTCATTGCTGAGACTGTTAAATGAAAATTTTCTCTAGGTGTGTAAAAAATGCATGAGCATCAGAAGTGTTTCATAGTTTGAAGACGATGGGCCAGAGATGCACTCATTCACTCGCTCCCTCAGCTGCTGGCTGTTCCAGTCATTTGCAGGTCTGAATGCATAGGTGCACATGGAGTGTGCACGGAGATCACTCTGTCCCATGCTGTTTTATAGCTTACTTCAGAGATGTGAGGTAAAGGTGAAGCAACATTCAGTGACAAAGATTCCAATTTAAAGGCTTTATTGAGTCTTTCACATTTACATTATTTAGAACAGTCTAATCTATACCTGTGCTGTTTTGGCTTTTAACAGGAAAAGATACTGACAAAATTTGTAGATGCTAACTTTGAGAAAGAAAAAAAAATACAATACAACTCTACTACAGATTGTGACTTTAAGTGCATTATTCTTGCATAATACTTTGACCTTGTATTTTTTTTAGTATTAAAACAAAGCAATAAACAACACATTTATATTCCTTATAAGGGTCAACATTCAATGCATTTAGCAATATTGGCAATATTCTCATATTAACCGTGCAAAAACCGACAGAATTAGAACATAAAAAGAAAAAAAAGAGCTTATAGCAGGGGAAACTGCATGAAAGAGCAAATCCATCGAGAATAGCTGAAATTTGTCTGTCTGATCTCTCTTTCTCCATCTTTTTCTTGATCCCTTCTTTCCTCCTGAGGCTGGTTAAATAAATGGTGGCCCTTTGCTTTGTAATAGTTTACACATGATCGAAGGTGATGTCAACAGTCAGGGGCTAAGAGAGAGTTTGACCAGAATATTGTGTGGAGTCTGTCACCTCCTCCCCTCCTCTCTCCTGTTTTATAGCCAAAAAAAAAAAGAAAACACCCTATTTTTTGGCCATAAATTATCCCCCTGCTACGCACCCACCTAAGCCTTCCTGAATTTATGACACTCACATAGCACCTGACACAGTGAATTTAATGTCCACAGAGAGAGAGAGAGAGACAGACATGAGGAGGCTCTCCAGCAGCATTAGGATCTTACCATGTATTTCTGCATAACAGGAAAGTACATAAACTCTTCATATATTACATGAAAACATCTGCATGCTGTCTGCAAAATGATGTTTTTAATTGAAGCATGATCATAGAGCACACTAGTAACTGAACTATACTGTATATATAATGTTTTACCCCACAGACTTACACACACACACACACACACAAAATCATTCACACAATCCTTAAAAGTAGAAAATACTGGCATATTAAAAATGCCACCCTATTTTCAAAGAGGAAAATGCCTATTTCACCCTTGATTTATGATAGTTCCCACCATTTCTACAGATCTGAAAAAAAAGTGTCATGAGTGTAGAGGATCATGATAGAGAGAGGAACATACTATTGTTCACGTCAACCTTATATATATATATATATATATATATATATATATATATATATATATATCAGTTATTATATCATTAGAGTTAGACATAATGTTGTTATGCTGTATTGCTTTATTTAGAAATGTAGAAATGTTTGTTATTAGTACCTAATCTCCTGGTTTTTTGTAATTTGTAATTATTAGCAGTGTAACAATCTTACATTTTGGAATGATGCATTGATCGAAAAACAACAATTGAAATCATAAATCGATTGTTATAGAAATAAGACAAACAACTGGTGTGTAAAAAAAAAATCATATATTTAAACTGATGTATAGAGTATTTAATGGGCTAGCAAGCTGATTTGCTTGTAAATCTAATACTTTTAAATATACTTCTCTGTGTCATCATCTTTCACAAATTAATGGTAAGCACGCCCCAGATTCTGAACAAAGTTAGTCACATATCGATCAGAGGCTACTAAATCACATCCTATCGTATCATATTCAGTGATATCAATCATTGTCTTAAGAATCAAAATCATATTGTGTGGAAGCCTGAGGTTTACACTCCTTGTGATCATTGGGCAATCCACAAACAGGTTGACAGCTCATGCGTACATGTAGCCTAAATGTGATAAAGTATTTGATTTGGTGTATTACTTATTATTAAATTATTAAGTTTAGATGCTAAAAAAATTTGTTTGAAAGATAGACCCTAAAGACACCACTGGTCCCTGGCCATCGGAACTGTCAGTGTGTATAGGATTTACAGGATTGTGTAAGATTTATACAAATGATTATTGATTGAACTCTGTGACTCAGATTTCTGCTTGGAGAGAAGCCTGAAGACACTGTTGCACGTTAAGGACTAAGGTCAAGTAAGCGTGCTCTATAGTGTACGCAGCATATCCATCTGAACAGAATTTCAATCGACCATGTTGAAATCATATCTGTTCTTTATTATTCTGTGCAGGTGTTAGCTTTGGTGCACCTCTGTTTAAATTGCCTTATTCCCATGTAGCAGACATACATACGTAAGTGCCTCTGGGAAGAAAATCTCTACTGCAAAGTTAAAGAGTATCTCAGCACTAAATTTGAATATTTCAGCTGTAAACCTGTTCGTATTAGGTTTTTCTTGTATTCTGTTCATTTCTGTGATTTTTTCAATAGTAGTTGTATTATGTCCAAATTTGTTTTTTACTAGGTAGCTCATGGTTTATAGCTCAACAAATGGCATAGGACTCATGTAGTATTAATTAAGACTTACTACAGTGGGGCAATAATCCTTATGTCATACATATACATATTTTTCATTGTATTTCAATTATTTTAACTTTTCTTTTTCTTTGTCAGAATCAATGGCTTTTTTTTTCATAAACCAAGGAGTCATTTTTCTTAATCTAGGCTCCCAAGTGGCACAGCTGAACAGGAGAGATGGTGTAAGGGAAGATATAACAAATTTTTTGTGACTACACCAGCTATTTCTTACTGGAAATAAAAGTCAAAAACAGTTACAAATACCTTCCACACAAACTGCTCCCTCCCCAGTGTATTATGCAGGCTGGAGACACAGAATTATGGGATATGTAGATCAATGAAGGATATATGTTTGTTACCTCAATGCCTTCCTGAGTCCAGGTACAGCTTTAGTAGGCAACATTTTATGTTTCTGGCCTAGAGACACTCTAAGCTGATTTTCTGGTCATGTATGTATATAAATGTTATTTTTATTATATTGTTAATTATTATTAACATTAGTCATTTTTATTTTTAAAAGTTACGCACTGTCATTATTCAATATGGCAACATACACCGATCAGCCATAACATTAAAACCACTTGCCTATTATTGTGTAGGTCTCCCTTGTGCCACCAAACAGCTCTGACCTGTCGAGGAATGGACTCCATAAGACCTCTGAAGGTGTGCTGTGGTATCTGGCAACAAGACGTTAGCAGCAGATCTTTTAGCAAGCAAGTCCTGTAAGTTGCAAGGTGGGGCCTCCATGGATCGGATTTGTTTGTCCAGCACATCCCACAGATGCTCGAGTGGATTGAGACTTGGAGGCCAAGTCAAAACCTTGAACACTTTGTCATGTTCCTCAAACCATTCCTGAATAATTTTTGTAGTGTGGCAGGGTGCATTATCCTGCTGAATGATGCCACTGCCATTAGGGAACACCGTTGCCATGAAGGGGTGTACTTGGTCTGTTTAGGTAGGTGGTACATCTCAGAGTAACATCCACATGATTGCCAGAACCCAAAGTTTCCCAGCAGAACATTGCCCAGAGCCTCACACTGCCTCCGCCGGCTTGCCTTCTTCCCATAGTGCATCCCAGTGCCATCTCTTCCCCAGGGAAGCAACGCACACACACCGGGCCGTCCATATGATGTAAAAGAAAACATGATTTATCGGACCAGGCCACCTTCTTTCATTGCTCTATGGTCCAGTTCTGATGCTCACATGTCCATTGTAGGCGCTTTCTGCGGTGGACAGGGGTCAACATGAGCACTCTGGTCTGTGGCTATGTACACCGATCAGCCTTAAACACACTGTTAATTATATAAAAAGAAAAATATAAGGATACACTGCAAGATTTTATCTTTGCAAGTAAAGATATCTTGAATAGAGTTAAGTTAAAGACTATTATATAACAAATATAAGCCCATCAAACCTATTTCTTGACATATTTATTAATTTCAAGCATAAATTGTCTTATTCTAGTGGCAGATAATTTTGCTTCTTTCTAGATGCTTGAAATTAGCATCTAAATATCTGCCAATAGAACAAGACAATTTCAAGCTTAAAGAGATACATTAGGTTTAAATGTGAATGCGTATTATAAAGTTGTTTAAAATTTAATTCAGTCCAGATGGGATGCCAATCCTTCGTAGGGCACCATGCACACACACACTCATTCACACCTTATATAGTGACCACTTTAGTGTAGCCATTCCCCCTACCTGTATTTTTTTGGACAATGGGAGGAAACCTGAGAACCCAGAAGAAACCCACATGAGCGTGGGGAGAATGTGGGAAACTCCACACAGACAATAACCTGAGCTCAGGATTGAACCCTGGAGCTGAGAGGTGACACCACTACCCACTGCGCCACCATGTCACCCCATACTGTTTATTTTTATTATTATTATTAGTAGTAGTAGTAGTAGTAGTAATAACTTATATCAAAGGAAGGAATGGACAATCCTATGAAAAAATTTCATGTCTAAGAACTTATTGTCAGTGTCTAAGAACTTATTTTTGTGGAACACTTAAATTTTCCTAATTTATAATTTAGCTTATAATAACCTGACTTTGAGAAAACATTACATTAAGGTTGAGAGTCTTGTGGATTCACTCTGCATTTGTCTGTTTTGATACAGATGTTCAAGAGAAGGTGTGTGGAGAACTAGAACCCGTGTGTGTGTGTGTGTGTGTGTGTGTGCATGTCTAGGCATACAGTTTGTCAATCTATGTAAATGCAAACATGTTTTTAAATGTGTATAAAGATGCAGTGTGTCTGAAACAGAGTTCCAGAATGAATCACTGCACTCAGGAAGAGTTCCTTTGCTTTGAAATTCAAATTCTCACTCATGAAAGGTTTGTCATAAGGACAGGAAGCAGAAAAATATCCTGATAATCTATTTTCTTTTTTTAGTATGCTGTTTTTTTCAGCAGGCCAAGAAGGTGTCAGCTTCACAATTCACATCTAATTGTTCACAATTTTGAAGCGTTTTAACATTTGTGATGAAATAATGCAGTGAATAAGAAAAAATGAGGGCAAAAAAGGGGGAAGATACATCCTATGTGATCATGTCTGAAACTGGTAGGGCCAATGACCCACCCCAGAATGTCTGGTACAATATGATGGATAATGGTGCTACAAATGACATATATAATTATACAAGTGGCATATATTATAAGAATCTTATGGCTTAGGTGGCATCCCAAACCACATAGTAACTTGCTAAGTAGTATATTAGTAAACAAATGGTGTCTATAATACTTAGGCATCCAGTGAGTGCATAGAATGTGGTTTGGCATGCAACCACCCTTGTTGCAGAATATTCTTCTGTAAGTATCTTGCAGTAGCAGTTTTTTCCCCATTTTCTCACCTGCCAATTCCTACCCACCAGCCAGATCTCCCCTATCACACAACTGCTACCAACTGAGGAGGGTGAAGGCTAACGTGCTTCCACTGAGACACGTGAAGCCAGTCAAAAAAAAAGTCTTTTCAAACTGCTGCTCATGCTGCATGACAAGGCAGTGCAACACACGCTGAGGAAAGTGCTATTTACCCTCTGCTGCATACACGAGTTCACCGATGCCTACAATTGGCTAGTGTTGCTGTGATTGACAGGATAGAGAGTAATGCCATCCCTCCCACCCAGAGATTATGACCAATTTTTCTCTCTTGGCTCGTGGCCACAGATGGTTGTGCCATCGTCAGGAATCAGACTTGTGATCTCCTGACGAAAGTTTGAACGTTTTCTGTTGGCCCAAAACAACAGCATTTTTCCAAAATTCCAAAATCCTGCATACATATCTTTAATTTGCATTAAACATGTTCTTTCTTTAAAAAATTAAACTGATAGGTATCTAGTTAACTTTCTCATGAATTTGTGAAAATTCCCTGTTTTAATCCAACAGGGACCAAGAGGTCAAAGCCTCCAACCCATCTTTTAATTTCAAAAACAAAGTTTCATCCTTTCCTCCGGCAATTTATCTGCTTTCTTATGCATGTTTGCTTTCATTCTCCTATTGTTTCCAAGTAGGCTGCCCTGGTGTCTCTCCCTAGAGCCTGCATGTGCAGTGAATTTGATTTCAGGCCTTTATCTAAGCTTGTGGACTAAAATTGCTTACAGATTAAGAGGAACTGTGCTGTGATTTAATTTGAAAAGACCAATCAAATAATTTTGGCACTTGGGCATCATTCAGCATGCAAGCCATTCCTATTGATGTGATGTAGCAATGGGAACTGACACAAAGATTACCCAGATGAACCTGCTTTGAAGGCCTTACAGTGTGAACAAGGACAAATATTATATGATGGTGTATGAGCTGAGAATGGTTCACAGTTTCTCTTTTTTATTTGTGAAGTTCTTTATCATTGTTTGGATCACAGGAAAAACTCAGGCTTCATTTAGATGGACTTGCAGCCCCACTGTCTCATTGCTCCAGCACTGCTTGATCAGAATAGATAACATGTTGAGGAAGAGAAGAAAACAACCTCTCATGGCCTCTCAGTGTCCGTCATGTGTCATGGCCACTCCTGGGTATCGTGTTCTGTCCGACTGAATCTCCTGTTCCAGCGGTTGATTCTGCCTCTCTGTCCCTTGGAGGCCGAGCTGCTCTAGATACTCCTTGTGCAATCCAATTACAAATACAGAAATGTATCACAAACACATCTTTTTGTCCTGCTGGCTTCTCTTTTTCTCTCACAGGTGTGTGTGTTTTACAGCTGTCTGTATTAAGCACGTGTCTAGGAAATATGAACACAGACTGTTCTGAGGAGTCCATGTTCCTCACCTTACATTCACTCTTGTGTGGCTGTTTCTTTTAAGCTAGTCTGTCCATCCATAGAATTCACTTTATAGTTGCTTTTGTGCCATTACATAAATATATAATCAAAAGTAACACTTATACCACTAACTTACGTTCTTTACAATTCTAGATTGCCAGACAAAAAAGACAATGTACTGTATAAAATAAAATGACTCATCTGTCTGGCTAATGCCTTAATTTTCCACTACAAAGTGGAGAAAGATCTAGTTTATAAACAGATGTTGTTAACAGGTGTTAACATGTCAAATAAACCCGTGTGCCAGAAATAGTTGAAATCATATAATTTAATTAATCTCTCATTCCGCTTCAGTGCCCTCTGAATTTCCAGCTCACCTTTCCATTTGGTCAATCACACTTGCTTATTTACATTCACAATGGCATTCCTTTGCAAGCTTGTCTCAAATATCATGCTATTACTGACATTGAAATGGACACATTTGATAACTTTGGCCTGCTTGATTACCATGGGAACCAGTGAATGCAGCCGGGCCCTAAACAACCAGTGGCTGATGAAGACAAATGTGCAAACACAGGTTGGCAGAATTGCTTTCTGGGCGTGTGTGATCGGCCACGCTTGAGAAGGCGGAACCAGGAGTTTGTGATTTATAGTGTGGCGCTGTCCCTGGACCACCGCTGTCTGCTGCCCGTCCGTGCCTTAATTACCCCGTGTGTTTATTAGAATAGTCACACTAAGCATAATACATCATCGCCAAGGAGGGAAGCAGGGCCAAATATAACAATTCTACATGTAGACTCTAAATGCCAGGTCAGTTTATGCTTGTTCATTCAGAAAAAAATAGAATCATGATGAACAACAAGGGCGATAGAGGGGAATACATGAATACATGAAAAGTAATCAAAACATTCACAAACAAGACTAAGACATAATGATTTTAGTGTACTGCCTTTGAGAAGACATTATATCATTTAATCTCATGAGGTACATCTATCTGTTTTTGTATCTGTATTCCTACAGTATCTATCTGTCTGTCTATCTGATTTATTTCTATACACATGACACATAGATAAACGGAAATTCTAATGTTAAAATATTTGATCTCTATGTATGAATAAATTCTGCAGAATGATGTTCATAATGCTATAGCAAATTGCACTAGGGACAAAATAATTGGCTTAAGCAATTCAGATTTTTCTGATTTGAACAGTTTTCGATAGGCAGGCTGAACTATGTAGCTTATGTATTCCAATCATGAAATATTTTGGTTGCAGATGAGGCACAGGGCTGATTAACATTTAGGGTTCAGATGGATTGATTTCCTCCTGTCAAGTAAATGCAAATGTTCTGCAAGGAGATGTCATAAGATAAACACACATACTGCTGCTCCCTGTTGTTCATTGTGTGGTATCACAGAAAAATAATCAGCTCTCCACAATGAAACACTGAAGAATACACCAGCCTTTTATATAGTTTTGGATTATGTAGAATATATGCTGAAAATATTGTATCTGGAGACATTTTATTGATTTATTCACAGCTCTGTTCAGTCTAGCCTTTTTGTCTAATAGAATGCTTATGTAACTGTTGTTCTATGAACACCGGATAATGACAGGGACAATGAGAGTCATCTGAATACCTTCTTGTGCATGTGCGGGTATATAAAAAGAACTTCAACAAAGTTACTATATGACGGTATTTATACAAATACCATTGTTATATGGCCACCCTTCCCTTTTTATTTCTTGCCGAATTCGCACTGGATTGTCACTAGTTCCAAATGACAGGGAACCCTGGTGGTTATCTGGCATTCATACAACCACAGATGCATATACACTATATTTAGTGCACTATTTCACTTATTCTACCTGTCAGGGGCAGTGAGATTGACCTGGATAACCTATACCACAATGATATGAGGAACTGCCCAATCTTAGGCCTGACTGGAAAGGTGTTCAGAGATAACTGCCGCACTCACAAAACTGACAGCGGATTTATTAACCCTGTAGAACCTGGAGAAGGTTCATGGTGACACCCAGGTAGCAGCAATGTAGACTTCCTGGAGCAGTATGCCTCTAAGCAATGCCCTTGAGGAGGAGACATTCCTCGTAGAGTGGTATGTCATGGTAGGAGCTGGTTGAACAGGCCATGGTGATGACATCCACTACCTAGTGGGCTAGTCTCTAATTAGACATGGGAGCTTCTTGGGTCTTCTCTTTGTGATGTACTTGGCATAACATGAAACACTCAACAGGTTCCATTACAATTTGGCATCTAACCTGGGTTCATAAGGGCAGGTCTTACAGAGGTCCAGTACAAGGGTGAGATCCCACACCAAGCTCGTGGGGGTAGATCAGGCTACAGATTCCAGCTCATGACCCCAAAGTGGCCTGTGAGAACTTGGTTTCCACTGCTGGTCTCACTTCTGGATGGAATATCTTGGTAGTTTCCTGAATTGATCTGTTGTCCCAAATGGATGGCAAGTTTTGGCACCTTCTACAAAGTCAAGAAAAGTGACAACATTTTGTCATATCTCATATAAATAGCAAACCCACAGTGCAGATAACCTGACTGAGGGTGCCATAGGCCCATTAATTGGCTAGACAGTAGAACACCTTTAGACAGCCCAGCTTAGCAGGAGACTGTGGGGGATAAAGGCTAGAGCTAGAGCTTCACAAGCTCAGTGGTCAAGAACGTATTGTGGTGAGGAAGAACTGCTCAACCATGCTATTGGCACATATTCACAGGCCTGCAGGTCACCAGAGAGCGAGTGATGTGAAAACCTCAGAGCGTTTGGTGAAGACGCATCCAGCAAGAGACTGAGAGGTCAGCACTGTATTGAGCAAAAGCAAGGCGAGCAAGCTAACATGGGAACCCAACTCAAATTATAAGCCACGAATGGCTCCAAAAATATGAAATCCAGACAGCCGTCAAGAGATGAAAGGAGCTGATTGGAGTCTATAGCCAATTTTGGAGGAAGCAAGCTGTTACACAGATAATACCAAGGTATATATGAAGTCTGATGTGTGCAAAGCAAGCAGGAGGGGGATGATAGCCATATGGCATCAGTATTTATATGATATGCTACATCATAAGGTCACTTCATGACTTTGTTGAAGGTCTTGGTATGCGAGTGCATGTGTAGAAGAAGGATTCTCACCTTCCCTGGTGGTTAGGATGGAGGCTTTTGCAGTACTGTACTGTATTGTTACACACCATTAGTATTGTTATACACACAAAACTGAAGATATTTTCCATAACTTAAACAGTGTTTGTGAGAGTTTTTTTCCACTATGAAGCTGATTTGATATAAGAAACCTGTTGCACTGTAATGATAAGAACACTTCATACAAAATAATACTCACTCACTCAAATCTTTCAGTCAGTGAATGCATTATAAACATCACACTACGTAATAGTACACTCCAATGCTGATGGCAGAACACTCCTGCAGTCATAAGATGTGCCTTTTTTGTCAGGATGCCTAGCTACTTCCAGTTGGCCTTAATTATAAGCCAGAGGTCATTGACGTTGTTAGTGTCTGGTTGACACTAATTGGCCTAAGGTGGAGAGAACTCTCACTGCGAGACACGCAGAGAGAGGAGGGGTCAAAATCAGAGGTGTGTCACAGCAAAGCAGCAGACAGAAATAACAAAGGAGAGAGAAATGAGTGTGTGTAATATGTGAGGGGACAGGTGCTTGAGGAGCAAAGGAAATGGGCTGTGTATATGCACTCACTGGAGCTCATTAATGAGCCAACCATGCCGCCTCTTGGCTCAAGTTGGCTTATTGATTTGTATGGGTTATTTAAGTTGTGACAAGTGGTTGGACTATCTAGAGAATATGAGGGCAGGATTTCCTCAAAATGGAACTATTGATCTGTTCAAGAAAGATCAGGGTATATAAATGGGAGCCACCAGAAGAGATCTGAGATTTGTTGCCCCTCTCAAAAAGTGTTGGCCTCCTTTATATTATTATAAGATATATGCCCAACAAAGTTACATTATGTAGGGAATAAAACACACACCGGGGTGATCTGATGCAGGCCGATGTGAAGAGGAAGTGAATTATTTCATTGCCTCAAAGCGTTTTGTTCCTCTTATACCACAGCGATTTGCCAACAGTTACAGTTTTACATTTATTAATGAATTTAATGAATAAATTTAAGCCATTTATTTGTACAAATTAATGTTGTTGAAAGCCTGTGAGACAAGTTAGTTACTGTTATCACTTACATTACAGCAGCTTTAAACTGCTCATTTTTCTCTCTCTTGAATTTACAGTACAAAGCACTGACAATGGAGACTACTTGTGTAAGTGTTAAATAAATGTATGCTTACAGAAAGTGTCACTATATCAATGTCTAAATGTTTTTGTTTTTATATAAAAACAATTTATTATTAGGCTTAGATTATGTGGCATGTCCTCCATACAACTTCGTGTGAATGAGATGTTACTATAGAAACAATAATGCATTAGAACATTGCATTAATATAACTCACCATTTCAGAGCTGCTGTTTTAGAAAATTTATCAACACCTTCATATTCCAGAATTCAACAGCACTGTGGTATATTACAATATATGTAACAGACATGTATTTAACTCTTCATTAGACATTAAATTTGTCTAAAGATATTTGCATTTTGATTTAGATTAAACTCTAACCCTAAAGGGACTATAAATCATAAATTAGAAAACAAGCAGAAATGGAGAACATGTATCTAAATAAATAAATAAATAAAACCACTACAAAAATTTGTCACCATGTGGTTTATTTATATTTTATTATTTATTTTTAAATACAAAAGCTTGCAATCAAAATTACTATTGAGCAGTAATATTAAAAAAAAGATAGTATTTGAAAAATAATAATGAAATTGCACATGCTAACTGTTCTATTTCTTCTGGAATTATACCCTCTAAACTTTTTCATATACAGTGGATATAAAAAGTCTACACACCCCTGTTAAAATTGCAGGTTTTCACTATGTAAAAAAATGAAACCAACAGAAATCATGTCAGGTCAAATTCAAGTGAAAAACAAATAGAAAGGTGTTAGGGGAAAAAAAGAAAAAACTTACAATAACCTGGTCCAAAATTGATGAAAGGACAAAAAAAAACTTATCAGGGATGTCAGGCTGTCAATAGACCTACGGTGACATTAAAGGAACTGCAGGAATATCTAGCAACTCCCTGTATGTGAAACAAAGATAAATTATGTCAGATTTTTCTTCTACCTTTAATGTGATATAGCAACCAACAAAGTCAAAAAGTGAAAAACGAATAGAAACATTTTAGGGAAAAAGGAAAAGGTTTGTAAACTTTTTATATCCACTGTATATGTACCATCATATTTATTTATTGGCTTTTTTGTAATATAATTTATTTACATAGTTACTTTTTTTTTCCTGAAAAAAAACATTGTGTTAAAATGCATCAAAATATTTTATTTCACATTCAAAGCACTTTTCTTTTAAGTTATTGAAATTTGAACTAAACCTATATCATTCAAGTGACCTGCCAAGTAGGCTTATAACTGTAGTAACATAAAAAATAACTAAATTAACTTTAACTGGTTTACTTATTATAACAGTGTCAAAGTCACAAACCCCTAGGCTGTTCTGCATAGAACCATGAGGGTCTCAGTCTTCAATATGTGAACTATAAATCTAGATGTGTAATTGATGCTAATTTAGCATCTGAAAGTTTTCTCTTGCTTGTTGCCTTGATTAGCCACACAGATCCAGTGCAAGTCTTGGCGACTTGATCGACTACATATATAACATCAATAACAGGTAATGAGAAATCAGTTGCTTTTTTTGGCTGAACTTGGATCGCAAGAAAAGGCAAAGGAGAACTGTCAGACCCTAAAATCTCGGCTAGGTCTGACAGTTCGAATGACAAATTAACAGATCAAGTTTTGTGTTAGATCTAGCTTTAAACCCAAAATTAAGTTTTTCTCTGTCCTATCCCCTCTCCTCCTGAGACACGAATGGGACATGACTGCACGAGAGACGACTCTACAGGCTGCTTTAGGAACAATCCTCAGTGGCAGGCGCAAAGAAGAGCTGTGACACAGCAGATTTGAGGTCAAACCCAGTGCACTGTCACACAGCAATTTAGCTACACAAACACATACAGCATTCAGACAGGTTGTCTGCAGCACTTGCATCATCAACTCATTGATTCTCAATAAGACACAGTTGTGGCACACTCTTGTGGTAGACAATGCAATGATAACTCACCGTCCACTTTACTAGCACCACCTGTACACCTGCTCATTCATGCAACTGTCTAATAAATAAAAAACTAAAAAAAAAAAAAATCGAGTGAGTAGTGGTTCTGTGGCAGGAAAAGCCTTGTTGATGAGAGAGTTCCTGTCAGCCAAGAACAGGAATCTGAGGCTACATTGAGCACAGGCTCACCTAAACTGGACAGCTGAAGATTGGAAAAAAAACGTCACCTGGTCTTTATCCAATCTTCCATAAGGTTCTTCAAGGTGTGTTGTGCGTTCTGAGATGCTTTTCTGCTCACCACGGTTGAAAAGAGTGGTTATTTGAGTTACCGCAGCCTTCCTGTCAGCTTAAACTAATCTGGCTTTCTTCTCTGACTTCTCTCATCAACAAAGCACTTCCACCCGCAGAACTGCCGCTCACTGGCTGTTTTATATTTTCACACCATTGTGTGTAAACTCTAGAGATCTCTATGTGAAAATCCCTAGAGATCAGCAGTTTCTGAAATACTCCTAATAGTCCAAGTCACTGAGATGACATTTTCCCCCATCCTAATGTTGAATGTGAACATTACCACATGATTGGCTGATCAGAAAATTGCATGCATGAGTAGGTGTTCAGGTATTCCTAATAAAGTGGATGGTAGGGGATATTGCAGTATAAATCTTCAATTTGTTAGAACTCATTAAAAACATATTCTTTAAACTTCCTGCTGCATCACAACATATTCACAATCAGTAACTATGTATCAGGTGTGAGCTTCACTGATCATTGATCTATGAGTGAAGAGCACAGTTGATGTCATAAACTTTAGGGTCATTACATCCCTATACACGTTCTGACTACAATATACATAAATATAATCCCATAAACATCCCAAAAAGCAATACTTAAAGTCCAACAGCTATAAGAGTTGTTCCGTTGTAACGGGAAAACATCTCAGTATTTTACCATATCAAGGAAAAAGTATTTCAGAGAATATTTCAAATGGGAACATAACACTTCACTGAAAAATCTAATGCTGGTAAGAGCAACCCAGAGTACTAAAAAATACGTTACAACATGTACGTAATTTCCTGAAAAGAAGCAGTCCACTGCTTTAAGAATAATTTAAAAATGAAGAGATTCTCAAACCAGTGCCGTTTCTTACTTCTAAAGCCTTCATCTCTGCAACTCAAATAATTCTGGCACACTTGAGGGGTTTTTGCACATTTAATCCACATTTGGTCAAACATGAAACCTGTTTTCAGTGAAAATTGTGGTGCTGAAAATTGATCTCTGGGCCACTTGAAAACGAGTTTGGGGTTAACGTGATTGGTTCAACTTAACATGAAGTACGCACTCAAGTATGAAAACACCCTGAAACTCTTATGAAGCAACTTATAGCACTTTCTGCTAATAAAAATATTTTATTACAGAATGTATAAAAAACAGTACACATTATTGATGCAACGCATAAAGCTCAAGGTACAAAATTCTCACCACTCAACCTCTACTTAGTGTGATATTCATTCAATCAGAATTAGAACTCTGAATCTAATAATAAGAAGAAGAAGAGGAAGAAGAAGAAGAAATTATTCATATTCTAATTTTATATAGACCACAGATAACCCTGTTGCTTGGCAACATATTTTTCACTTATCCCATGAAGGAGATTTTTTTTTTTTTTTAGCACTGATGCATTCATAGTGGCTTCTTCTTCAGACCAAAAACAGCAATAAGCAGGATCATCTCAAACAAGGCTGGGATTACACTGAAAGAGCAAAGGACAGAAAGAGATAGAGAAATCTTCAGGACAAAGGCATATAAGAGCGTGTTTCATGTTTTTATAGAAACATTTGCATATATGCAACAAATATGTGACAAGGGATGAAACTGAATATCAATATGTATATACTGTATTATGAATACATTATTCAGAATGAACAGATAGCATGTTCTAAATGGAAACAGGATGGTTCACAGGGCCTCTGGTTGAGACCAGAGGTGTGCGAGTGGGAAGTTTTTACTTTCATGCAGGCATGAGCGAATGGTGAGATAAGAAGCTTGTGGGACAAACTAAGACCGTGTTCATTAACATGTATGTACTGCGCTAGTCATTCATCCTTAGTAACTGCCTGGTCGGGTCTTAAATTTGTGCAAAGATTAAAAGTCCCACATACATCACACATACTAGTAAAGGTTAATTATGAACTCAGGCGATGTAGCTGAGGTTGAGGAACTCTCTGCACCACCATGTTGACAGTTCTGGCATTTCTACCTCTGGGGGTTTTTCAGTGTTTTCCACTGTTTCCACGTGTATAGTGGTAGGGTTCATACTTCATTCATTAAAAAAAAATCCTTCTGGTTTAGGCCTTTGGGTTTAAATCCAAATACAGATAAAGACATGGACATTTGGAGCACTAAACAGATGCAGACACAGACAGTGGCACTCTTACGCCCCTACTGCCAACTCACCTGCAGAAGCCAAAGATCCACCAGTAGATGCTGCAAGTCCACTGCTCAAACAGAAAGAAAAGCAGTGCAACGGAGCCACTTGCATGACACACTGTAGCTGAATATTCACTGTCAGGAAAGTAACATAGCATTCTATAATGACCCAGTTACACTTCTATGATTATTGTGTACCAATACTATAGTAATTACCATTACTGTACCATTACTAAGTCATTACTACCAATTTTACACAGTAATCTAATTAGCATATGGTATAGGTCACCTGTTATGCACATTGAGGTGAAAACTGGCTGTGCTGACACACACACACACACACATTGGGATCAAGATGGAGTTTGGATACAGGAGATTCAGCCACAAAGCCTGTTCAACTGGCTGTGTTTCAGCAGTGATTAAAGTGACGTCTGTATTTAGATCTATGAGAAAGATGTCAGTAAATACGGCTGGAAATTGTGATGGAAAGCGCATATTCAATGACCATGCTGCTCGGGCATTACTGCAATATGTGAGGAAAAACCGAAGAGCGACAGAGAATGTAAATGCCGGACGTGATCAGACAGTCAGCAAAAAACAGTACATAGAGAGAGACATTTGCAGTGCATAAATCTCTCATTACAACGATGAATGTGCATTTAAGAGTTCAGTGATTACAAAAATCATAAGCACTGATCTACAGTGATGTGGAAAAAAGGTGATCTGGTCAGATGAATTATTCTTCATTATGTTGTTGACAGATGGATGAGTGCATGTGTGGAATACAGCAAGAGAACAGTACAGGGCTGAATACTTGACCCCTGTAGTTAGGGGGCTCGGTGGATCTGTTGTGCATTGGGGAAGATTGTACTGGCATGGTTTGGGTCCACATGTCCCATAAGAAGGAACAAATCAATACGAAGTTCCTCTGACTGATCACCTTTATCCTACGATGAAACACTTCTATCCAGGATGACCCTATCCCTGTCCACAGGGCATGAGGTCTCACTGAATAGTTTGATGAGTATGAAAATGATGAAAACCATATGACAGCATTATCTATCATCATCCCCACACCTTACTAAGACAATTCTTGTTTTTTGGGAGGATTATTAATTTCTCACCCGTGTGTATGTGTGTGTGTGTGTGTGTGTATGTGTGTGTGTGTGTGTGGCTTTGCATTCAAAATTTTGATGCAGCTGGTTGCGTGTTCTTTCTACATGATAGTGAAAGTCCACCCAGTCCAGTTTTTATTTCAGCAGTGATGATGGATTGAAATGATGACATTACAGGTAAGGATACATAAAAGTCCTTGATTGTTGTTGAACATGGAGACTCCGGAGAAAAACCCAGCGAGTTCTATAGCAAACAGACCCAGGGTCACAGATAAGGCCACCACCAGCCTGCACACAAGAGAGAATGGAAAATAAAGTGAAAGTAAAATGATGAAGAACAGACCATGCATAAAAAAAGGAATAATACAATTTAACACACAAAGCCAACACTGGAGAACTATTGGCAGACAAAATCTACTAATAAAAACCTTCTGTTGCCATCCTGATTTGAAATAACAATAGGTCAAATTGTGCCTATAACAATAGTATGTCAGAATAGCACACCATGCATGGTGTACTAGTATTAGGACTTATAATTGCATAATATTTTGGCACACTACTTAGTGTGGTAGTATGCAGTTTAAAGTGTAAACAAACAGACATTTTCATGCCACTATGAATCTGTTTATGACTTATTCTTTATTTAAAAAGCTACAGTATGTCAGATTTTTTGTTAAAAATTACATTAAAAAAAATATGATTACACAGTAAAAGGTGAGACTCGGCAGCCAATCAGAGGAGAGAGAGAGAGAGAGAGAGTCTAATATTATCAATGAGAGCAACAGGTAACAGGTGTTTTGTTGTAATAGCTTTAAGTTGGCGGAAAGCTAGTAAATGATATCTGATTTATCCTTGCTATGGAATTTGTATTGTGACCCAGTTGTGAAGTTCTCTGAGATAAAGTTGTTCTCTGTACTGTATTTTTTTGCTAGTTGGCTAGATTTAGCAGGCTAGGTTAATATCCTTTGCCTATGAGATGTGTGTAATTTCAAGGAAAGTGCCTATTTTTATCCCACAGTCCAGCGCCAGAAACATGCTGTGAGATTACAGAGAGCAGACCAAACCTTTCCCTTTCAACTAGAGCTTACTGTGTATTTTAATGAGTAAATTCTCTGGGTTATATGCTGTTTATGATTCTGTACAATGAGCATAGTTACACCGCAGTATCGGCGATGCAAAGGCAGATGGTTGATAGATCAGGCAGAGCCAAAGTGAGATCCAAACTGAAGTTGAAGCTAGGAAATGCTGACAAGCTGGAAAATGAGATAATCTATGTGCCTGCTCATCTTTTCTGATTGTCAACTTGTTTTGTTTACTTCCATTCCTCATCTCCGTCACTGACCAGCCACAGAACTGTCTCTCCTACAGGCCTGTGATGCCGATTTAGCTGAACACTGGCTGACAAGGGTCTAGTAGTGCAAGTGGCATATGGCAAAAAATTTTAAGTGACGGTCGGCTACAGATGCTTTTCGACTGATCGTGTGTTAAGGCCCTGTGATGTGCTTGAGTAGACATCTTTCTCTACAAACTCTTACCTTATATCCTCTATATTATATTCTTCAACTGTATAAGTCAGTGGCAGACAAGCTTTCACATTGTTCTCCTGTAGCACAGCCAGAGACAAAAAGATTATCACGGTCTTTCATAAACATAGTTGATAGGACACATTTATTTAGCCAATTTTGAGAAGTAGTAAAGATTATGTAGGAAAACCACACAATGTTTCCTGTATAGAGTTTAATCAGAAAGTCTGTGTTAGTGTGTGCATGGAGCTAGTGAGTATTCCTGTGTGTAGTTAAGTAATTAATGATGCTCAGCCCTACAGAAGGAGACTCACCCTTGACCAGAATATGGTGATGACTATGACCAGGTGGGCAATAAGGGTGAGGAATCGGGCTGGGACCAGGCTGCTTATCGCCCACATGGAACTAGAAGGAATAAAACAGATGTTACCAGTCAAAAACTATTTCACTTTAACTTGGTTAGCTGCATACTTAGCTTGTCATCCGAGGGGAAACTATTTAAACCAGTATGAGTAACGTTTCAGCCTAGATACAGAGTGTACATGAACAGTCAGTTATAATGCAGTTATTATGCAGTGCCATAAGCACAATACAGTAAGCTATAATGCAGTCCATTAAAAGTGATAACTAGGTAGTTATGTAATCAGACTAACGTACCTGCGCGTATAACGGGCCTAATGTGTTCCTGAAATACAGAACTCAATACAGGAGCAAAGATTAGATTGCCGGTATGTAGCTAAACACAGTTCGAACAGAAACCAAGCCGGAAGTGACGCATAGAGGCGCGGATGTTTTTGCCGTTGCTATGGGCAACTCAAATCCGACGCGCCCGCGGTGGCTACACGAGGCGTTGCTGCAACATGGCGCCCATGTGTGGAAAGCCGAAAGGGTCACATTTCTCTACAAAACTAGCTGTTTGCTTTGATTACAGCGTGAAAACCGGCGTTTTGACACTTTACATCGTAGCATTTACTGAGCAGTTATACTTATGTGAAAGTATGGATAATGTGTTAAAATCTTACTCAATTAAACGTGGAAGTGTCCAGCCAGAAATGTACTCAAGTGAAAGTACAAAAAAGGTGCTATTTTTTAAAGTATTAAAAGTTAAAAAAGTAAACGTTTTAACTGACAAAATTTTAAATAATTCAAAAGCACCAAAGAGCATACAGTCTAAAAAAAAAAAAAAAGTCAAATGCCAGTGTTAATGCTATAATAAAAGTGCTTATTTATGGCAACATGCGACCCTTTTGGCATTCCATGTTCATTGTTCAAATCATAGACTCCACGGACAAACAGGCAGACAACTGCATAGTATAGTGCTAAATACTGAAAGTAGTACACCTGTAGAGATAATGCAGTACCTGTTTCATACTGCAGTATGCCGTTTAGGAGCCTGTTCAGATTTCTGAACAGATTTTCTGATCCACAAGTGATTGTGGCATTTGAAATCCATGGATAGTAGAAGGTTTTCTTATCTATGAAAAAAATCTGTGTGCATGACAAGCGTCTACACTGTTTAAGTAGGCTGTTAGATGTGTATCTAATCAGTACATCTATCTGGATTAGCTGTCTATTGCACTTGCCTGCAGCTCTCCCTGCTGGTCAGATTGGTATACTTCAGCCATATATACTGCTTGGCAGGGGTGCACATAGTTCTGAGAAATTGTACTTAAGTGAAAGTATATATAATGTGTTAAAATCTTACCCAATTGAAAGTGAAAAGTATCCAGCCAAAAATGTACTCAAGTATTAAAAGTAAATGTTTTGTCTGACAAAATTAAGTTAATGTTTTCATGTTAAAAGTAACTTCGATTACTTATCTGGAACTGTTAGGTGACTTGTTTTAAAACTACTCTGCTGTTTTGCCTGAAAACATAATTCTGTCTCTGCAATATTGCAATATTTACCATTAGTTAGAATTTGACTTGCAACCTAGTCAAGCTTCAATTATGCAATTGATACTAGTCTAATCTGGCCTTAGTTAAAAAAAAAAAAAAGGTCATGTTAGCAAATTAGCAAAACTTCAACTTCAATGTGCTTTTTCAAATTTGATGGCGTTCATGCCTTCTAGGGAGGTGAAGGAGATGCATAATTTTATACGAGTCTTTGCTTACTCCACCATATTTAAACATTTTACTGAGGTAGAACCAGGCAGGCTCATCCTCAAGTTCCACACTACAGTCCGGTGGTTTATTCATCTTCAAGCACACTCGGATAACTATAGCTTTAACTACATTGTGAAGCATGAGAAGATCACGGCCGATGATGGATTGACACTCTACACTGATGAATTTGATTGAATGCTAAACTGAAATGTTTGGATGCTACACTGAGCCCATTTGATTGATGCATAGCGTACTGTCACTGGCTAGATGAGATCTTCTTGATTCGTAACGAGTACTAATTTTAGGGACAAATTATTTACTTTTTCCATGAGAGGAAAAGCAGCAGGTAAAGTCAACAGCACTTGCAAATTTTTCCTTGAGGATTAACAAAGTCTCTCTGACACTATAGTGTGTAGGTTACATGTTGTAAGAGATGATGAAGGAGTAATGAAATAACATATTAAGCACGTGTGCCTGAAATATATTGTGAATAATTCAGCCTTTGATGTGTATTTGTATGGAGGGTGACAAATTAAAAAATATATCCATCATTAAATCTGCTTCAGTACGCTGTAGAAATTGGTCAATTAATTCATCCATTCTCTGTACCGCTTATCCTACACAGGGTTGCAGGGGAGTCTGGAGCCTATCCCAGGGGACTCGGTGGACAAGGCAGGGGACACCCTGGCAGTCCATCGCAGGGCACAATCACACACACACCACGGACAATTTGGAAATGCCAATCAGCCTATAACGCATGTCTTTGGACTGGGGGAGGAAACCAGGGTACCCAGAGGAAACCCCCGAAGCACGGGGAGAATGTGCAAACTCTACGCACACAGGGCAGAGGCAGGATTCAAAGCCCCAACCCCAGGGGTTCAAGGCAACCACTAAGCCACCGTGCCCCCCTGGTCAATTAATCCGTTAATATAATTATTTACTTATTTATTTGTACATTTAAACATTTTTAATATGCATGTTTAATATTTATGAACTTAATTAGAGATATATTATTTAAAGTTGCAGGATGTAAGAACAATGTGCACTGTGCTACATCCTTCGCCACTGAGCGGGTTAATCTGATGGCTGCAAATAATACACATTCAGTGAGAATTCGGGCTGTGTTCCAAACCACATTCTATGCAGGAAATAGGATGGCTAAACAGGAATGACACCAAAGGTGTACTTACATTATTTAGCAGGGCTGAATGCAGTTTGGGAAGAATTATGTTTTATAGTGTTTTTTTTTCTTCAGGATTCCATTTATTCAGTTAAATAACTGAACTACAGCTTTTAATGTTACAAATAATATATTTTTGAAGTTCACTTAAGTGTGCACCACTGTTACGTCCGGTTCACATTTCTTCCTGCTGCTAATACAGTGTGCACAGGGAATTGCATTTAGGCTACTGTTTCTATTCCTGTTGTTGCTGTTAGGCATGTACTAAATTGAACATTCAGCATTTAATAACACTTAATAGCAACTCAATAATGAGAAATTTGGCCTTGAGAGACAGCTTTTTTTTTTATCTCCAAATGCTGAAGTAAAGTGAGTAATTAGTTAAAACAGTACATCTGAGCGATCTACAAAACCTGAAAAATCTCCACTGTCAAAACACCAGCTGAGTGAATATTTTTGGAAGAACAGTGTTCTTTGCTCCAGTACAGCTCCAGAGACTTGAAGAATTGATGCCAAGGTGCACTTTTGACTGCAAAGTGAAGGCTTTGACATGCAATGGTATTATATGAACAAAGATGTTCAAGCATTTTCCCACAGGCCTTAAAGTGTTTTTAATAAACAAATGGGTGAATCCATGAACGGGATGCCTTTTGTGTCCCACTGGTATTACATTTACAAACATATATGTACAGTAAAGGTAGAAGACATTTAAAACACAGGTAAAGTCCTTCACAACAAGTCATGTGCATGTTTCAGATTCATAACTTAAAACATTAATAAACCCTCTATAGCACTTATGTGGGCTTTTTGCCTATCAAAGCCCACAGTTTATAATTACACTTTACCTTGAAATATAAGCATTCAGTACTTCAGAAATCATATTATTTTTGCCTTAATGTATAAATTCATTCAATGAGACATTGCATCGTTTCAGTTTCCTGCAGATCAGTCAACCATATACAGCTAATTAGTACACAGTACACATTTTTTACTGATAATATGATACAGACTAATACCCAAATTATAGATTAAAAAATAAATGATCACTTTGTATAATATATTTTAAGCAAATCACCAGAATCTGTTAATGTCCTTATTCCATTATCATGGATGGATAGCATGGACACTATTCACACTCTATATATTTAAAATGCTGTTACTTTCAACCCTGTTACTAATGTAACAATATAATGCAGGCAATATCAGCAAAGTTATTTACTCAGAAGGTGTAAGACCATTTTTAAACTTTTAAAGCATCATTGATTCATTCATCATCCTGTAAGCACTTTATTCTACTCAGGGTTGAGGCAAGAACACACCCCGGATAGCACTATGCACACACATTCACTACACTACACTAATCCACACCTTGGGGCATTTTAAAGTAGTCAGTCCATACTCTGGCATGTTTTGGGAGGTGGGAGGAAACCAGGGAACCCCAAAGAAACCCATGTAGACACGGAGGATGACATGCGCAGAAACTCTACACAGACAGTAACCTGAGCTCGGAATTGCTGCATCACTGTGCTGCCCACAATTATTTTTTTAATGATGACTTTGAAAAAGTTTAATTTTCAGAGTTAGAAGGGCTAAATGGCACCAGTTAGTGGTGTAGTAGTTGACAGTGAGTCAACTATTCCTGCCACTTGTCAGGCTCAAGACTCAGAGATGTTAGAGTCAACAAGAGCTCAGAGAACACATCTACCATAAAGACAGTTTAATTAGAAGGGTAGTTTAGTTAGAAGTTTAGTTAAATGTGTAAGCTATGCCCCAGTCAATACATCAGACTATTTGTTATGGCGCCACACAGCGCGGGGACGCCCTCACCACCGCTTCAGCCACTCCGCCAGTCAGATATCGCGAGATATCGCGAGATTTACACCCTGTGCTTTGCTGCTGTAAAATGGTGAAGTTATGCTGAGACGCGACGAGGTAAGTAGACACAATTCGTGTGTGCGTGTGAGTCTGAGATTCACGTCGTCTACTTTGAACGACTCCTAACGACAGGGAAATGGATTCGGCGCTATAATTTCCACACAGACTGCGTTCTTAACAAGAGTGTTTTTGGCGGCGCAAAGGTCTGGACATTGTACTGTATAAACCGCCATTTTTAATATGCGGTCTGCCTGGGGGGGGATGGGGGGGATGGGGGGGCGAGGGAAGAGAGAGAGAGAGAGAGAGAGAGATGGAGAGGGAGAGGGAGAGGGAAGGAGAGAGAGAGATAGAGATAGAGATGGAGAGGGAGACAGCGCGAGCGCGCTGTGGTGTCGGGGGCGGGGGGGCTTTGAATGCACGCGCTGCGTGCGCGCGCGGACGCTCAGCACAGTCTGATCATAGCGATCCAGGGTGGGTTTGTTTTATTTTACATAAGCGGAGACTGCACTGCGGGTGGTCAGGAGGGAATATTGGCATGTCACTGCTCGGGATTTCTTTCTGAGATAACGGAGGAAATGTAGTTTGAGGCAGCTCGCGAGGAGGTCTGAAGCATGTGCTCGTGCTAGCCATGAGCCCTGAATGAAGACACAATTATTCTCCTGGCATTACTTTTACTACTCATGTATGTAGACTGTATTAATTCTTACATTTGCACAGAAGGGAGCTGTGTTGCTTTTCACTCACATAATAACATGCACCCGTTTACACCCATCCCATAATTCATCCATACATTCACATATGATTCAGAGCTGTATCATATCATAGTTGTATATTTTTGCATATCTGCATTGAATATTGCATATGAGCATTATGACTGTACATCATAGCACTAATGTATGCTACATGGCCAAAAGTTTGTGCACGCCTAACCATCACACCCATATGTCTTTACTGAACATCCCATTCCAGATTAATCCCTGCTTTGCTGTTATAATAACCTCCACTCTACTGGGAAGGTTTTCACTAGATTTTGGAGTGTGGCTGTGGAGTTGTGTGATCATTCAGCCACAAGAGCATTAGTGAGATCAGGCACTGATGTGGTGTGAGGAGGTCTGGGGTGGAGTCGGCGTTCCAGTTCATCCCAAAGGTGTTCAGTGGGGTTGAGGTCAAGGCTCTGTGCAGGCCATTCAAGATTTCCGCTCCAGCTTTGGCACAACATGTCTTCATGGAGCTTGCATTGTACACGGGTATTTTCATGCTGGAACAGGTTTGGGCCTCTTAGTTCCAGTGAAGGAAATTTGTAATGTTATAGCTCACAAAGACATCCTATACGATTGTGCAATGTGCTTCCAACTCTGTGGCAACAGTTTGGGGAAGAACCACATATGGGTGTGATGGTCAGTTGTCCACAGACTTTTGGCCATATAGTGTATGTTTCAAATTATTTTAATAAAGCAAGACAAACGTTCATTTAATTGCACACATCACAGTGGATTTGCATGAGAAACACTGATGTGAGTTTTTAAAAGCCGGCTTATGAATGCATTTGAACAAATCTAAAATGTTCTACAGTTTCAGATGACGTTCTTAGTGCTTAACTATAATAAGCAACTTTACTGTTAAAAATGTCCTGGTAACTTTTGTGAGGTAAGTTGGCATCTGAAATTCAAACATTACTCCTAAAAAAAAAAATAATAATAATTTGTTTTATAAATTGGCAAATAAGTTTAATTACTCGACTGGATACTCAACAGAGGTTCATGAGATGGACAGTGCTGTTGTGCCTTTAGACACTAATGTGCACTATTGCATCAGTAGTGGAGAAGCTGTGTGTCTGTGTGTGTCTGTGTGTGTGTATGTCTGTGTGTATATCTGTGTGTGACTTAGTGGGGACATTTGGCAAGTCCCTATGAGCAAAACTGTTTAAACTTAAACTGCAGCTTTTATTTAATAAAAACAGAATATTAAGATTAAACCTTTTAAGGTTTGCTTTTGGTTATTGAGATTAAGGTTATGGTTTATGTCTAGCATAATAGTAGTATTAATTATTATGCCAATGTTAGGTCCTCAGGAGGACAGCAAGGCGTGTGTGTGTGTGTGTGTGTGTGTGTGTGTGTGTGTGTGTGTGTGTGTTATTGCTCAGGCCTGTGTGCGGAATGATTCAGCGAGATATTCTGCGTTTCTCACTTGAATCCACCAGCAGAGCGGCGAGAGCGCGCATGTCGGAAGCCGTGTGTACGAGCATCTTTCTGGCGAATCTTCCTGCAAATAAACCGCGAGATTCTCATCAACACACGCAGATTTCATTCGCCGCGTATGTACAACTAATGCATCATACAGCGATTTGCCCTCGCTGCTGAGGGAGTGTGTGCGCCTGTGTGTTAGGACAAATGGTTTCTAATGATCGCAGGCTTCAGTAGGCCTCAGTGTAAGCCGGCCGCTCGAGTTACACAGCCAGCGCGTGTTGGTGAGACGGAAACGGCTTTTGTCGTGACCGAGGTATCGGCGTTTTATCATGAGTTACTCTTCCCCCACCGTAGTCGGGGTGCGTTTCATTTATTTGGTTCAGCTTAACGAAGTATATATATTTACGCGGGAGTCTGGGGAATTTCTGTGCTTGTGTTGACATCCTAGAGATCAATTTTCGGTTGCACTTTTGGCTCGCTAGCTAGCATGCTAAGCTAACTGTTTAAACTGTTAGCTAGCAAGATGTGCTTGTTCATGAATTGTGCTAGACATCACTTCTGAGTCGGGTTGTTGTAGTGTATTGTTGCGCTTTCATATGATAAGTTCTTGTTTGTTTATTATTATGTTTAAACTGCGTTAGCTATGCGTTTAAGCTAAAACTAGCTACTGCTAAGTGACATCGTATTCTGTAGCATTGCTTGCTAGTTTGCGGCGTAGAAATTTCATTCTGAGTACGTTGTGTATGTATATATGCTGTTTTCTGGATATTTATTTCATAGATATAAATATAGTTATTTTATATCTAACACGACCACCTAATAAGATTGTTGGCTAGTCGGTAGAGTTCATGTCGTTTGTTGAAATGCTAGAGTGACAACTCTAAGATAGCTAAGCTAACAGTGCACGTCAGTGCATTTTTGCTGTTGCATTGCAGTTACGTTAGCTGCAGTGGAGTGAACAGCTAGCATAATAGCCATTGTGTTGCTTTCAGGACTCACAGAAAGAGTGGCTTTCAGTCCAGTCCAGTCCAGTCATTTCTGCTAGTTTTACAGTGATGGTGTTAACTAAAACCTTTCTCTTATTCATGTAAACATTGCAGTAACATTTAGACTATTGGTTAATTACATTTCCAGTCCTTATTTTATTAATATTGTTTAATCTCAGTGATTTTTTTTTTTTCCTGGGCGCAGTGAAGTTCACATCTCATAGTTCATAAGTAAGGTTTGATTTATGGATGAATTCTTTATAATAACAGGCCAATTAATAGATTTGAAATATTTATGAATACAATACTGAATCCTCTGAAATGTCACTGTCTCCAATTTTAGTTTCAGTACCAGCTGTCACATGTCTGTTCGTCATTAGGTTTGAGTCCATGTTTGCTTTTGGTTTTTTTTTTTTTTTTTACTGTTTTTTACCGTTTAACGGTCTTGGGATGAAGTAGACCTTTGGTTCTCAAAGTGGGGTCCATGGAGGAAACAGTGGTGGAAATCGTAACCCATCATTAACAAAGTTAATATATTTATGTTTAGGTTTTTGAGTTATTAGACCGTTCCATAAAGTGACTCGGTTTTAATCCAAATCTCAGTAACTCAAATAACAAGTCACCTGTAAACAAGGTCAACTTGGACTTAATGTTTTCTGTGAGTGGAAAGTTCAAACAAAAAGCTCCATACCTTGATTAAATAGCTAGAATATTATTCTACACATTTAAATAATGAGCCTAATATTTGGATTATATTCATTAAACTGTACCGAGGGGGTCCTTGACATTTATTTTACAGGTAAAGGGGCCCCTGACTGAAAAAGTTTGAGAACCACCGATGTACACTGTCTTATCATGTTGTATCATGGCGTGCAACCGCCATGGCTAAATCAAGCCCCTTTCATGTGATTCTGAAGTGTTGTGAAATGAAACTGAAACCAGGTTGAGCTGTGACAGTTTTACCAGAGTAATTTTTTTTTTATAAGTAGGTACACTCTTAATGAATGTATGATATGTGTGGATATATTATTATATAATGTCAATATCATGATAAATTTTGTCATGGTTCTGCATTATCTCTGAAAAGAGATCATTATCTATCTGTATATTTTTTATATATATATATATATATATATATATATATATATATATATATATATATATATAAATAAATGCATTGTACATTTCTATAACTGTTACATGGGAAGCATGTGATTTGGTGTTTAAAATTTTGTACTGACTCTTTAAAATTGTAAAAATGTTAACATTTAGTTACAGATTTTTTTCCTTCTTTTCATTGCTGGCAGTTTGTTAGCAAACCTCTATAACAGTACATATCATGTATCGTAGAAACGTCTTCAGGTATTGTGATATGATACACTATATGGCTGAAAGTTTAAGGACACCTGACCCTCACACCCACATGTGTTTGTTGAACATCCTCTTCCAGATTTAGTCGCCCTTTGCTGTTGTAATAACCTCCACCCTGCTGGGAAGGCTTCTCACTAGATTTTGAAGTGTGATTGTGGAAATTTGCGCCTTCAGCCACAAGAGCATTAGTGAGGTTAGGCACGTAGTCGGTGTTCAGGTTCATCCCAAAGGTGTTCAGTGGGGTTGAGTTCTTCCACTCCAGCCTTTCAGGCCATGTTTGTTTGGAGCTCGCTTTGTGCACAGGAGGATTGTCATGCTGGAACAGGATTGGGCCTCTTAGTTCCAGTGAAACTTAAAGCTACAGTATACAAAGGCATTCTATACAATTTTGTGCTCCCGACTTTGCAGCAACAGTTTGGGGAAGAGCTACATATTGGTGTGATGGTCACATGTCCACAAACTTTTGGCCATAGTGTATTTTTGTAATCTTGCCCACTCCTAATCTCTGTGCACATCAATTTTAACTCCTGGCTGTGTACAGTTATTATTTGTTTTAGTCTGCAGAATTGTTGGGAGGTTTTAGGGACATCATCAATGACCGAAACCCAAACAAAGCTTCATTCTGTTTTTGGCTAACTGCTTTTTACGCTGCTTGCTGTATTTACATTTGTCAGAAAAAGCCTGCAGTGCTACATTCTCTAATGGGTTGCCTTAATTCCCCGATTAGGAGAAATCAGACCAGGATGGTGCAAATCGGTTCTTCTTTCTAACTCTTTACTCACCATCAGCAATTTGAGCAAAGATAGAAAACCTTTTTTTTTTTCCTAAACAATGTACCATTTTTTATGTTCAGATTAAAGGGAATACATGTAAGTTTAACACAGTCAAAGTTGATGATGCAATAAATTACCTATGTTGACGCATCATAGCTTTTAGACTGCAGTGCTCAAGATATTTTCTGATCACTTAGAGAGCAAAGCACACTGATTTTCTAAATGGCATTCATTTACATTTAGTCAGTGGGCAGGCACTCTTATCCAGAGTGACTTGCATGGGCTTACTCTGATATCACTCTCACATCATTAACAAGCAGATTTGCTCCAGCCCTTGGAGGGCAAATTTACAGGTTCACATCTGAATCTTTGTGATGTAACTATAGGTGTTTAATTTAAATGAAAAAAAAAAAAAAACGATGCTTGCATTTCTGAGAGAATGTTATTAGAGCAGGAAATTTTTTTTTAGTCGTTCTGTCCTAATCCAAATGCATTAGAAAAAAAAAAAATCAGTATCGCATCATTTTAAGTTTGACTTTCGTTATAGGTATTACATCTGAAAGATGCTGTTAAGTTGGAATTGCCAAAATAATTACCGTAAGTAATTATTTTTTCCTTTTCTGTTGTGTGTGATCATATACATATAAGTGCAAGATGCCGATGTGTGGTTTGTAGTGGCTGTTTGTCGTGTATGCACTTTGCTGGACAGTAATTCATTAAAATATTGTGTTTTTATGCACTTGAATATTGACACAGCTGTAAATTATGTTGACTGCAGGAACAGAGTTTAGAAACTAGTAACCATGAAGGTCGACAGAAGCAAGTTGAAGAAAACCCCCACTGAAGCGGTCAGTATGCTTAAAGATTTGTATCCTTTAATCCTTCGTATGATGTACGTCTTAGGGCTGCATGTTATGGACAGAAATAGCATTTTGTGATATGACTGGCAATGTATGGTCACAGTTTAAGATTGGCTTGTATTAATTTTTCCAGCCTCTCTAGTTATTCCACAAAAAAATGATAATCTTGACTAGAACCCTTGAGAGTTGTTACATAATGCTTAAAGAATGCTTATATAAAAACGTGGCTTGTTTGCATATTGCAGACTTCTCTCATATCCATATTGCATAGGTTAATATTCTGACTTGATTAGTGTACAATATATTGTGCAGCCCCATGATGTAGGCATAAAGTCTGCTTTCCCTTATCCATGTGTTTAATGCCGTGCCTGTCTCTGCCCTCAGCCTGCTGACTGCAGAGCGCTTATAGAGAAGCTGAAGGGATGCAGCGATGAGCAACTGCTCTTGGAGTTGCAGCACATCAAAACATGGAACATTGGAAAGGTAAATGTAGAACCCAGAGCTCGTATGAGCAATACTCGTGTTGTGCCTGTCGTGTTCTTATACTCCTTTCTGCTTCTTGGTAGTGTGAGCTCTACCACTGGGTAGATCTCTTGGACCGTTTCGACGGGATCCTCTGTGATGCAGGCCAGACAGTGGAGAACATGTCCTGGATGCTGGTATGTGACCGACCAGACAACGGGCAGCTCAAAGCCTTGCTGCTGGCAGTACTCAACTTCACGGCTCTGCTAATAGAGTACAGCTTTTCCCGGCACCTCTACAGCTCCATAGAGGTACTAAAGAGTTTATGCATCCCGTATTAACACCATCTGTTCTCAGTATTATCAGTTAACCTTTATGTGCCTGTTTGTTCTGTTTGCAGCACTTGACCACACTTCTAGCATCATGCGACATGCAGGTGGTGCTGTCTGTGCTGAACCTCTTGTATGTGTTCAGCAAGCGCTCCAATTACATCACCAGGTTAGGCTCGGACAAGAGGAGCCCTCTGCTCGCACGCCTGCAGCACCTGGCTGAGGTAGGATCATCACAGGCTCTGTGTAACACTGTTCAAGACTGTTTCAGTGTTTATTTTAGAAAACACTTGATGTGGTTCAGACCTTACATGGGTTACATGTATTCTGCATGCTTAGGTATTAGTTCACTGATATATTGGGGCTGAAAGTTGTTTTCCTTCATCCATTATATGTCTTCATACCATGCTTTACCCAATCTCTCCACAGAGCTGGGGCGGGAAGGAGAATGGCTTTGGCCTGGCTGAGTGCTGTAGAGATCTGCCCATGACGGTAAGCCATGACAGGACTGGAAGGAATGATCGACTGATTTCTGGTGTAAATCAGACATATTCTGATTGAAAATATGCAAGACAGGAGGCTTGGGACGATTTACTATAGTAGTGAGGATCGCCGGTGGATTCCAACTAGTGCTTTGGCTGTCAAGTTGGACAGTTTAAATGTCTGAGGGAAAACTTTGTGTCTGCAGCTTTAAGATCGACAAAAATAAAGTGTGCTGTAGCTCGTAATATGTGATTCCTTTTCACCTATTTTGTATCCTGTATGAAACTTAATAATCTGCTGTCTTACTTCGGAGGGGAGCGACAAAACATCTTTCTCTGATACATCTTAGTTTTACTTGTCTGGACCTGCCAAACAGATAAAGCTGTGAATGTCTTTGCACTCAAAACATGCATGGAGATTTAAATTAAGAAAATAACAGTGTGTAGTTTATTAGGGTGATTTCTCTACACAGGAATTCAATAAGAGCAGAGATTGGATTACTATCTGTTGATTGGCTCATCCCTACTTTAGGCTCTTCATAATGTTTTTTAGGATATGTTAAGTTGCACCTTCTCATGATTTCCTCCATGTCTGTGTAGAAATATCCACCTAGTGCCACCACTCTGCACTTTGAGTTCTATGCTGAGCCTAGCTCTGAGGTCAAAGTGGAGAAAAAGGTACGGAATTTTTTTTTTTTTTTCCCTTCTTTTAGTTCTTACTCCTACTCTATTAAACACAGCTAAGGATGGCTTGCTATTGGCTTTACTATCTCAAATGCATAAGACATAAGTATTTTTCATTACTCTCTTTTAACAGTCTAGCAGCAACACTCTACACTACATCCACATTGAACAACTTGATAAGGTGAGCTCCCGTTATTGCTGCTCGTTGTGCCGGAAGTCTTAATGCCCTTATTGATCCCACTTCACTTTAATTGCCTTTCTCTGGTGTGTGCTTAGATCTCTGAAAGTCCGTCTGAGATCATGGAGTCGCTGACGGTCATGTACAACATCCCAAAAGACAAGCAGACCCTGCTGTTCACACACATCCGCCTGGCACACGGCTTCTCCAACCACAAGAAGCGACTGCAGGCCGTGCAGGCCAGACTGCATGCCATCTCCATACTAGGTGAGTGCCCTCTCAGGCTCCAGCCGAAATAAGGGCGCCATTTATTTTCATCAAAGAGTGTCAGGCTCCCAAGCCGCACATGTGCTGAGGTGGATGTTTTGTGTTGGTATTTTTGTAGTGTACTCCAATGCCCTCCAGGAATCAGCCAACAGTATACTCTACAACGGGCTGATTGAGGAGCTGGTGGATGTTCTTCAAATCACAGACAAACAGCTGGTGGTGAGAAACATCTCTGCTCCGCACTCCCTGTCTCATAATGTGCCAGCTGTCACATTATCGCTGTATTATCCCAAA
Organism: Pangasius sanitwongsei; assembly: GCA_037576675.1. Taxonomy (NCBI): domain Eukaryota; kingdom Metazoa; phylum Chordata; class Actinopteri; order Siluriformes; family Pangasiidae; genus Pangasius; species Pangasius sanitwongsei. Next base: position 5,452,784 of record CM075018.1, on the reverse strand, counting down.
AGAGTTGGTAAATGAGCTTAACTGGTGCATATTCTTTCATCTTAACCACATGACCTGGAAATAGGGAAAAAAATGCCTGAGTGTTTGAATTCCCTTAGGTGTCAGTTGATCATGTTGATCCTATATAAGCTGTTAAACTTGGTGGAATTAAGCATTTTAGTTGTGTTATTCTCACTGTTTAAGTGGACAAGAGATGGACAAATCATAAATTCATTAACTAGCCCACTGGACAATTAAAAGCTTAGTCTGCTGCCCAGTCCCATGTTTTAGTTACCTGGAGATCTAGCTGATTATGGTAAAAAGTGGTAACTTACTTAATGTAATAACATGACAAGCTAGTTAGGTAGATAAGTGCATTATTACAGCCTAAAGGGAAAAGGGGATTTTTTTTTCCCTTTTTCAGATTGTTGAACCTGCTTTTCCCCAAGTGTTCAAGCTACTGATTTGTCCACTCCTGATCTCTCCTATACTTCACAGTAGCAAAAGACAGAATTTAAATCTTGCAACTTGTTTGATAAATCTTGTCCTTGTTTTTCCTAATCGTGTACTCTTCTTGGCATGTTGTACTAGCAGTAATGTGAGAGCTTTGCACTGTGGTACTGTATTCACTCTCACTCAGTTTTGTCAGACTCTGTCCGCTTCAGTGCATGTTGGTTGGTGAAGATGTTGTTAGAGAGCTAGTAGTACAGCTTTGGCTGTAAAAACTGTCTCCAGTCTCTCACTGACATTTGTATCTGTCATCTCTGCCTTAGCTTTAGATAGATGCTCCTAATGCTGCTGTTACAGGGCGACCAAAAACCAAAAAAAAAAAAAAAAAAGTGGCATGCAGTTCTAATGAGAGTGTAATAGTTTCAGCTTTAATATGATTTTTCATTCTGCACTCAATATTGATTTGATTTGACATTTTTTATATGTGAAAATATACGATGGAGTTCTTTACATACTACACAGCTTGTTTTGGCCCAAAGAAATTTTTATTTAAAAACGTAAAATTGCAACGTAGCATGCGTTTATGCAGAATAATGATTAAACCGAACTGTTTAACAGTCTCTGTTTTACTTCAGTAATTAAGTTCATACAGTCTGTCTCTTCTACTACTGAAAATGGCTAGAGACCCACAGTAATGATGACTTGTTTCATTTCTAATTGGATATCTGGCTGGTAGGTGAAATCTTTGCTGGAATGAATTTGTGGTGTCTGTGTGTTTGAGCTAGCGTGTCCGTTATGTTGGGAAGTGTGTAGAACAAACTGTACTGTTTTGTCAGCCATGTTCGTTATACGACTCCAATGACTTTATAGTTGAGTGTTTTGTCACTCGCTAGCTCTGCTTGTCTTTATCCTGCGTTTTCTCAGCTACTCATTAGTGTGTTCCTTTGCCAGATGTTCTAAGAAACATCACAGCCCACAAAAGTTGATTTGTACCGAAGTGATTATAAAAGGGACAGGTCATCTCTGGAATGTTTGTTTCTCACATTTTAACTGTCATTGTAGGCTGTAGCTCTTAGTTTCAGAGCAGGAGAGCGAGTGATGAATTTTCTGTGTGTGTTCTAGGAGTGAAGGTGATTGTTTTCATTGTGTTTCTGTCTCCTGCAATGGTTTAACTATTTTGTTTGAGCACAGAGGGTTTTCTTAAAAGCCAGCTGCACCAACGCTTTAAACAAAAGAAGTCCCCAAAAACCACAACCTTTAGAATTTATAAGCAATTTCAGAAGAAAAAGCCAGAAGTTATTTGAACATGGGTGTGTGAATAGCATAACCATCTTTCCCATGACTCACACTACTCTGTGCATTCAGGTGTTTAGTTTTCACCATTGATGGTATTTTTGATGACTGATAGTAAAGAAAATATGCTTGAGTGAGACATGTGATGCAGGAGTTGGCACTGCTTGGGGTTCTGTCTATGTAGTGTTTCACATGTTCTCCCTGACCCTTTTGGGTTTCTCCTGGGTTCTCTGGTTTCCTCCCACCTCCCAAAATATGACACTAAGCTAACTGGTGACTCTAAATTGCCCCTTGTTGTGCATGAGTTTGTGAATGAGTGTGAATGGTGCTCTGTGATGCACGGGCTTCCCATTCAGGGGACATTCCCTCTTCATGCCCAGTGTTCCCGAGATAGGCTCCAGGTTCACTGCTATCTAGGCAAAGATAATGAAAGAATGAATTACACATGACCTGATGGGATCATTGTCACATGGAAGTCCTGGAATCCATCTCTACTTGGGAAAAATCTTCACAATTTTCAGACGTTTGACTGATGCTAAATGAAACTAACAAGTAAACTGTGCAGTGTTTTGATGAATGTACATGTGCACTCTTTATGACAGGACATAAAGGCTGCCTCTTTGCGTACTTTGACATCTATTGTCCACTTGGAGCGGACTCCGAAACTGTCAAATATTATTGACTGCACCGGCACAGCTTCCTACCATGGCTTCTTACCTGTGCTGGTCCGCAACTGCATACAAGCCATGATTGGTAAGAAAGAAATCTGTCTGTTGTCATGATGAGATTTCACATAAATTACTCAACCTCTCTAACTAAATGTGTCCTTTTATGTTTTGTGCAAATGTCAGACCCACTGATGGAGCCGTACCCGCACCAGTTTGCCACAGCGCTCTTTTCCTTCCTGTACCACTTGGCCAGTTATGATGCTGGTGGCGAGGCCTTGGTCTCATGTGGGATGATGGAGGCCTTGTTGAAGGTTAGTGTTTGTTTCCTTTCTTATTTACTTTTCTCTGAAACTTTGTACCATGACCGCAGTCTTATAAGCAATACCCCCTTTTTTTTAGGTGATCAAGTTCCTGGGGGACGAGCAGGACCAGATCACTTTTGTGACGCGGGCGGTGCGTGTTGTGGACCTCATTACCAATCTGGACATGGCTGCCTTTCAATCTCACAGCGGCCTTTCTATCTTCATCTGCAGACTTGAGGTAGTTCCTTTAGAATGTAATAGAATTTTCATCCATCATGGAAATACCAGGCTAGATATGTTTATTTATTAAAGATTATTTATTTTTTTATTTTTCACTCTGAGTTCACATCATACCACTCTCACCCTTGTTCACAAAGCTCTGTGGCCCAGATTTATGGTGACTATGTAGAGGGTCTATAAAATGACCAGTGGGCCTCCTGTTTGGCATCCAAACACAAACAAGCATTCTGTCAGTTGCCCATCAGTTTTTCAACCATTTGTTCTTTGGTCATGGTTTAAACTATAATTTTTTCTGATGTTCTACATATTTTCCAGGTTATTTGTACAAATAAGAAGTAATAATAATGCTCCTTTTAAAGGCAGAATATCCACATTCAAATGGTTAAGATTTTATCTTCAGCTTTTAGCTGCCTAATGTTAAATCTGTTAGAATGCACAGTCCTTAAAAGATGTTGACCAAATGATTGTCTCTTAATTAAAAAATTGACTTATAAATAAATGTATTAAAATAATAGTTCTTATAAATAACTTAAATTTTTATACAATTTTTAAAGTAATATGTCAACCTTAAAATGTTACTGTTTACATTTACTTAAACATTTATGAAAAAACTATTCTTGACGCCGTGTACGTCAATGTAGAAAATTACAGCATAAATTTACAATGAATATCAATTATTTTTCTCAGAATCGTGTGTACTGCTCTCGCCTTAACAGCTCAGGCACTTGGCTCTTTGTAAATGGGGCATGCTTTTGCTCTCATATGACTCTTTGTCTGTGCAGCATGAAGTGGACCTGTCCAGGAAAGAGTGCCCTTTTGTCATCAAGCCAAAGATCCAGAGGCCTAGTACAACTGCTGAAACTGAGGACATGGACACAGATATGGACAGTCAGTTCCTGTTTGGTTTATGTCCAGTTTGTATTATATGGAATTTCAGACGTACTACCTGTCTGATTTGATGTCACTGTTATAGTGATGCAATCCGCTGACATGAATTATTAAATACAATTTTTGGATGTTGACGGATTAATGTCACTTAATATCATATTCTTAATCTAACGCTGCACTAAATGGTTGTGTTACTGCAGTGTCTGAAGTTGCAATGGAGAGCAGCCCAGGACCCTCATCCTCCACAGGCTCCAAAACCGACTCTGACCCTCGTGCACAGAGCAGCGCTGTGAGCGCACCCAGAGCAGGTGAATGAGCTCTTCACAACCACTGCCTCATTTCCCATGTACAATAGTGAACAGGTGGTTAAATAACAGGCTTTGCTTTACTGTGTTACAGGTGTGCAGTGCATCCCTCAGAGGGCAGCGCTGCTCAAATCCATGTTGAACTTTTTGAAGAAAGCCATTCAGGACCCGGCCTTTTCAGATGGCATACGCCATGGTAAGAGGATCTTTGATATCCTGTGAAATACAATGTGCAAGGGCAATGTGCAAATTTATTTAAATTAATATAACAAATGTTTACATTTAGATGTTCTCGTTTGGCTGGCACATTTTTCCGAAGCAGCTTACAGCTGATAAGAAAAGTTATTATAAAAGAGCTTTCACACTTGCTTTTAAAAAAAACAAGCAAACAAAAAAAAACAAAACGTGCTGGCCAGAGTGATTTTTGTGCTGATATGAAAAAAAAAAACAAACCCTCATTTAAACGCTTACACTTTAACCATAAGAATGCCCTCACCAGACCTAGCTAGTACTGGCTAACTAACTAGCCTTGCTTGCTATCTAGATTATATCTATAATTATCGATAATAAAGATTGGTTTAACTTTGGCGATGACAAAATCCTGAAGGTTGAAAAGCAAGAGTAATTGAGCTGCTTGTGTGATTTGACTGTGTTCAGTCACAGTTAAAGTGAGACATCACATTGTGTACTGGTGAATGTCCTAAAAATAGTGTTTAGTTAAATATTTTTGAATCAATATGTCATAAATCTTACATTCACCCGCAAACAGGATTATTTTTTGACTAGTACTTAGTCCTCCTTGTTGGTTTTCTCTCTTGACACTGAAAAAAAAAGTGCTTGATGCTGCACTTTTGTTACAGGCTTACATGTAAAATGTGCTCTCTGGGTTTAAAAAAAAAAAAGGCAAGTGTGAAAACACTCTCATTTAACTGCTGTTGTGCCGACTTGTCATGTAAATGTTATGATATTAACTTATGATCTATGAATGACTAACATAACATCTCCTGTCTCTACAGTGATGGATGGGTCCCTGCCTACCTCGCTGAAGCACATCATCAGTAATGCCGAGTATTATGGCCCTTCACTCTTCCTCTTGGGTGAGCACACCGAGCAAGGGCACCTGTAGTTTTCTCAAGCTGTGTCATTGTCTCTGTAGCAGGGTTCAAGGACTTTGAGCAGATTAGGGTAGGAGATGACGCAGAAAGCGTGGTAAAAATTAAACTCCACAGGTTTGGTGTTCATGTTTTTTTTTTTTTTTAATAACTTTGTTTGAATATAATGTTTAATATAAATAATGTTTAATATAAATTAAAAGCACACATGCTAAAGATTATTCACTCGATTCTGCCCTCACATCAGATTGAGGTTAAAACTTGAAAGTTTTTTTTTTTTTTGGATGGAGGACAAGCAGAATGACACATGAGTAAGAAGGATTCTACACACAGTGAAAAGTTAAAGCCATTTTTAAAAAAATATTCTACCCTGTATATAAGATATAATACACTGAAAGCAATCTTCTCATTCTCTCTCAGCGACGGAGGTGGTGACGGTGTTCGTGTTCCAGGAGCCATCTCTCCTCTCCTCCCTGCAGGACAACGGCCTCACAGATGTCATGCTACATGCATTGCTCATCAAAGATGTGAGTCTGGTATATCAATCCCCCTTCCCTCTCTCATACTCTGCTTCCTCCTCCCTTCCTTAGTTTCTTTTCTTTTTCTCTATTGTGTTCTGTTTAACCCACACGTTTCCTCCGTTCTGCATGTTTGAGTATAACAGCGTCTCTGTTAGTGAGTCTTGGGTGAACGGACATCTTGTCTCTCCACCCACTCATAGCCTTTTGTTTGTTGTTTTCACGGTCTCATTCACTCTTTCTTTGCCAGCTCTTTCTAATTAACTTCCCAAAACCTCACACTCCAGCAGCTCGCACCACACCTGTTGGACGGTCTTGTTCCTGGCATCTTCCCACGATCCTCTCTCTCATGTTCCTCCCCTACTCTGCTTTTTTTCTCTCCGATTCTCTCTCTCACAGTTTCTGTCTCTGCAGGTCCCTGCCACCCGAGAGGTGCTGGGTTCCTTGCCCAATGTCTTCAGTGCCCTGTGCCTAAACGCCCGTGGCCTGCACTCATTCGTCCAGTGCCAGCCCTTCGAACGTCTGTTCAAGGTTTTACTGTCGCCCGACTACCTGCCGGCCATGCGACGCCGCCGCAGCTCTGACCCACTGGGTGAGTGACGCAGCAGGAGAGCAGTGAAATGATTTAGCTCAGCATTAGTAGTCGTGCAACTGCAAATAAGAGCAAGCTTTTAACCAACTTTGACACTTTTACAATGATGCAAATCAAAGAGGAATGCAGATAGAAATGTGGTTGTTCTTGTAAGATAAGTTAATAAACAAAACCATTTAGCCCTGGGTTTACATTGGCAGCAGAATGACACCGTATCTGGAACTGTTTTAATGGCGATTGTGATTTACAGTGACCGAAGGTGTAGAGACCTTTGGCGAAGGTCTGAATGAGGCAAGAAAGTTGAGCTGAATTTAAAGAGCAATGTTGTGGTGGCTCAATGAGCACTGAAACTTTATTTTTCCCCACTGCAAAATTAAGCCCGGAATGTCTGCCAGTGACTGGCAGAACAATTTTCTTTTCCCAACGGCAGTCGCGCTTCTCAACAAGCCATCAATAACAAATAAATTGAAACGACTTTGTTTTGTGCTTTTTATTTTGTGTTTATAGTCTCCACTTTTGTAGGTGTGCACATTTGTATTTTTACACATTTGCTTGTTTGCTCGTTATATGTTCTTATACTGATCTGCCAAGGTATTTTTCTGTGTATTTGTACATTTGGCAAATAAAGTGATTGTTGACTCTGACCAACCTGTAGTGATTTGGTTGGTAAAACAAAAAACGATGAAACGGTGAAGACGGTCGTCTGGGATGAAAGTCAGACGTGAAGGTTGTGTGTGTGTTTTTCAGGGGACACTGCCTCTAACCTGGGCAGTGCTGTGGACGAGCTCATGAGACATCAGCCCACATTGAAAACTGATGCCACCACAGCTATCATCAAGGTAGAGTGACTAATGATTCATATGTTGTTTTATTGCACTTTCTGGTTTTTTTTTTTTTTTTTCCCCTTTTCTTCCCCTCCTTACCTGTCTTTGTCTGTATGTACTGCCATCTGCTCATCAGTTGCTAGAGGAGATCTGTAACTTGGGCAGAGCTCCTGAGTACATCTGTCAGAAGCCCTCCATTCAGAAAGCAGACGGGACTGTTACTGTACCTCCAGCTCGCTCAAACCATGCAGCAGAGGAAGCCTCCAGTGAAGATGAGGAGGAGGAAGAGGCTCTCCACACATTCACCCAACAGCAAGGGGAACCAGAAAGCAACAGGCAGTTAGTGTTTTTAACCTAATGACTGGCTTGATTATAAGTGTATTTGGAGAGAAACATTGATTCATGGTGTGTGCAGGGTTTGTGGAACTGCCATGGCCTCAGTGAATAAAATGGATTGTGTTTTTACAGAGTGGTTGGCACGGAAGAGCGGATTCCCATTCCTCTTATGGATTACATTCTCAATGTGGTAAGTGCTGAGTCAGCTAATAGTGAAATGGCTGCTCAACATTGCTGAGCCTGTTTCTAGTTTTATTATGCATTGCATGTTAAATCAGCATATTACTTTGCAAGTACACAGGTGAGCAGTGTCTATTCATCAAAAGACGTTTGCGAAAGAACATACTCACCAGCTCCTGAGACTGATTGCATTTTCTGTTTCTTACATCAAGATGAAGTTTGTGGAGTCCATTTTGAGTAACAACACCACGGATGACCACTGTCAGGAGTTTGTGAACCAGAAAGGCCTTCTACCCCTGGTGTCAATCTTGGGGCTTCCTAACCTTCCTATAGACTTCCCCACGTCTGCTGCATGCCAGGCTGTGGCTGGCGTATGCAAATCTATTTTGGTGAGATAATTAATGCGTAATATTTACAAGAATATGTATTTGGAATGCTTATATGCCTGTTGTTGCTTGAGACTTATGAAAGTACCCATGAACTCAAGCGTGATTAATAAATGGTTAACTCTTCTCGGTTGGCTGATTCTGATTCTATAGATTTGGCATTTGAGTTAAATGTCAGTCTATATAATGAGAACTATGAAGCTTAACAAGTCATGCATATTAATAGATCCTGTCACTTGTTTAATAAGGAAGAAGATGTAGCGACATTCCCAGGGCCATTTTAATCGTTTAAGAATTGCAAGTATTACAGGGTTCTTGTACATTGCTGTAAAAGTAGGAATGTAAAAGGCTACTTTTAGTGTATGGAAATTCTAAGGATGTTTTGAGTATGAATATTTGTTCTCACAGTAATATAAATCTGTGGTCTTTAGACATTCCCCCACTCATGCATTAGGGAGGCTGTGTTAGTGACGAGAATCATATTTCATCTTTTCCCCTTTCATAATACAGTTACTGACCTTTAAAAGTAAACTGAACATGAAGTCTGGAAGGTTTAAAAAAATCAGTCTGGAAGAAGTCTTGAAAAGGGCTGTTTTTTTTTTTTTTTTTCCATGAACAAAGGGCAAGAACCCTGTATTAAATATTTTATTATTCTATGTAGATCATCTTTAATGGTTTCAAATCACATGTTCTGGGTACTTCAAAAAAATTTTCATCACTCCTTAAAATGTCTCTTTCATAAATCCAGTTTTATTACCGTAAGTCTGTAAAACTCACTTTGTTCCTGGCTCAGACCTTATCCCACGAGCCAAAGGTTTTGCAGGAGGGGCTCTGCCAGTTGGACAGCATCCTGTCAGCTCTTGAGCCGCTACATCGGCCCATCGAGGAGCCGGGCGGTTCGGTTCTACTGAGGGAACTGGCCAATGCTGGCCATGTTACGGATGCCACGCTGTCTGCCCGTGCTACACCTCTGCTGCATGCACTCACTGCTGCACATGCATACATCCTTATGTTCGTCCACACGTGCAGAGTTGGACAGGTGAAGTTTGCAGCATGAAAATGGCAAAAAAAAAAAATTACTGTTTGGCAGAAAGGATTCATTATCTTTCCTGCCTAAGTGAGCGGTAGTGCTGCTCTTGTAACTCTATCTGTGTCTCTCTCTCTCTCTCTCTCTCTCTCTCTTTCTCTCTTTCTCTCTTTCTCTCGTCCCCTCAGAGTGAGATCCGGGCGATTTCCGTGAACCAGTGGGGCTCTCAGCTAGGGCTGAGTGTGCTCAATAAATTGAGTCAGCTCTACTGCTCGCTGGTGTGGGAGAGCACCGTGCTGTTGTCCCTCTGCACACCCAACAGGTCAGCACCGCACTCCACTCGGCTTAGACTCAGCAAGCCTTCTGCCATCAGCCCTCTTGTGGCTGAAACTGTGAATGTAGTGGTGCCACGCCATTGACTGCAAACAGAAACCAGTAGACTTTTAAAACAATCGAACATGTATCAGAATGCTCAAATGACAAAATGGCTTCTGGATCACTGATTCAGTACAAATCCATTAGATTAGTCATGTTGTGTTTTTGGTGCTGTATGAATGTGATGCCTAATTTTCAGTTCTCAAATTACAAGGAAAGTTACTAAAAATGACTTCCTTTGCTCATGATCTTTATTTCTCACGAGCCCATACAATAATTTAATAATATTTTGCCTGAATTGTCTGATTCCAAGCCATGACTAATTTTCTTGGTCCCCCAGTCACTGCTCAACAACCTCTTCTAATTCCTTTGGTAGATGCACTATTGTGTCCCATTGACATTTTGATTTTGAATCTCAAGATGTACAGCACAAGAAATCCTTGGGAAGCTCCACTCATGCGTGGGGCTTGGGGTCAGTCAATTGGCTAAAAATTCCCACTGATTTTACTATTAATTAGAAAACAGACCCGCTGTGGCAGCCCACATTTAGGGCCCTTGATGTATGATGTTGTCCATGAATCAGGGCCTTTGTTTCAGGGCAGAGATGGCTGGGTTTTAAGTATTGAGTTGTTTTTGTTTTTGTGCAGTCTCCCTCCTGGCTGTGAATTCGGCCAGGCTGACATGCAGAAACTGGTGCCTAAAGAAGAGAAACCGTCCAGCAGCGCTGTGACTAGTGGAGGCCGGAGAACCGGTAAAAAAACACTGCCCCATGGTGATTCTGCATAAATCCTTCCCTATAAACCTCTGCTTATATGTCTGTCCTCCTTTTCCTCTACCTTGAATCTTTGTACTTCCTTTTTTTGCATGCTTTTCATTCCTATATTTTTACTTGCCATTGTGAGTGTCCTGTTTCTTCATGCTCGACTAAATTCTCTCTGCTGGTGATACCTCTAGCTGAGGCAGAGGCTCTGTCTGTGGGAGTGGACCCCTCTGCACAGGGGCTGCTGGAGGGCATGGGTCTGGATGGAGACACCCTCGCTCCAATGGAGACGGATGAGCCCACAACCGCTGACCCGAAAGCCAAGTCCAAACTCACTCCTGCCATGGCAACACGCATCAAGCAGATCAAACCTCTCCTCTCTGGTCAGTCCCTGTGTCAAGCTCAAATAGTTTTTCCCACATGGCTTTATTTGGCTAAGTATTTTGCCAGTTTTGTCATTAAGGAGAAATAAATACATAAAGTCAGGCCAAATAGCTGGTGATATTTCTACATAAATTGTCACTAACAAAATAGCATTTCAAGCTCAGTAAGCTCAGTGGTGGTAAAGTCACTTCTGCATGATTTTCTTTTCTTAGTATAATAATAGTTTATATCTTATATGGTTCATGTGAACACTGTGATATCAGTGTTCATGCTGTCTATGGCAGTATATTATTATAGACTAACTTTCAGGTGCTAAATTCTTTAATAATAAAAATTGGAATACATTTGTTAAATGAATTGGACAACCATGTATGTAAGTAGTAAGTAAGTCTTGCTAAAACACACTGTTTCCTGTACTTGTCTTCTGCAGCATCATCGCGTTTAGGAAGGGCTCTGGCCGAACTGTTTGGTTTGCTGGTGAAGCTTTGTGTGGGCTCACCTGTCCGTCAGCGCCGTTCCCACCACACAACAAACACAGGCACTGCCCCAACGCCAGCTGCTCGTGCAACTGCTTCCTCACTTACCAAACTGCTCACCAAGGGCCTAAGCTGGCAGCCTCCACCGTATACCCCCACCCCTCGCTTCAGGTACAGTGTGAATAGCCGGACCTCTACACCTCATCAGTCTCCTTTTGTCCCTGGTTGCTGTACATGTGTTTTGTATTCATATGCCTATAAATACACTGACGTGTATGGATCTATTCAGGCTGACATTCTTCATCTGTTCCGTTGGCTTCACTTCGCCCATGCTATTTGATGAGAGGAAGTACCCCTACCACCTGATGCTGCAGAAGTTCTTCTGCTCTGGAGGCCATGATGCTCTGTTTGAGTGAGTGCTGGAAGTGTCTTTCTATTCCTAACCCTGATATGGCACTCAAGTCTCATTATAATTCTCTAACCCCTATTTTCTGTGCCTGTGTGCTGTGTTGCTCAGGACATTTAACTGGGCATTGTCCATGGGAGGTAAGGTGCCAGTGTCTGAGGGGTTGGAGCATTCTGAACTGCCTGATGGGACTGGGGAGTTTTTAGATGCCTGGCTAATGCTTGTGGAGAAGATGGTGAACCCCAGCACAGTGCTGGACTCTCCCCACTCTCTGCCTGCCAAGGTGCCTGGAACAACGACAACCACGCCACAGTTCAGCGCCCTGCGTTTCCTCATCGTCACCCAGAAAGTGAGAGAACCTTTTTGAATAAAGTTCTAATTAAATTTTTGATGATGGTCAATATACTTGGTAGGAATAAGCACAAGTACTTGTAAGTGACAACAATGACTCAATGTGACACTAGGAGTGGACTAATTCAGAAAAATTCTGAAAAATCAATATATCTGGACAGAATTATGGATCTGTTTCTGTTTACTCTTTTTTTTTTTTTTTTTTTTTGTTTGTTTGTTTGTTTGTTTTTGTTTAGAACTACAGGTATTGTACAGTTCAGTATTTAGAAACAGTTTATGACAGTTTCTCTACATAGATGAAAACGTTCAAGAATAGCAAAAAGTTGGACCTTTTCATTCAGACACTTATTTATTTTGACCTCCTCCCCCAAAAGACTGACCAAAATACATGTTCCTCTTGTGGAGTCAGCAAAAATGAATGTAACAGCAGTGTGTTACAGTGGATGTTTTACGACATGCTGCTAATTGTTTGACTCTTTGACATCCAGGCTGCCTTTAACTGCATCCGCAGCCTGTGGAACCGCAAGCCACTAAAGGTGTATGGCGGGCGCATGGCCGAGTCCATGCTTGCAATCCTGTGCCACATACTGCGTGGAGAGCCAGTCATTCAAGAGCGTCTATCCAAGGAGAGGGAAGGCACCTCTCGTGCTGATGAGGATGGAGGCTCAGGGGCTGGAGGAGCTAGTGGAGTGCCGGGAACTGGAGCAGTGGGGGAAGGGGCTTCTGTGTCTGGAGGTGGTGCTGGCACGGGTGGAGGCACTGCAGATGACGGGAGCAGCGCCACGACCCGCAGAGAACCACAGGTCAACCAGGCTCAACTCACACAGGTAACGGGTCCTTTTCACGGCTGACAATTTCTGTCTCTGGTGCAGTTGTTTGTTAGGTTTTTACCACCTGTAAGGTGCTGTTTTTTTCCATTGAAAAAGAAGCCAGCAGTATTATCAATGCAAAAAATATTTTAAAATATTACATTTTTCTCTTTTGCTGGAAATTGCAACAAACCAAGTAGAAGCTACATTGCTGAGTCTAACAGTAGCTATGATGTCTTTTGTGCTGTGTATAGAAGCTAAATTATTTCTAAAATATGTTCTTGAAGTCAGAAACACAACTTAAGGTCCTATAGTTATTTATTTTTTTAAACTGACCTACATTCCTAAATCTGACTCGCATAGCTCTAAACTGTTGGAATCTTGGTGCAAAACTACATAATAAAATACTGGATGTATGTTCTTTTGTATAGCTGATAGACATGGGCTTCTCCAGAGAGCATGCTATGGAGGCTTTGCTCAACACCACCACCATGGAGCAGGCCACCGAGTACCTTCTCACCCATCCACCACCGTTACTCAGTGCTGCCATTCGGGTAAGACACCATCACGTGTTTAAAAAAATTAGTTTGTTATTGCTTCACACACACACACACACGCAGGCAAGCATAGACACACACACACACACAAGGCTTACAATTAGTCATTTTGGCTTTTGTCACTGAAGGAATTCACCATGTCTGAAGAGGACCAGATGATGAGGGCCATTGCCATGTCTCTGGGTCAGGAAGTCAGTATGGAGCAGCGCTCAGACTCTCCTGAGGTGGGCAGACTGACACACATGCATACAAATAAATGGCATACTATGCATATGACTTATACTGTGTACAACATACGACTTTTAGGGAGTGTTTAGTATGTGAACTGCATGGAATATTTCCAGCAGATGGTTGGATGACATACTCCTTAGGTTGTATTTTAGCATGCAGCCATAGCTGTATAACCAATTTCAAAACAAATCTTGGCAAAAAGGCCAACAATCGGAGTAACCCTATATATATATATATATATATATATATATATATATATATAATAATTGTTATAATGATTTCATGTAA
>CM075018.1:5413573-5435672 GCA_037576675.1 Pangasius sanitwongsei | reverse complement strand
TGTGTGTGTGTGTGTAGGTGCAATGCGACTGCATGTGAGCTGGCTGGTTTTGCTGCTCGGGCTGCAATGTGTTTGGGACTACAGATATCATGTGATCTATTTTACTTTAGGCTTTATTGAAAAGTAAAGATATGGAAGCTTTGACATTTTTTAGCAAATCTTTTCATTTCAGAGGATCAAAAATAAAATCTAGATTACATTCTGAATAAATCCGGAAAATAGGATAAAATTGAAACACAAAACGGACTCCCTTGGGGCACTACAGTTAGAGGCATTCACTGAATAATTGCTTTATATTTTGCATATTTATGTATGCAGCTGCTGGTGTGCATTGTTTAAAGGATCGAGTAAGTCTGCAGAATGCCTAGTATAAATCCTTTACAGCTCAAAGACTCTTTAGCTTCACATTTAAAGTGATTACAGCATGTAACATGAATGAAATTGATGTCAATTCTTATTATCCTAAACATTCTCTATCCTTCTTGTGCAGGTGAATGAGGAGACAGGGAACAGGCGGCCTGTCATGCTAACAGTGCAGAGAGTACCTCGAATGCCCAAACCCAGCAAATCTGGCAATGCAGCTGACTCTGAGCGAGAGGAGGAACAGAGAGCTAAGAGTGAGGAGACCCAGGTTGACACAGGTCAGAACCAAACCTGGACTCCTGCGTTTCTCTTCATATACCGCAGCTCTGCAATAACTTTACTGTTCTTTATTCTTCTAAAATTATAATAAAATTAAATTATTACTGTTTTCTTGTGCTAATGCTGAATCTTTTTGCTGGTACAGACCCAACATCTGTAGCTGTCGAGATGGCTCCCCCTAAAGAGGAAACGGAGCAGAAGGAGTCCTCCTCATCCAGTTCCACCGTCCCTGCTGCTTCACAGGACTCCACATCTGGATCCAGTGGCATAGTAGTGCAGGGTTTGACTGAGGAGATGACCACGGTCCTAATCCGTGCCTGCGTCAGCATGATCAGTGTGCCTGTGGACCCAGACACGCTGCACGCCACGCTTCGCCTATGTCTGCGCCTCACGCGTGTCCACCACTATGCCATGATGTTCGCTGAGCTCAAGAGTACACGCATGATCTTGGGCCTGACTCAAAGCTCCGGCTTCAACGGCTTCACACCGCTCGTCACTCTGCTCTTCCGCCACATCATTGAGGACCCGGCCACGCTGCGCCACACCATGGAAAAGGTGCCTCACTCACTCACTGTCATTTCTTTAAAAATTCCTGTTAGGATGATGTGTTCAGTAGTATTTTGAATGCATTCAAATGCTAATTAGCTGATAAATTTATCTGCAGCACCCAGAGTCAACATATGCAGTAGCAATACAGAATTTATTCATATGAAACTTGTTAATTGAAAATCAGTTGGTAATATAGAGAATCACAAATGCCTTCCTGTTCACGGTATATGCTAACTACATGAGGTACATCATGTCATACACACTACAACACTACAATACATTAAAGCTATAGAACAGAGGATGACTCAAGTGCCTGTCAGTTTTCACTGGTTGTTTTTTTTTTTTTTTAATGCAGAAATTAAAAAAATGTGAAAATATGCTATAAATGGCTTGTATTTATGCTTTTCCTATATCAGAAAGCAAGGGTAATCTTTACCATAATCTTTCTGTAGGCAGTCAAATTAAGAGTGTTTAAATGTTTCAGATATTGAGTTGTGTATGCTGTCTTCTTACACTGTTTTTCTGAATTGGTCCTGTTTCAGGTGGTTCGTTCTGCAGTGACCAGTGGAGCAGGAAGCACCACGTCTGGTGTGGTGTCTGGTAGTTTAGGCTCTCGGGAGATTAATTACATTCTGCGAGTGCTGGGACCAGCGGCCTGCCGGAACCCTGAAGTTTTCACAGAAACTGCCAACAGCTGTGTCCGCATCGCTCTCCCAGCTCCGAGAGGGGCTGGAACAGGTATGAGATTACAGAATAACAAACAGCCCTTTCGTTATCAACTGAAGAGGCACTCTGGCCCATCAGTACATTTGTTCAGAGTGCTTATTTCCTTCTTATAGTGGCAATGCAAAAGTCTTTGTAGTGGTGGGTATTTATTGGCGGGATAGATGGATTTGTTTATTTAATTATTTATTTTTGCTAATGCAGAAGGAGGCCAGAGATTAACGGTACAACAAGCTACTGCTGAGTAGTGAGCCGAGTTTCTTATTGAAAATGTTGGCTATAATGTCTTCTAACAATAATGGCCATAAATGAATCCAGAGTTAGAACTGTTGTAAAGTGATACCCAACCGTTCATGTCTGAACAACGTTACTTGGGACAACAGCAGTATGATATTATGCGTTTTGTATGTTCTTTATCTGTTTGTTATATTTACTTTTATTTATGCTTATTTGTTTGTTTGCTTGAAATTTGTTTTACTTAATGTTTTTATTTACTGATTTTTATTTATTATTTATTTATTAATCTGCCTCCCATCCCATTGCCTTAGCTTCAGATGACGAATTCGAGAACTTCAGAATTAAGGGTCCTAACGCTGTACAGTTGGTGAAGACAACACCTCTGAAACTGTCTCCACTGCCACAAATCCCAGAAACCATTAAAGAGGTCATCTATGACATGCTTAATGCCTTGGCAGCATACCATGCTCCTGAGGAAGGTAACATCAGTAGAATTTTTCATAAGTGTCATTCTGATATGCCTGTGATACACATTACACTGCTAATAACGTTGCTATTTTTGTTTTCTGGTTCACCTTCTTCACTCCTGTGTGTAGCAGAGAGAGGAGAGGAGCGACTGGTGACGGTCCCCGGCAGTCAGGACCTCTGTCAGATTCTGCAGGATGTTGGGGATGATGTTTATCAGCAGTACAGACTCACACGGCAAGGGAGCGACTTTGACTCTCAGTCTGCTTTCCACATAAATGTGAGTCTCCATGTCAGCACAGAATATTCACTCATTATTCAGTAGAACATGTGCTTTACCCTTCTTTTTGTATAACTGTGTGAAGTGGTAGCTTGTCGTATACGAGACATAAGTTCCTTAACCTATAGGGAATTTCAAATCATGTTTGAGTGAAAACTACAGAGACAACAGATTGATTTCCCCTAAAATGCAGTGGCAAAATATTTTTTTTAAGTGCTTGAAAAATTTATTTTCTGGTCTGTTTTATTGCCAGATGTACATTCTGCTTATAAAAATTATAAAAACTCAGTTTATTGTGTGTGATCCCATAACTTTGTAAAAGTTAAATTTAAATCCAAACAGCCTTTTGGTAGTCATTCTTTAATCTCATTTCTGTAGAAATGTTTATACTGTGACAGAACCCAAGGAAGTATTGTGATATCTTACCCAACTCTAGCTGTGTTGTTGCATGTGAGTGATGAAGCAAAAGTAAGCAATATTCTGTTTTTTCAGACTCAGGTATTTGCTGCAGATGGTGCAGTTGCAGAGTCCTCCCAGTCTGGAACACCTCAGGGAGAGGGTAATAATTTTTCCCATGTACATTTATAGCCCTCTGTGATGCACCTCTCGGTTAGATCAAACTTTTTAAAATTCATTGTCCACTCAATTCCCTGTGTGGTTTTGTTTTCTGACTCTTGCTTTTTCCCCCAATCCCTTCTCTAGCCTCAACTCCCGAGGAGATGCGAGAAGAGAAGAAGGAGCAGGAAGGTGACAGGGGAGGCTCTTCGGAAGAAAGCAGGGCGGCAAAGGCCAAGGCCAGTAAACCCCTGATGCCCACCTCCACTATTCTGCGGCTGCTAGCAGAGCTGGTGCGCTCCTATGTGGGCATTGCCACACTTATCGCCACTTACAACTACACCGCTGGCCAGTCTGAGCTCATTAAAGAGGTGGGTGGATAGAGGCAGAGGCAGTATCTGCTGAAATGAAAAGTTATTTAAAATAATTGCCAGATTAATATCCTACTTGAAAGCACTAGAATGCTTTTTTGTGTACAGAATAAGAGGTCTGTGTGGGACTGTTTTAATTTTTTTTTTAATTTCACTCGAGCTCGGTTCTATTCCACACACGCCCTGAACATCCACTATCTGCTTAGAATGATTTTCTCCCTCACCCGTTTCCAGAATCTCACATTAATTTTTTACACAAATATACAAGTGTATACAAGATTTTTATCTCGTATACTGGGACAACTTTTAGACATTTATCACATCACTCAAACGGCAGATTATTTCATGTGAAATTGGTACCCATACATCTGACTTGCCTGAGGTTAGCTTCTTAGCACTAAACTGACCATTGTCCAATCCAAGTTCAACATCCTTTGACGACAGCGTCCCCGCGCTTTGTCATTGTTATCGACCACCTGCATAGCCTGCTCTGAGAACTGTATTATGCACGTGCTGCATGCACGGACAAGTGCTTTCAGAGTCATGCTTTCTATTTGTTGTTATAAAAAAAATTGTCAGACTGCCCACTTCCGCCCAAAATACACAAGAGTCACTGACCACTACCTTCTTTAATTCAGAAATTTAATCCCGCGCCGCAAGAAATCTGATCGGGTCCCGTGGGAACACAGACCTCTATGCCTGTGGTTTATGTAGATTTTTTTTTTCTTTAATTAGACTAATGTTCTGCGACTGTGTGTTTGTTTGCAGGACTGCAGTGTGCTGGCTTTTGTGTTGGATCATCTGCTCCCACACACTCAGAACTCTGAGGATAAGGACACCCCTGCCCTTGCACGCCTATTCCTGGCCAGCCTGGCAGCAGCAGGCACTGGCACAGAGGCCCAGGTGACCCTGGTCAACGAGGTGAAGGCTGCTCTGAGCCGAGCTTTGGCAATGGCAGAGGGCACAGAGAAACATGCTAGGTGAGTCCAGCTGGCTTTAATGGCATTTACTAATTAGCACTAATAGTCAAACAGTCGAGGACTTATTATGTAAGCGCCTGACTGACCAGTTAAAATAGTTAAATTCAAAAACTACTATTGTTTATGAATGCTGGTCCAGTATACAATTTTTACATTACGTGGAGCAGTGGTGCTGGATATGCACAGCTGTTAGTTTTATTTTTATCCTGCTTGAAGAACACTTCTTGGCCTTAAAAGGAAAATGATGTTTAAAACCTATTAAAATGTGCTGTTAAGCAAAGCTGTTTGTTTTAAATAAAATAATCAATCACTCGTTTTTTGTGTGTGTTTGACTCCTTAGCTTGAGAATTATTCACAAGCTGAGGAAATTATGCCTAGTTTGACTTTAGCATTATCTTATAGTATATGAAGATAAGCTCTCTTTTTCTTTACTGTGCAGATTTTTTCCAGAAGGTTTGGTCAGCATTCTTAGTTTCCTGTAGCTTAATTTGCTTTTTCGCCTCTCTGTCCTCTCTGCAGGCTTCAAGCGGTGATGTGCATCATCAGCACCATTATGGAGTCGTGCCCCTCCACCTCCAGTTTTTACAGCACCGCCACTGCCAAGACGCAGCACAATGGCATGAACAATATCATCCGTCTCTTCCTGAAGAAAGGCCTGGTTAACGACCTTGCTCGTGTGCCCCACAGCCTTGACCTGTCTAGGTGCTGCCTCTCACACACACTTGTTTGTGTACTTGAGCACTGTGCAATCTAATTTATTTTCACTCTAATGCTGATGTGGGTGTGTCTCAGTAAGTACTTTTAAAACTTTAGTTTTTCTTCTGCTTTGCAGTCCTAACATGGCAAACACAGTCAATGCTGCTCTTAAACCGCTGGAGACGCTCTCGCGCATCGTCAACCAGCCCAGCAGCCTGTTTGGAGGGAAAGGAGGCTCCAGCAAGAGCAAGACTGAACATGACACTGTGGGCACGACCAGGGACAGCAACAGCAATACGCAGGATCAAGGTAACTGCATTACATTAGCACCACTATACTTGAAGTGCTATTGCTAAATAATAACTGGTCTTTATTTAGGAATTAATAGCAGACCTGCAAGCTTTCACGCGTGTTAACATCAGGGTATCCTCTATCCACTATCGGTTAAAAATCCTCAAACACTCTAAGAGCAGGCTTTATTTTCTTTCCATTACATGACTGGCAGATGCGCCATCAACATATAAATATAGAAGAATCGACAGTTGCATAGGTATTTTACCATAGGTAATGTCTCTCCTGTATTAACTGACGATGCACAGAAGTCCCTTCTTTTCCCCATCTTGGTCATGTTTTGGCCAGTGCGCATGTCTCGACTTGATATTTGATTGAAATGTTCCTGCTCGGGTTCTGAAATTTCGACCACCAAAGATTTTCTGGCCAAAGATGGTCAAAAACAGCACTTGGATTTTTGCTGAAAGAGAAAAAGACTGCACATTTTGACCAAAGGGAAAAAAAACAAAGATTCAATAATCCTACGGCGAAGTGTCAAATTTACCGCTTTAAAAATAATTTTAGAAAGTGATTTAAAATGCTGTTTGTTTTCTTTGCTGTTTGAAGTCTTTGCTCTCCACTGCAGTGAAAATATTGGTCGTGTTCTATGAAGGACATTAGTCAAGCGATTTCTAATTCTTACAAATAAATAATAAATGACAAAAAGAACACGCGTTTCTCTCTTCAGGAAAAATAAACATTTACATATAAACATGTTATACAGGTCCGTTATAGTATGTTCATATCCATGTAGCAATCAGTGAGAGCATGTGGGGTGGAGGAAATGAGTGTAATGATTTTAACTGGACATTTTAACATGGTTTGTTTACAGGAGAGTCAGGTGAGGCAGAGCCAGTGGAAAATAGTCACAGAGGCCAAGCTACAGATGGGGATCTGATGGATGGAGAGGCAGAAGGGGACACCGTGGTCATCGCGGGCCAGCCAGAGGTGCTCAGCACCCAGGCTATGCAAGTACGTTCATCTTCATTATACAGTCTTCAGTCGTTCAATTCAGACAGCAGCTGGTGATAAAAATGGACTCTGTATATGCTGAAATGAGTTCTCTCTCCTACTGTGTGATTTGCTATATGGTTTATATTTGCTTTGCAGGTGGAGAATGAGTTGGTAGATTTGATAGATGAACTTTTAGAAAGGGATGCAGGAACTGTAAATAGTACCATCATCGGTAAGCTCTTCAGATATTAATTTCTCAGTGTAAAAGAGTACATCGGTGAAATGGGTGTAGACGGACAATTTTCACCAAATAGGGTTTTGTGATCTTTTTGAAGTTGGTCGCTCTGGAGACGAAGAATCTCAGGAAGATGTGCTGATGGATGAAGCTCCTTCCAACATGAGTCAAGCCTCCACTTTGCAGGCTAACAGAGAAGGTAGGACAGGTTTTTACAAGTGTGCAATCAATCCACATACTCGCCTCAGTGTGTGTCAGGGGCGTCGTGTTTTTGTGCAAGACAGAGGAAATCTGAACTTGGCTTTTATTGTAGGTTGCTGGATGAAAAATGACAATATTTCTACTGACTGGTTTACTAGGTGTAGGATTAAAGAGAGGAGCTGTCATTTTTAAGTCTCATTCTAGCAGCTATCAATAAAATGTCTGCTAAAAGGCCTGAAATTTTCCTCTTAATGCTACAGTCTTTGTGAACGGGAAAGAAACAAATGATCACAATAAAAAAGTTTCCGCTTGCCTGGCAGACTTGTTGCCTGTTAATTCAGGAAATTCTTTCACTAGCATTCTTGTTTTCAGGCATAAGAAACACAATTTTAGTGGAAAGAAAAGACTGATAATACCTTTTAAAGAATAATCTAATCGAATATTAGAACTCTGTGAAGCTAAAAATATTAGAATTAATAATCTTTCCTCTTACTCCCTTCTATTCTTTAGACTCCATGAACATCCTGGAGCCAGAGGATGAGGAGCACACTCAGGAAGAAGACTCGAGCGGCAGTAATGAAGATGAAGATAGTCAGGATGAGGAAGAGGAGGAGGAGGAGGAGGAAGAAGAAGATCCGGTATGAGTTTGGAAGCAATTAAAGGCCTAATTTTATTTGTTTAGTTTTAATGGTTTTTATTTTTCTGTCCTCGCTTGCTCTAAATCTTTGCTGTATTTTCTTATTATCAGGATGATGAAGAGGGAGATGAGGATGATGATGATGAAGGCTCAGAGATGGAATTGGATGAAGATTTTCCAGATATCAATGCAGCCCCACATATACGATTTGAGAGATTTGATAGAGATGATGACCTCATCATAGAGTTTGACAACATGTTCTCCAATTCTGGTAAGTGATTTTAGTTATTGTTATAAAGTTTGCATACTACTTGCAATCACAATTATAGGTGTTACAGATGTGCACAAATGCTCTCCTGCTTGCGTCATCCTCTAATGTGTGTAATGTGGGTTCTCTCGTTTTCCCAGCTGACATCCCTCCCTCTCCAGGAAACATCCCTAGCTCACACCCTCTGATGGTGCGCCATGCTGACCACGGCTCCCTCACCCTGGGGGGAACGAGCACCAGTAGCCGTTTGACTCAGGGCATGGGCCGCAGCCAGCGTACTCTCCGCCAGCTTACCGCTAACACGGGCCACACCATCCATGTGCACTATCCAGGAAACCGGCAACCCAACCCTCCACTCATTCTGCAGAGGTGAGATGGGCTTCTGTTGTGAAGTACTGTGATGTCAAACTGTCAGTGTTCCTACATGCCCTGGAATGTTTAAAAAAATTGCCTTTAAAATATCAGTGTCTGGAGAAATGACTTAAATGTCTATATACACATTTATGTGGAAATATGCCAAATAAATAAGAAATAACCAGGACGAGGTGGGGTTGTTTCTAGGAAAATAATCAAAAATGGGGTCATTTGATGTAAAGTCCATTTACAACCTCAAAGTTGATTATTTCCCAATAACCACACATTATGTCCCAAAGTGTTTTTTTTCCCTCTTATACCGCAGCGATTTGCCATCGATTACAATACTTAGTGTGACACTTTGTATGTTCAACCATTTCTGTTTACATTTTATGTTGAAACTCAGTGTTGAAACAAGTTGTTCCCTCACCAGACTCCCTTTTGTCTCGAAGTTAATAAGAGAAAATATAGCTTGTCGTTTTACAGGGAACCCGCAAAGTCCTTCATCCTGAAGACTTTCTGAAAACGAACAGCTTTACGTCTGTCTGTAACTAAGTGCTGGCACTGGTGACTCCTTCCACAAATGGCAAATAAATGTCTCCGTATCAAGAAAACTTCTTCATATCAGTAATTCTACATCTTTTGTCTTGGGGGAAAAAACCGGAGGAAAACTTGTAATATTTCAGTAAACCGTATGATCAAAGAATAATTGGTTGAGAATTTGTGTGTTTCTGTTGGTCGGTAAGGATTGATCATTTTAATGTTAAGGATGTTGGCAGATCAGAGGCAAAATGTTGTGGAAAACAGTTTCCTAAAAAGATTTGTGTTTAGCTTGCAAGAGGTCACTTCATAAGCACAGCGTGTATGGCCATTAATTCTAAGGTGCTATTATTGCGTTTATATTATTTTATCAAGGGCGCTGGTTTCTGAATGAATCTCCGATGTGTGTTGCAGGTTGCTAGGTCCCAGTGCAGCTGCAGACATCCTGCAGCTGTCAAGCTCTTTGCCCCTGCAGTCACGTGGACGTGCCCGTCTGCTGGTTGGCAATGAGGATGTGCATATCATTGCCCGCTCCGACGACGAGCTACTGGATGATTTCTTCCACGAGCAGAGTAGTGCTGGTGGGCAGGCTGGTGAGTCAGAGCAGGAATATATTTAACCAGGATTAAACACATGCTGAACCAGTCCTGCAGTCTCTCTCCAGAATTTATTAATTCCCTTTTTCCTTCTTCTTTAGGTACCCTTTCAAGTATTCCTACAGCCTTAACTAGATGGACAGATGAATGTAAAGTGCTGGATGCGGAAAGCATGCACGATTGCGTTGCAGGTAGGAGAACTAAACAGGTTTCATAAAATGCTGTTTTTCTTCAGGTTGTTGCTGTAGGCAGCATAAAAAACAAATTCAAAGGATTTTAATTTCAAACGGTATTAAGTGTTTGTGCACATCAAGAATTAAAGTAGCACAATGGTGCTTTGGACAGCATATACAAAAAAAAAAGAATAAAAAAAGCATTGCACGGGAGGAAAAATAGCAATTGGTACAGTTTTTCTCAGTTTGCATGATCTATTACACATCCAATTGGCCAGCCCCAACTTCTAGTCCCTTATAGGTTCTGTTGTACCAAAAACGAACATCTAAATGGTATTTGATAAGTGGGGAAAAAATTCACAGTTCCAGTATTCTTGTGCCAAATGTTTCATAAATCTGTTGCTCTGATTTTTTTTTTAATGCTTTAACTCTCAAATAACTGAAACTTATTAATTCTTTCTTCATTAGTGGTAAAGGTCCCCATCTTGCAACACCTAGAGAGCCTGCGTGACGAGGAGCTGGAGGAGCGCAGGGAGAAAAGGAGACTGCAGCTGGCAGAGGAGGAAGAGGCCAAGCAGAATGAGAGGAGCACCTCTGGAGAAGAGAGCAGGGAGCAAACGCTGCAGGTTGGGGAGAGGGGAAACAGGGCACGGGTAACAGCCTGGGGATTCCTGGCACAGACAGAATGTGACTCATGCTGTTACAGCAGATCAGTATTTAATCAGAGGGAGAGCGTGCGTTTCAGCCAGACCTTGAAACCCTTGTGGTCATATGCATTATATAGATGTCTGAATTTTTTCTCCGTGTGTCTTCCAGGGTACTACAATAGGAACTGTAAATGGAGCAGGAGAAAACTCAGCAGGTACTCGAATTACTTTTACATTCGTATCAGAAAATAAAAGTTATCGAGTTATTCAGAAACCTAAAGCCTAGATTTAAACTGTCACCTTACTGCTGCATACAGGCTAAATCAGCAATGTGTTGGACCAGCTTTCTGCGTGAGTCTTTCTGCGGGCTGTGGGATGAGGTAGTAGTTTGTATAGTTTTAGGATCACACCAGATCTGGGAGATAACTATACAGCCTACTGTCTTTCCCACGGCATTCGCTTGTCAACAGAATGAACTCTCACCACACTGCCTGTCTTTGCTCAAAGGCTATAAAGTAATTTGTTTGTAATGATTTTAACTGGCCAAGTTTTCATATTTAATTACTTGATGTCATACGATTTGTTTTGTGTAAGTTGTTATAGCAGGTCTTTCTGGCTGTGCTGTGGTGAGGTAGTAAGTTGTGTTGTTGGGGATCAGGATAGCGCAGCCCTCGAAGGAGATAACTATACAACTTACTGCCTTCCTCATTGCAGCCCTTGAGCCACATTTAACAACACATGATGTATCCAGTTTGACTAAAACATGGCAAATGTAAAGCCATCTCTGAATGTTCCACTTACATATTCCTTTTCTTGAATAGCAGAGGGAGAGCGAGCCCAGGGTGGGGTATCCTCATGTGTGGATCCATCCCGCTCCTCTGAGGGCTTCCTCACAGCGCCCCCTTCAGGAGACGTCACCCCCACTGCCCCTCACGAACAGGCTTTGGTTTCGTTAGAGACGGCCATCAGTCAGCAAGTACATCAGCCAATCACGGAGCTCCTGCTCGCTGACTCACGTGCTGATTCACTTGGTACACTGGCGGGGGCTGTACCTCAGCTCTCGGCTCCTGATAGGCCAAACTGCGAAGCAGAAGCCTCTCAGATGGAAATGTCACCTGCCTCCACTGGGGGTGAGAGGGGAGGAGGAGCAGCCTTGGACACAGTTAGAGAAGGTAGATTAACTATTAAAGCTTGTATAATTTTACTTTGTTGTTAAACAGAAGATCATTCTTCCTCATATGTATTTTTTTATTTGTTTTCTTGTATTTTGAAAGGAATTTGACCATGTTAGTTTTTTTAGGCCATTTTGGATTCTACTTCCTGCACCTACTTCAATGGTCACTGAACCAATTCCAGATGTGCAAATCACTTTAATACTCCTGCTCAGAACTGTTTACTCATTTTCAAGAATACTGTACGGCGAGTTTGTGTAGTTGTGTAGTGTTTGGTGTTTACTGTGTTTATTAAGTTCATGACTCTTGTCTCATACTGTGAATTTTATTACTTATCCTGTTTATTTCTATCACTCTTTTGTGTCCCATGTAAAATTTTGATAACTGAAAAACTGTCATCATATCTGTCTGTTAGGAAAGAATGATAATTAGACTCTCACTTAACACAGTTTGTTCTTATTACTCAGCCTCTCTGAGCCCAGATATAGCAGAGAGTTCTGAACCAGTGCCAGTGGTATCACAGCTAGAGGGTTCACCTATGGATACGAGCAGCCCTGCCTCTGCAACACAGGAGGAACCTGCCCCCAGTTCAGCACAGCCCAATCACATGTCTCAAGAACTGTCAGGAAGTGGTGAAAGTGGGCTGACTGACAGGCAAACAGATGCAGATACAGGGTAAGCAACCTATATGTATTAAACTGTGTTTACAGGCCATAGTTGAATGCTTGATCAGAGGTGAATCTGAAATGTTTTGTTCTACTGTGATAAATCTGAAATGTTCTCAATCCTCCTAGCTCAACTTCTGTGTCCTCTCCTGGTGAGACCATGCCTCGGAGTGACAGTGCTGATAGCCAGTCCCAGGCCATCCAAGAGGAGCCCCTCCCATCCACCAGCAATGTGGAAGATGATCCACTTGCAGGTGTGTTTTAAATCAACTTGTGGAATTTCCAGACCCTGGAAAATTTCAGAAAATATTTTGGAGAAAGTATAGATATTAAAGCAATCCAGAATCAATATGGAACTTTTTATGAAGAAAGATCAAGAACACTGTGCTAGTAGATTCCATCCCATTTCCCTTCAACATTTCTTTGCTTTTGTTTCTGTGTGCATAGGAATCAGTCTGCCAGAAGGCGTGGATCCCTCTTTCTTGGCTGCTTTGCCCGAGGACATCCGTCGAGAGGTGCTGCAGAACCAACTGGGTATCAGACCCCCCTCTCGCCCCTCTGTATCCTCTTCCATGTCCTCCTCAGCAACCGCAGTACTGGGAGGGGGCCCTGGGGTGACCGAAGTCAGCCGTGAATTTCTGGCCGCACTGCCACTTGCCATTCAGGAGGAGGTGTGATACACTGAGCAAATTTGCCTTTGGTTGCTGAAAAAGTAGAAAAAAAACTTGTAAAGTTTTTAAAGCTTAATTTACCTTTAAGTACCTTTTGACCAAAGAATTTATGAATTTATTTTGCATAAATGTTCATGTCCATTTTTCTATTTTTTCCCCCCTCAAAACCAGAAGACTGAGACTGAGTGATTCCTGTTTTTTTGTGTGGTCAGGTTTTGGCTCAACAGAGGGCAGAGCAGCAGCGGCGTGAACAATCCCAGCAGCCCCCTCAGGGAGACCAGCCCCTGGACCCAGTCACGTTTATCCAGACGCTGCCGTCCGAGCTCCGTCGCTCTGTTCTGGAGGACATGGAGGACAGTGTGCTGGCTGTCATGCCCCCGGACATTGCGGCCGAGGCTGCAGCGCTGCGCCGAGAGCAGGAAGCTCGTCAGAGGCAACTGATGCATGAACGCTTGTTCGGCCACAGTTCCTCCTCTGCCCTCTCAGCTATTCTGCGCTCACCTGCCTTCACTAGCCGTCTAGGTGGGAACCGTGGTGTGCAGTACACTCGCCTGGCTGTGCAGAGAGGCGGAACCTTCCAGATGGGTGGCAGCTCCAACCACAGTCGGTCAGTGTGTAGGGGAAGTGGTTGAAAGCATATGGTAATTTTGTCATTTGATTGTGAGTCTCACGTGTTACTAATCTGTGATCTATGAACTTTGCTTGCAGCCCATCTAGCTCCAACGTGGATTCCCTGTTGCGCCTCAGAGGGCGTCTCCTCTTGGACCACGAGGCTCTGTCATGCCTCCTGGTGCTTCTATTTGTGGATGAACCCAAGCTGAACACGAGTAGGCTGCACCGTGTTCTCAGGAACCTGTGCTACCACTCTCAGACACGTGGCTGGGTGATCCGCAGCCTGCTCTCCATTCTTCAGCGCAGCAGTGAGAGCGAGCTCTGTCTGGAGACAGCCCGACTTGATGAGGCTCGAGGCAAACGCGCACAAGGTCAGGGGTCATCTGGTGCCAGCAAGGGCTCCTCCTCTTCCTCAACCTCAGTGTCCTCGTCTTCGTCCTCCTCTTCCTCTCTGGAGCTGCTGAACCGAGTGGAGTCACGCAGTTCAAGTCAGCTCTCATGGCTCTCTGTGTCCATGGATGCGGCGCTGGGCTGCAGGACCAACATCTTCCAGATCCAGCGGGCCTCAGGCCGGAAGCATGCAGACAGACATTCAGCAGGAGGAGCTGTGGGCTCTGCGGGTCTGGGTGGAGGAGTTTCAGGAACTGGAGCAGGAGTCGGCTGCTCAGGAGGAGGTTCTACAGTGCACATTCACCCACAAGCTGCCCCTGTTGTCTGTCGACACGTACTGGATACCCTTATTCAGCTGGCCAAGGTGAGTGATTTTCAGTGGGATTTTTTTTTTGGCTTAGATCTTAGTATGGATTAGGTTTCTGTATTAGTATTATTTTTAGAGATATTTGTATTGTATTTCTATATTTTAGTTTCTGTTCTTAGAGCTATTTTGTGCCTCAGGACGTATATAAAATATATAAAATATTGTCAGTGTGAGGTTTTTTTATACAATTTATTTTTTGTTTTGTTCTGTGCAGGTTTTCCCCAGCCACTTCACGCAGCAGCGCTGCAAGGACCCTCAGTCGTCCTCGTCCTCCTCCGAGTTGGACTCTCGCCTGTGTAGTAGTTCTGCCTCCACAGCTGGAGGAGGCTGCAGATCAGGCGGTGGTAGCCAGACAAATATCTCTGGTACACCCAACACCCCCTCCTCTACCCACAACTCCCTCAGCTCCTGTACAGGCACCCCACAGTCCTTGGGCATCTCCACCGACTTCTGGGATCTACTAGTCAAGCTGGACAACATGAATGTCAGTCGTAAAGGCAAGGCTTCCATGAAGACTGTGCCTCTGGGGGCATCTGGAGAGACTGAGGGAGCTCAGTTGAGTTTGGAGGCATCTCCACTGGGCCAGCTGATGAACATGCTGTCCCACCCTGTTATCCGCCGCAGCTCTCTGCTCACTGAGAAGCTCCTGCGGCTGCTCTCGCTTATCTCGATTGCTCTGCCTGACAACAAGGCCACTGAGGTGCCAGCTGGCCACCCTGTGCCTCAGGCGCCCTCTTCCGTTTCTGCAGCTCCCACGGCTCAGGCCACTGCCGGATCAGTGGGTACGGCGGCTAGCCAGGGCGCGACAGCAGGAACGGTGCCCGCATCTCAACCAGCCTCCACCGCTGCTGCAGCCACAACCACAGCTACTGCAGCTTCAACCACAGCTGGTACGAGGGCTACAGATGCAAATGTTTACCTTCTAAAAGTTCTATATTTTCTAAAATCTTAATCATGATTATTTTTCATATAACTGAAGTTATAATTGTGCATCATAATGATTCCCATTATAGGGTCATGGTTGCAACATATAGTTTTATTACATTTTCTACAGGAAATCTACAGGAAGCATACTTATTTTTCTTAAAATCTATAGATCTTTGAATCAAAACAAGACTGCACATTAACTGTGAGTGGCTCTTGTGATGGATAAATGTTATCAAAATTGGACCATATGCAACCACATACTGTTTAAACATTTGAATGTAGAGTTCCCAATTTAATGCAGCAGAGTTACTAAAAACTCACTAATATCATAGGTGATCCTTTAGCAAAAATTGCAACCACACTTGAAATGTAATTAATTATAGTCCTTCATTAGACTTGTTAGAGTTGATTTTCTTCCTAAAATAACCCTGAAATTCTGTGCATACAGACTGAAATATCTATAATTTCACCGTTACATCACTTTATTCAAATGCCTGCCAAGGTATGTTTTTGCCAAGATAGGATCTGATAACCAAAGTGAATATAACTATTCTCGATGCAGGCAAACAGAAAGCAAGCGGGAGCAGCACAGACACCGACACCAAGTTGGCCTCCACTGGACTAACAGAGAAACAGCTGCAGCTCTCTGTAGAGGTTTGTGACAGTTTACATCCACCCATGCACACACACATGACCTTTACGTCTGGCTTACTAGGTTTCTCTGACCCAGCAACAGCAGTGTGATTAGGAGACCCCCTGTTGTGTGTGTGTGTTCTACACCAGGTGCTGACGTCCCACTCGTGTTCAGAGGAGGGCTTGGAGGACGCAGCCAACATCCTCCTGCAGCTGTCAAGAGGGGACAGCCAGACCCGAGACACTGTGCTCAGACTGCTGCTCAGCGGGGCCCGCCACCTAGGCTACACGCTCTGCAAACAAATCGGTTAGTACAGCAATACTCTTTAACTCGTTAAAGCCTTAGCTTAAAAGTAACCACTTACACGTCTTGGGTTGTTCGTGTGTTAAGGCACTTTACTGGCGGAGTTGCGGGAGTATAACCTGGAACAGCAGAAGAGAGCACGGGCTGATGCCCAGTCTCCAGAGGCGGCTCATGAAGACCCCTCCATCACTGCTCGCCTCAAGGGCAAGATGACCAGCAGGTGAAATTTCAAGAAGCCTAAATCTTCCGCAACGTTTTTTGCTGTCTCGATGCACTTCTCTAGATTATGTCACTTCAAGGCGTTGCCAAAATGCCAGTGTTGTCTAGCCAGAAACTGAGTTTGTCATCCCTGTAGGACTACCCTGACTATACTCTCGATGTACTGCTTGCAGGTTTGACGGATCCGAGAGTGTGGTGATTGTGGCTGCTCAGAAGCGCACGTTGGGTGGCCGGGAGCTCCAGCTGCCCTGCATGAGCTCACTTACCTCTAAGACCTCTACGCAGAAATTCTTCCTGCGAGTGCTACAGGTCATCATACAGCTGAGGGAGGACACACGCCGCGCCAACAAGAAGGCCAAGCAGACTGGAAAACTGAGTGAGATTAAACATAGTGAAAAATGGAACATCACACCGTTGAAGCCAAATAAATCTGTTACTATTATCTAACTACATTACTATTGGATTAGAAACATTTAATTCATATTATATATTTACAATAATGAGTATTCGTTTGGTAGACACTTTTATTGACCGCATCTTACAACTGAACTGAGTGACTGAAAGTTAAGGGTTTTGCTGAAGGGTCCAACAGTGACAGCTTGTCAGTAATGGAATTCTAACTCTGAATATTCTGATAAGTAGTCCAGATCTCGATTTGCTGAGCCACCACTGCTGTAATATTCCACAAAACATAGTCTAAGTGCTTAAAATGGCATGCTTAAGTACTTATCCTCTGATGTGTAGTAAGATATGCGGGTTCTGACTGTAATATTGATTGTGTGTGTGTTCTGTCTGCTCTGCGGTTGCAGGTTCCAGTAGTCTGAGCTCTACCAGTAGTATTCAGGCTGCGGTTCGCCAACTGGAGGCTGAAGCAGACGCTATTATTCAGATGGTGAGAGAGGGGCAGCGGGCACGCCGCCTCCAGCAGGCTGCCCCGCCCTCTGCATCCTCCTCCTCCACTTCCTCTGCTGCTGCTTCTGGATCGTCTGTGGTGGCTGGCCATGTCCCCAGCACTGCTGCAAGCACCAACCCGCCCGCCGGCTCAGCCAGCTCTGCCACGGTTAGCATGGGCCGCATTTACAGCAGGCACACTGCTACTCGCACTAATCACCATGTTACGTAACACCTTGCAGATGGAAGAATAATTGAGCTGGATGATAAAATTGGGCTAAATATTTCAGGAATCAGGAATAAAAATAAATAAATATATTAGCACAATGTTTAGCACAACTTGATAATGTACAGCAAACAGGCTTTTCAAACAGTTTGCAGCCAGGGATCCAATTAACTGTAACATAAATTTCATGGCCTTCCTCAGAACAGATTTGTTTTAAGAACTATTTAAATATTAGGCTCATTATTCAAATGTCTTCAATAATATTCTGGCTATTTATTTGAGCCATAGAGCTTTTTATTCCTGATTGTTCCGCTCACAGAACACATCTTTATTAAAATTGCCATTATATTCAAGACATTATTTATAGGCTGATTTGTTTTTGAGTTATGGAGGTTTGGATTAAACTCATTTAATTCACGTGACCAGTCAGACAGGCTAATATCTACAACACTCAAGAATAAATATAATTCTGACAGTGATGGGATGTGATTTTCACCACTTAAGAAATTTTTTTTAAAATCATGGACTTCCTGGCTATGCTTCATGGACCCCACTTTGTGAACCACTTCTATACACCTACAAGTTTTCTGTATGGTTCGTACGCCAGACTGATGTTTCCTACCACAGTTTTCTATGTGTTGACATTATGCCTCCTATTTGGTTAATTGCACTTATTCCAGCACACAACTCTGCAATCTGTTCCACACATTTTATTAAACATTCACTGCATTGTACATGCAATAGCAACTCACAGCCTGATGTTTGTGTACATGTTATGGCTTTTGTGGTGTTATGAATTTTGAATGTGCTTTTAGCTTTCCACTCCTGTGCTGATTTTGGCTGGCTGTTATGGCTGAGTGCTTTGGCCCCCGCCCCAGCACCTTTCTTGATCGTTTCCCATTAATGCATGGTGCTCTGACTGAGGATGTACACTACTGTTAACATAAAATACATCCTTGTTCCCTATACACATGCTATTTGGAGCTGTTTGTATGGAATCTCATCTTGTTTCATTTTTTTTTTTTCTGGGCTAGTCGGAGATGCATCCTGCAGCAGAGCCCTCAGTGGCACAGAGGGATGACTCTCCCATGGACGTGGACCAACCCTCGCCTCTGGAGCAGGATCAGGCCCCGTCTGGTGAGTTTTCACTGCACTGGGTATCCAGTTAACATTTTCAGGACAGTAGCCCTTCATGTATACTGTTGAATAAGGACATTTGGAGTACATTTTGTTGTACGTTTACCAATTTATTCAATGGCTTTAGAATTCATTTACTTTAAACTTTAGTTCTACTATTACCTGATTAGGTGTTTGTGTTTTTGGAAAAAGCTTGAAAGGTCTAAGAAACTTGTGTGTGTTTAGGTGAGGAGACCAGTAGTCAGCAGGAGCAGGAGGAGCGACTTCCCGATTTGCCCCTGCTGAGCGAGCAGCTCTTGTTGGACGAGCTGTGGGACATGCTGGGCGAGTGTCTCAAAGAGCTGGAGGAGTCGCATGATCAGCATGCTGTTCTGGGTAATCACAAAACACTACATACCTTACTGATAAAATAATGAAAGCAGATTTAAATTCACACTATGGTTTGATTTTAAAGTCTTGCAGCCGGCAGTGGAGGCCTTCTTTCTGGTGCATGCTACAGAGCGCGAGAGCAAACCACCTGTGCGAGACACTCGAGAGAGCCAACTGTCCCACATCAAAGACGAGCCGCCTCCACTGTCCCCCGCCCCACTCACACCTGCCACCCCATCCTCGCTTGACCCCTTCTTCTCCCGAGAGCCCTCCTCCATGCACATCTCCTCCAACTTGCCTCCAGACACCCAAAAGTTTCTCCGTTTTGCTGGTAAGTTCAGCCCATGCATCACAACTATATCAATCAAATGTTCTGTTGAGAAGAAATACAGTCTCAGTCATGAGAGCAGTCAGTAATAATCATTAATAGGGCTGTTATTGTGACCATTGATGAAGTTTTATGAAAACAAGGATGTTTTAGAATTTACAGGTCAGCTCTTCCTAGAAAGTATTAATTTCTTAATTTCCTTTTATTTATATATTTGTTCAGAGAGGATGTTTTCCCACTTGCATTGTTTTAAGTTCTTCTGTTTTGCTATGATTGCTATGATGATGTGAACAGTATAGCACAGGAGGTGGGATTTGTCAGAACCTTTTTGAATGTTCTTTCTGGTAACTGTAATTACTGATAATTACTGATCATTGATCGAGTTATGGTTATAATGATGATCTCCCTTTTTCGCTTCCTGAAACAGAGACCCACAGAACAGTGCTTAACCAGATCCTGCGCCAGTCCACCACACACCTGGCTGATGGCCCTTTTGCTGTCCTGGTGGACTACATTCGTATTCTTGACTTTGACGTCAAACGCAAGTAAGTCACAAATGCACTGCCAGTAGTGGTTTTCCTTCAGGCTTGTTGAGTGCCTCTAGGCTTTGGGTTTATGTGTGTTTGTGCCTCAGGTATTTCCGTCAGGAACTGGAGCGCCTGGATGAGGGTCTGAGGAAGGAGGACATGGCTGTTCATGTGAGGAGAGACCATGTCTTTGAGGACTCCTACAGAGAGTTGCACCGCAAGAGCCCAGAGGACATGAAGAACAGACTGTGAGTGCTTAATAGGGAGCTGATCTATTAAACGGCATACTACACTAATTACTTATAATTCGCCATTTTACAAAGAAAACAACTGTAATTTATTATGGCTTAATTTTAACTCTCTTTTGTTCACACTGCTCTTTTTGAACTCTTCAGGTACATTGTGTTTGAAGGAGAAGAGGGCCAGGATGCTGGTGGTCTGTTGAGAGAGTGGTACATGATCATCTCCCGAGAAATGTTTAACCCCATGTATGCTCTTTTCCGCACATCACCTGGAGACCGAGTCACCTACACCATCAACCCGTCCTCTCACTGCAATCCCAACCATCTCAGCTACTTCAAGTTTGTGGGAAGGGTGGTGGCCAAGGCTGTGTATGATAACAGACTGCTGGAATGCTACTTCACACGCAGCTTCTACAAACACATTCTGGGGAAGAGTGTTAGGTAGACTGTTTTCACTTAATAATAAACTTTTTGCTATGTTAAATATTTAACTCTTCTTGGATGGCTGATTCTGATTATATAGTTTGGTATTGAAGTAATAGTTGTTAATGCAGAATTTCGCACTAAACATACATTGCTTTTATTTGTTTAAATGACACATTTTAGGGTGTTTGACTGCTTCATACTTAGATTACGAGTGTAGAAACAGTTTCATTGCAATACTGGCCTCATTGTGTTACGAAAAAGCCGCTGTGTTGATATTTTTCTGCAGGTACACTGACATGGAGAGTGAGGATTATCCTTTCTTCCAAGGCCTGGTCTACCTGCTGGAGAATGATGTGTCCACACTGGGCTATGAGCTGACATTCAGCACTGAGGTACTGCTTATAAAAACTGTTGACTGGTGATTATATATGTAGAGACACACAACACTGGACAGGTAGACAGAATCATTCCTTTCCCTTCTTTTGCAGGTCCAGGAGTTTGGGGTGTGTGAGGTGAGAGATCTAAAGCTCAATGGGGCCAACATCCTAGTGACTGAAGAGAACAAGAAGGAGTATGTGCACCTGGTCTGCCAGATGAAGATGACTGGTGAGCGTTGCATCCAAAACACTGGCGTCAGCACATTCTGCAGATTTTCAGCGAATCAGGAAGTGTAGAACTGTGTAGAAAATCTCTAACCTACTTGTTTTCTCCTGTTGTGGCTGAAGGTGCGATTCGTAAACAGCTGGCAGCTTTTCTGGAGGGCTTCTATGAGATCATCCCCAAGAGGCTCATCTCCATCTTCACAGAGCAGGAGCTGGAGCTGCTCATCTCAGGCCTGCCAACCATTGACATCGATGATCTTAAGGCCAATACAGAGTACCACAAGTACCAGTCCAGCTCTATCCAAGTAAGTCTACACACAGGGTTTAAAATTATACAACTTGTTGGTAGTAGAGCTGTCAAATCCATTTAAATGTGCAATTTTTAGTTGCTTAAAGATTATATGTTCAAGTACACTTGAGTATTATTGAGCCTGCAGGTCTATACTGCTGCAGAAAGTGAAAGCCTTTTTTTTCCCTACCCGGCTGATTAAGAGCACACACAAGGCAGGACATAAAACAAGATGTAATGCAGTAGAAAACAGAAACTGCTCCACCAAAAGCTGATAATTTGATACCAATATCAGTTGGAACAAAGAATAATGTAGAGGGCTTCTCTGGTTCCATTGTTTTGCTATGCATGCAGGTTTGATGCAATTTACTTCTCAGCTGGCAACTTCTGAGTCAAATCTACGAGCAGATTATAGTGCCAGAGGCGAATAATTACCATAAATATATAGTATTAACATATACAGACTGCCTGTTCTACTGCACCCCCCAACCAATGCAGTGTTTTTGTGGTTACCATGATTTAAAAATATTTAATATTCAATAATATATATATATACAGTTGTGTTCAAAATAATAGCAGTGTGTTTAAAAAGGTGAGTAAAGCTCAAAATCCTTATAATAACTTTTATTTCAATACACACAAATGCATTGGGAACACTGCACATTCTAT
>CM075018.1:5372563-5402583 GCA_037576675.1 Pangasius sanitwongsei | reverse complement strand
ATATATATATATATATATATATATATATATATATATATATATATATATAATATCCGAGTGAAAGATAAGGGTGAACTAGGGTGGGCCTCATTCATTTCCACATTTCCAGCAGCGTTTAAATGCATGTCACTCACCTGGCAGAGCTCCAGCGTGCGAGAACCAGGGTGGGTCTTATATAGAGCGCTCAGGTTAATAATAATCTACACTGTAAAGTGGGATATGGATACAGCACATTGTGTTGTTATTTCTGTGCTCACAGCTTGTTAGATTTAAAGTACATGAGCAAAGAAATTCCTGTTGCTTCCCTGGAAGTCTGACAATGATACATGTGCCTCATTCTATAATCAATAAGGGTTATTACAGACTAAGAATATGTTTGGAGGCCTTTGAAACTTGCACTACATTGCTCTTTAGCTGTTTTTTTTTTTGTTTATTTTTCACGGATTTTACCATTCCTCCACCTGCAGGATGAAAGCATTGTCTTGTTGTGAGGCAAAATATGATCTGTCCTCTGAGCAATGGGCTCTAATTGAGCCGTGGGCTAAACAGACGGTGGAAGAGGCAGGGTGGGGTCACGTTTGACAAGCAAGGCCACTCCTCAGGCTGGTAATATATGCGCACTTAAATCCATCGTCTGACGTGCGACAGGGGTGAATGGTTTAAATGGATACCAGCAGTGGGGGTAGAAAAAAAAATGACCAGTTTTAGTGGCTCTCTTTCAGAACAAGTGTGGCATTCCTGTACTAAATTGCTAGCGCATGCAGGAGTGGCAGAAAACAGTGTTTGAGTGAAGCGAGAGCATCTGCTCTCAATCTGTCTGTTCCAGAGGAATTCGAGGGAGACATGGTGTGGCACGAAAGCCTCCAGAGCAGCCACCTGTTATTGCCAGAGGGCCACCATTTCCATGCATGCATGAGTACACACACATATACTGGAGAGAAAAATCCTATCCAACATCCTTCTTTAAATTATCCATGCACAGTGAAGAGATATTGCTACTGCAGCTCAGACTGAGACTCAGGAGTGTTAGCCAAACACATTTGTAATGGCAGTGGTGTGAATTACACTGTGCAGATGGGAGTGAGATGATGGTGGCAGGGCAGATGGGCCTGCAGGTA
This sequence comes from Pangasius sanitwongsei, assembly GCA_037576675.1. Lineage (NCBI taxonomy): Eukaryota > Metazoa > Chordata > Actinopteri > Siluriformes > Pangasiidae > Pangasius > Pangasius sanitwongsei. The sequence goes on along the minus strand of CM075018.1, from coordinate 5,401,465 downwards.
TCGAATGGGACATGTGGAGGACAAGGAGAAGGTATTGTGTTGAAGTAAAAGCACAGAATGTCTGAGACAAATTGGAGTGATGACTAAAAGGTGTAAGATGTGTGTGTGTGTGTATGTGTTCGACCAGTTCTGCACATGCAGACGGGAATCCTGGAATGAAAAGGAGCTGGGAAGCAAATGCAGGCTTAAAAGCTTGTCGGAAGCCTTTACCAAGGGGAAAAGATCAGAACAAAGGTGAAAGAATTTGTAGCCTTATCCTAAATGTCAGTCTTAATACACATGCATTAGTATAAGTAGTGAGCATCAGTCGAGCTTTCAGTGCATTCTTTTCCTTCTTAATACCTTTTCTCCCACAGATATGAGTACACTTTTTTTTTACTTTGTAATCTGGCATTTGATCACAATTAAACTAATGGCTTATTTGAGAATGAACTGCATAGACAAAGGCCATGAAATGAAACCAATCCATCAAGAACGTCCATAATACTGGAAGTCTTAAATGCCCTGGCCAAATATGCTAATGAAATTAACCTAATTGATGCTCATTTTGAATCTGTCACAGGGTCCAAAGAAAAATAACAATTTGGCTGCAAATCAAAATGAGTCAGTTTTCTAAACCCTGCTATAACTCAGATCCAGGAGACTTTTCCACAGACTGATAAACACTTCTTTTCTGAGTTCTCACTTCTTATTTTTATTTCTGTGATCTCAAAAAGTGCTGAGGTGCTAGGGCACTGGAACAGTAAGACCCCCGAAATGACAATAACTCTCTTTAATGAAGGAAACGTGCAACCAGCTGCCAGAAGCAACAAATGAAGGACGAGGTTTAGAGATCAGCAGAAAAGTCAAGAAATCTTTGTGTCTATCTCCTGTGCCATTTTATTTCCATGACTCCCATTTCCTCCCTCCACTGACTGAAATTAAATGATCTCTTTGTTCATTGAAGGCGCAGTGAATCATCCTTCTCTTCTATCTCTCTCTATCACTCCTGTTCTCTGAATGGAACATTACTGGCTAAACACTGGAATCAACTTAGCCTGAACCCTTTGATGAACTGGAGTATTGTCATGTGATGACTGGTCTATTGAGAAGCAGTGTGTCATTTTTAAAATAGATCAGAATTTCCCCAGATATAAACAGAACGCTCATTTTAGATAGTAAAACGATAGACTATAGCTTAGATAGTAGTGCCAGCTGTAATTCAAATCACTTTTAATACTGCAAAGTTGTTTCATTATTGTTTCATTGTGTTTTATGGTTTCTTGGTCACATAAACAGCTGGATTTTTTTTTCTTATTAACTTTATCTTATTAAAGTGAGGGAATGACTTTCTAGCTTTATAGCTGCTATAATATAAATGTTAACAGGAACTAACTTGTTGCACGGGCAAAAACACTGTGGGATATCCTGATACAAGTAAATGCATCAGGCTGCATCACACCACCCCATTGCTAATTATTTTCCTGTAACAGCACACCTCTCCATGTTTTATTCCATGTTTTATTCCTTACTTGTAACTTGTATTTGATAGCCATAGAAAAAATAAACTATATGCAATTTGTATCAAAATGCTTTTGTGTCTGATGGACCAGAGCTGCTATATGGCTAAAACGTTTATGCTAGCAGCAAAGACTTCTGTGTGTGAACAGTTTCTAATGAATATTGCAGTGTTTTCAAACACTTGACTGACTCACTAGTGAATGGAGAAATGAAGAAAATAAATATGTTGACTCATTAATATCTAGTCTGTTGTAGAAGTCAAGATTGTTGTTACTTTTTGCTAGCTAGCAAGATTGATGCTAGTTATGAGATTTTGACAGTTGGTCTATTTTAGCATTTCAAATTGTATCAGAACAATGACTCAGCATATTTGTGCATATGTGTATTGACTCAGACCCCTCGAAAAAGGTCCCACAAGTGAACCGTATGTGGGTTTGTCTGTGGTCTGCTCTGCTGTATGGCCTGCTGTTTATTACAGTTGTATGGTATGTTGTGTATGCATGTGCTGTATATTATCTACGTTAAACACTTACGTGAGTGTCACAAGTCACATATGGCATGAGGAATGAGTTGGTTTTGATGCTTCTGCAACAAATTTAGAGATAATCCTCACTGCAGAACCAAATCCAGAGGTACTTTCAGATTTCCCTCTTCTCAGATTCTTGCGTTTCACTTGAACTCTTTTTTGCCCTCTCTATTTTTTCATCAACAGACAAACTATAGCATCATGTAGAGTAACCATTTTTAATGACATTATCAATAATTCATTGATACACAGCCGATGAGTTCGAAAGACATTGTAGTGTGAACAACAACTGGTCTGAGAGCTCATTAATGGAAAATTGTCCAGAAAGAGAACAGGATCCCTTTTTGAGTCCACTTTTGGACACCAAATTCACTGTGGTCATTTGCAATTAGTTCTCTTTCAGGTCAAGACTGAGTATGGTTCATTTATAAAGCACTGTATGAAAACACGCTTAATTTCTTGCCAACACACTAGGGAAAATTTTTGGTTAACATTAGGACCCAAAGAGAGTATAATTTTTTAGTACAGACAATAAGTGAGGTTTGTGAAGGATACCTAGCATTAGTGTTAGCTATCTTCCAATAGAATGCTAAAACAGATCTACAAAATTCAAATCTATTAAAAATACTGTATTTTTCTGTGATATATTTACATTTTTTTTTTCGTATTATGATTCGTGAAACATTTTGATGTCTTTTTGTTCATGCATAGGAGCTAGTACACTGCCCACTGGCAAACTGGAACAGTGAATCATGTGTGTGTAATGTATTCCTGTGGTGGATGAATATCTTGGCTCAGGATAAAAATGTGTACAAGTGGGTGGTTTAACTGGAAATGTACGAGGACAGTTGGACAGAATCTGTCAACATGATGAAAATGGATAACCTTAGGCTACCTATACGTGACACTTCAGGTTTTGTCATATTTCTATGTAAGAATTGATTGATTGATTGATTGTGATCCAAATGAGTGTGGAAAAGATGTTTGTGTGGTTCCTAAGTTAATTCCCAGGATGAGATCTAACTGCATGTTCAAATAAGCTTGCTGTGGCCGGAGTGACAACACTGTATGAATGACAGGAAGGTATGAGTGTGTGCTTTGTTACCGGATTGGCAGGTGACTATACACACATTATGAAAAGTGTGTATATAAGTGTGGTACCCGGTGCCCTGAGCGATATATTCATTACGGCTGGATTAGGAGAGCGTGGGAGGAGATCAGCATGCTAGCTGGCTGTAATCCCTATACACACAGCTAATTTAATCTCACCTACTGCGCCTTTCCAATTTTTTCACTGCAACCCACCAACCAGAGCGTCTGAGCATCTCTCTGCAGGGCCCAGGGATGTATGGGCGAGCCAGAATGGAGGAAGGAGAAGAGTTTCAGCAGGGCTTTCTCATTCCCGAACATCACAGCATGGGGTCTTGGGAAATCAGGACACTCCTGATGGTGTGCGAGAGAACAATTCACACACTCGAGCAGTCATTTTCAAATACATCTGAATCAATTATACATTAATTCTAGTGCTGGCACACGAGTCATGGCGAAGAAAAGAAAATGATCTCATATGCCCAAGCCTTCACATCTTGTGCTGTGGTTATTTGCATAACAGTTGTGCATTGCTACAAAAAAGGGTTATGTAATGCTAAAATATTCACAAACTCATGCAGATTTCTTCTAAGCAGTGGTATCACAATTCAGGACAACTTGCTGAACATTTTCCCCAAGGTTTTAAGTCTTTCTGTGTATGTGCATGTGCTTTATTACCACACTTATTTGAGCTTGTACTTGTTATGCACAGCATTTCCAAGTATGCGAAGTAAACTAGACTGAACCGAGCCTGTGAGGAGTCATGTCTGATTTGCAGCAAAAATAATATCTGTTTTTCTGCACTGCTCCCAGCCTTGGCAAAAAACCCCAAAAACATTACCAAAAAAGAAAAAAAACCCTCAGCTTTACTTCAACACACACATCAGGGAAACCGCAGGAGATAAGCAACAACCTTGAGAAACATACTCTCTCTTACTGTATGTGGTAAGCAGCATAAGATGAAAGAGCATTGAGGAAGAGATGGACAAGAGGGAGTTAAGTAAAAAAAAAAAAAAAAAAAAAAAAAAAGGCTGAACTGGTAGCAACATAAGAGTGCTCTGAAATATGAGCGAGCCAGCTGGAGTGAAAGGAAAAGAGGACGAGAGAAACATGGATGAGAAAGACAACACTAATAAGCCTAACGAGGTGACTGTGCAGTTAAGCAAGTGAATGACCCGAGGCAAAAGAGGCTGGCGGCATTTCAAAAAGGAGCGGAGGACGTGGTGCACATTAAGTAAAGAATGAAAGCTCATCAGGAGGAGGCTGAGGAAATGATCTGAGAGAAAATGAGCTGCGGAAGGGCGAAAGGCACAGAAAAGGGAGAGGTTAGAATCGAGTTTGTGTGGCTGAGAAAGACAAAAGTACAAAGCTCGAAATGGAGAGAAAAGGAGAAAGTGGGCCTCCACTTTGATACATCTTTATTGTCATAAATTGCATTATGAAACACTTTTCTGAGAGTTTCTGAGCCTGGGTATCATCTGACTTCATTGCTACTCACAGTGATAAGCATCTGATATTTTCATGCCAAATGCTTCATTTCTTTTCCTTGTTAAAGAAATAGTCTAACTTTTTTTTTCAGTTTTAATCTCTAGTCACCACAATTGTAGCATATACGTGATTACAAAGACAAGAATTTCAACATGTATACCTGCACTGAGAAAAGAACAGAAAGCTGTTGGGGCAGTTGTTGGTGCAAATGCCCTTAGACTTGAATTATAAATGAGTTATGTGCAAACAGGTTTTTGGTTCTTTTCTCAGAATTAGTATATGTGTTGATTCTGATTTAGGCCTCACCTACTTTTAGGTTTAACAGATCTACTATTTGTTCGAAAGTCAGGAACCATTGGGAATACATTGGGCAAATATGTCGATCCAAATATGCGTTGAGTGTAAGGAGGAACATGTAAAGCATATGTTGTAAATAATAAATACAAATTTAAGTATACATAGTTTTACTCTCATTGGCTCCTGACTTTTTGGACACCCTGTAGATAGTGGCATTGAGTTAGACCCCTAACATAAATCATTCATCCCTCTTCAGTTTTGCTTGATCCTGGTCAGTTCTGTGGTGGATCTGGAGTCCATCCCAGGAACACTGTACACAAGTCAGGAATACACCCTGGGTGGTGTTCCGGTCAACTGCAAAGCATCACACACACTCACTATCACCTAGGGCCAATTTAGAGTCGCCAATACACCTACCTGAAGTTTTTGAGAGGTTGGAGGAAACCAGAGAACCAGAAGGGAACTCACTTGGACAAGTGGGAAGCGTGAAGAAATTCCACACACTTAGTACCTGGATCTCGGTTATGAACCCCAGACCCTGGAGCTGCAGCTTTCCACACATGAGGCATATCATGTATTATGAAGATGTTTTCAAGTATCGTGCTTGCCACAGAGAACACAAGTGTTGATGCCTCCTGCTATTTAAATGTCAAGAATAAAGATGACAAACGATGACTGGCTGTGCTTAGTCACACACACCCATCATGAGAGCACACACAAGCCTCCTGCTGCTTCTAGAACAGTCCTCATCCTAACGGCTGCTACAGGCTAATTAAAGTGTGCATCATTTCAGCATGAAAACAACATCGTACAGGACATTCACAATATTTACACTGGGTAAAGTGAGAGTGCTTTCCTCCAGGCTAACAAGACATGGAGAGGACTGCACTTGTTCTTGTAAACTCTCTCTTCTTTCCTGCTTACTTCTGGCTGCGATCTCTTATTTTGCCTCACACGCAGTTGGCGAGTTTCCTCCCGCAGGGAAGTCGCAGTGGAAGCACCTGTCGGCTTTATTTATAGGGATTATGCATGCTCTGCTTCTCTTTCTCTCATGTGGAAAGGAACTACAGTGAAGTGTAAATTCCTATAACAATGGAGTTATTATTACTGTCTCTAACGCACACATAGACTGTCTGTCATGGAAAGCCGCTTCTACTGCACTTTTGCTGATGCTCTACATGGTGCAGGGTCGGCACCCCCCCCCCCCCCCCAAATTAATAAATAAATAAATAAATAAATAAATAAATAAATAAATAAATAAATAAATAAAAATTAAATACATAAACATGTACTCGGAAATCCCTTGCCATGTACTATTATATCCATATTAGCAATTTGATCTCTGGTAATTTTGGTAATGAGGAGCTTGTAGAAGGTCTTCTAACCTCATTTAGGGGAGAGCAGCTTGGCTGTGTGATGGACACGCTGACCTGTCATGTCTGACCTGGAATAAATTATAGATGCCATGATCTTGATGCCATAATTGAGTTTGGGAGTGGCCATTCTGCTGTTTTCCTTCCATCACGCCCATCTGCTTGTGTGTTGTAGTTGACTGTCCATGCACAATAGTGTGTAAGACCTGAATATTCACCTCTATATCTCTAGCATTTCAGCTCCCTGTATCCACAATAAAAGGTTAATACAGTTTCCCTCTATTGTCTTCTCTCCATTTCCTCCTGTGTGGTTGCTTTTCTTCGGCACAGCCACGAGTCAGGGCCAACTACTGCTGTCGTTTCTCATCAGTGTGGAGAGCAAGACAGAAAGACAGAAAGGAGATGGAGAGTGCTGACCCAAGCTGGGTAGCCTTTAGGAGGTCGCACCCAGAAAGAGCAATTGCAAAGGAGGACAGAGACAGACAAGACAGACTGTCCTCACGTTAACACTGTAAAGGAATAGAGAAGGAACATCTTTTGTACAGCGTCTCTGTTTGTGTGTGAGGTTTTCTTCTCAGAAAAGCATTGAGGTACATGTAGGACAAGGACAAAAGGTTGCCACGCAGTTGGTCGCATCGCTCCCCATGTGGCCACCGAGTTGATTTTTCACTGAGAAGGATCAGCTTTCATTTGTTCAGTAAATTGCTTGGGCTTTATGGCAGCTATAGAGGTGTGTGATGTGGTTTAGATTCAGCTTGGCGTCATCACTTCAGCTGGTATTAATAATGGCAAAATCAGCTGAGACTAAATTGGAGCTCCTTATGTTGGCATGGTTTACGTGTTTGATTTCCACCCAAAATGAACTTCTGACAGTCTGGAACTTTCATGGTTTTTCAGAACAGTGGGAGGTTCTTGGTTTTCAGGCAGTCCATCAAACAAGAGTGGTGGCATGGGACAATCAAAAGATGAAAGTGTGCGCTGTGGCGGTGTTTGTTAAAAAAAACAAAAACAGCGATGGCACCCTTTGATAGAGACAAGGGCATTAGTATCAGTTGTTGTTATCACCTCATCTGAGGAAGATGATATGGAATGGCACCATCTGTGCAGTGTTGTATTCGTAAAGAATAAAACATGATGGCACATATTGTTATTGGGAGTTAAGTTACTACCCCTATTTTCCTATAACAGCCACAGTAATATTACCATAGTAATTTATTGCAATCAGATTACCCCAATCTGAGCTGCTCTTATAGAAATTTAATCAACACCAACATCTTCTGACCAATTAAGCATTTAATTGCTGTGGAATAAGAGACATTAGAAAGTACTGTATATAGTCTCACAAGACAGACACACAAGCCATCAATCTGTCTAAAAAAAACAGAACCCAAAATTGCCAATGGACAATAAAATTTGACTGACATTGCAAAAACAAAAACACAAAGATATCTCATTTACTCACTACTGTTTCAAACAAAACTCTGTAACCTTTAAAGTATGTCAACATTTTTCAGTCCAGTTGGCTATATCTAGATTTGAAAAGCTTGTTATGTTGTACTACCACCTTACTACTGAGAAACATGGTCAAACTCGCAAGTTCTCATCGCTTCATACATCATTACTGGCCAATTGTTGCAGAGGTGGACAGCGGGTAAGGACACTTCTGTTTTTGTAGAGTGACTTTTTAGAACTGACTCACTGAAGCATTTTTCCCAACCTCTCAAGGGCATTTAGAAGTCTGTTAATAAGGAACCATAAACCAGCCTTAATTACTTGTGTGGTAAAAGAAATACAGTGCTACAGTGCACTGTAACTGAGTGGAAAATCTCGACTGGCTTGATTTCAGGAAGACAGAAGGATGGCTAATTAATTGTTAATGCAGTGAATAAAGGGTTTTGTTTGTAACAATATGTGTTGGATGATAAATTTCAAAAAGTACAAAAACATTGGGTGATATTGTAATCTGTAAGAAACGGAACTTTCATTGGGATGCATTAATGGATGTCTAACCTCTCATCTCCACAGGTGATGTGTTTGTTGGTAACTGCAATAATATGCAAGCAGTGAAGGAACACAAAGAAAAAGAAGATTTTAGGCAAGGCAACTATTTTACAAGCTCAAACCTTTCTTCCTTAATACCTTCAAGAGATTAAAGCTTAGATTTACGTGTAAGAATAGAGCAAGGGAAATGGGGATGTTCCAGGGAGAACATAGCGACAGATGCAGAGCTAAAGGAGATGAAGCAGAGGATGGGGGAGGGGAATGGGTGGAGCTGCATGCTGCTGGAGTCAGAGGGTTGTCATGGTGATTGGAGTGGAATGAGAAGAAGGCCGGTCAGTATCGACACCTTGCTCACATCCGCACCATTGAGATGCGCTGTAGAACAGTGACCTTCATCAGAGCACAGCGGAGAGCCTCAGTGTGGAAAGAGCGAATTCCCCTGCTACAAACCTCTTGCGTGATACTCGGGACGATATCTGGCAGTGTGCTGAATGAGCCTGCTCCCTCAGTTCAACCCACAAAACCATTTGAATGGCAGTCAAATCACTCTCAACTGATTCCACTTGCCACATGAAGGCTTGTTTGTATGCGTGTGTGGGTGTGCTCATGTCTATAGCTACGCATGAGGGAAAGAGCTGGAGGAGGAGGAGGAGGCAGGAATATGGTTTAATACCCTGCTGAACAGATGATAATGAATGTGCGGGCAAGTGATAGCTCAGAAAGCATTGAATTCTTGTCCATTCGTCAATGCAAAGCTGGTGCCTTGCATAACTCAGCAGTGTACTTTGCTTTCCTGTACTTTCCCCCAAGAGGTACTAGAGTCAATTAAATCAAAAGCACTTAGAAGTAAGAAAGTTTTTAACAAGGTTAATGGGACCACTGGAAAAGCATTTAGGAAAAAAATCAACGCTGAGGTGGTATGATGTGGCCCGATGTGTAGCAGAGTAACTGTTACCACTCAATAACAACACGTCCCAAACTATTTTATTCCTCTTATACCACATATGTTGTGCTTTTATCCATTTATCGTTACATACTGTAGCTACAGTCGTTCTCTCACCAGCCTCTTGTTTTTCTCTTTTTTTTTTAAGTTAATAAACTGTTCTGAAGACTTTGGTGGAAATCTTACTCACTGTTACAAAGCTGACACTGGAGACTCCTTGCATTAATTTTATGAGATTTAAATCCCCTTAAAAAAGTCACCATATCAATGATTACACGTTTTTCTTTTTTAATTTGTTTTATAATGAACCTTAGATGTAGTGTTATGTGGTGCTGATTATGTAGTGCCTATGAATGAGTTGTTACGATGGAAACAATAATGTTTTAGAACAAGCGTATTAATATAAGCCTGTCTTTTGAAATATAGTTGGAACTATTGTCAGAGTTGCTGTTAATTGATCAACACCTTCTGACCAATCAGATTTGAGAATTCAGCACTGTGGTATAAGCTCCGATTACTCTAAAGCATGGATTCCCAATTAGGCAAGATTGCTTTTGTGCTCACTTGTAATTCACATCACGGTTGTTTTATTTACTTTTTGCTATGCCCCTTTGACATCCACTTATCAGCAGCATGTCTTTTTCTGATGCAAATTCTGTGGCATACTAAAGGAGGCCTTGTCCTGCCAATAAATTCACATTTCCATATGGAAGATGATCACTGGCATAGGTTAGGTTAATCAGAGATTGTGCCTGCAAATGTTTCCCCTGCACTCTGAGTGAGACAGTGGACACAGGCCAGCATTTACACAGCACTTTTTCAACAAAGCTATCGTCTGGACCATCATCAATTATCTAAACTGGTGGGGACTGATAGCTGCAGAGAGTGCCAAATGGACTAATGGACCCAAGTAACTACATAAACTACTTAACTTGGTCATTTTCCCAGTCTGTTGTGATATGACGGCTTGTAAATAGCCGTGTTGGCTGATGGTGCTGCATGCTAGTAATGTAATATTAGAATGCTGAGGCGGGGATGTGTGTGGTTAGTCCCTGAGGATTTGCTGACCTTGCCTAGCATGTCAAACAACCCAGTGACAGCTGGGCTCTCCTTAGCGTAGCCCACTTATTACCCAACCCAGGGGAACAATTATTCCTTCACCTACACGCTTATATGTAACAAAGCCTGATCTTCACCCTGAAAGACATGAGGCCGTGGAGAATCCCAGCAATTCTGTGTGTGTGTTTTTTTTTTAAATATATGGTATTGTTTACTATTAATTATTAACTCCAGAATTATCAGCATCCTTCTTTTAATATAATATATAAAAAGAATAACACAACAATAAGTGGTGTTTTGAGGCTATTGTGACAAAGAATATATTTTCATAATACTGGCTTCAAAAGTACTGGTGCCCCTTTCATTAATATTTGGTGAAGAGATAGAATACTAGCACTGAGGCTCTTTCTGTAATGTTAAAGAAAAATCTCGGACCCTCCTCCATGTGGAACATTACAAGCCTATATTTATGTTCACTGCTTTGCATTTTCCCTCATCAATTCAGCTGAATGGCTTTCAATAGGGTTGAAAGACAGCCATTGTGAAACTTTTGTGTCCTTCAGATATTTCTGTGCTGATTTGTTTTGTATATATAGTGTCATTATCTTAAAAATCCACTACAGCCAAGTCTTAACTTCTGACAGAGGCAACCATGAATTCTCGATGTCATCAGCCTTGACAAGAGCCCTAGCTAAAACAGCCCCAAAGCATCAAAGATCCACCAAAATATTTTACAGTGCATATGAAGCTTTTTTTTCCCACCCATTGCCTCACAAATATTCAACTGTTTGTGTATTTATTGACATTTTTATTCACTGTGTTGCTGCTTAATGATATGCTTAACTGTGTATATATTTGTTATATCCCACTTGACTTGTGCAGGACAACTATCGTCTGTCTCTTTTGTCTTGAGAGCTCTTTTTTTAAACATGATGATGGATGGCAAAGCCATTTTAAATATGAGATGCGCAACTTATTTATAACCCAGCCAAACAGGACATGAAATGGCCAGTAGAGTTCAATCATGTACAAAGAGTACAAAATGTGTATTTATTGAAATATTCTTTAGGAGTGGAAATATAATTTTAGTTTACCTGCTATTATTTTAAAAATCTTATGAGAATGAATTTCATCAGAGGAAAGGAATGTACGTTCTTAATTGTTTGAGTTTAAAATTTGAATTATTTTTGCTCTTTCTCTTAAAGGGTGCCAAAACATCTTGAGTTGACAATATATAGCTGTTAGATGCTTTTTGAGTTTGGTTTGCAGTGGTCATGTGTTATAACCATAGTGCTGTACTGTTTAGTGTGTGCCAGATAACACTGGATTATTTGACTCGGCTCTGTTCTGGAGTGTTGTGGTATTGAATGTGTGCGTTGTGATGTCTGATCCAGCACTGTACCTCAAATCTCTAAAAGCTTTTAGCTTCCTCTGCATTGTCCTGATGCCACTGATTTAGTGCCATCATTTGCAGATGATTTCTTAATGGCTCCTTGAAGTGAGTGATGTGAGTGAAGCTGGTTCTACTTTGAAAACTATTTAGTTTGAATGGTTAGTGACAGCCAAAAGCTCTTTATCTGTCCATCTAAATATGATTATTATAATTAGTTTTCAAAATGGCCCTGTTTTTCAGATATATCCATTTTTAGGAATATTGCACTGAGGAAGAGCTACCTTTATTGCAGTAGTTACATCTTTAAGCTACTCTGGCCTGCCGCTCCTGTGTTTCATTGGCCAGTGAGAAAACAAAGCTTGAAACGGAAACATTATTTTGAATTCATGAAATGCATGCAATTCTAACATACAAAGAAAAGTCAAATTTATTAAGACATGGTACTACAGGCCAAAGTGGTGATTTTGCTTCCAGAAACCTTCACATTCAAAACATTGATACTTCCTTTTTTAGACTCATTATCTTAAATATTTTTGACCTTATTTGGCATTTTTATCAACTTTGCAAAATATGCACTTGTTATAGATGTCAATATATGTGTTTTTAATAAAACAATTCTATTAAACAATATTTTATCACAGTAAAAAAACATAAAATATGGTACTAAAATAAAGCAAAATATGGTACTAAAATAAAGCTTTTGTTGACAAACTTATTTTTAATATGAAATTAGTTTTAATAGTTTTAATATGAAATTACTTAATCTTTTGCTGAAATATTGTATACTTTCAACAGGGTAAGTAACGGAAAAAAAAAGCCTCCTCTAATTAGCTGTGTTTTTCAGAATAACCAACGACTGTGTGAAATGAGCTGTATTGCAATACACTGAAATTGCAAATGTCTTTGTTTATCTCTGTAGATTTGTTGCTCACGGTACACAAGCTTAGTGACACTGATAGAGGGAAACATGCACACATGCCTTTAGGGCTAAAACAAAGAGCTGGCTCAAAGAACTGTCGTTTTTTTGATAAATGAAATCAAGTGAAACAGGTCCTTAAATAGATTCAGAAGAGTACAACTGAGAGATCTGCTGTCAGGCCTCTGAATGGCCTCGCAAATCTCTACAGCCCTGTATCGCAAATCTGAGAGAGTGAAAAGAGCAGAACTCCAGCTTCAGGGCTGCTCTTGGTGAAAATACAAAGTCTTGAAAAAAAAAAAACTGACCAAAGAGTAGGTTAAAAAGTGAAAGTCAGATAACAAGTGAGATGGGGAAAGGTGTTTTTTTTCTGCTGGATTTCATAATATGATTTCTGTTATTAGCCTGAGCCTAACCTGAAATAAATTTCTGGCCTAATTAAGAGCAGCACATGGACTAGATATAAACTTGAATAATGAAATATTTTAAACATGAATATTCGATAGACAAGGAATGACTTTGGAAAGGTTAGCAAAAGGTGGTGGAGCAAGAGCACATGGAAGTGTTTGTGGTTGCATTATATAGAGTGTGTAATGAACTGGTAATAAACTGTTAGTTATGGGTCACTTGCAAACGAGTCGGCCCTTTGATCGGGCTCTTGTAGTTTGACAGCCAGTATGCATTCTTTTTTGAGGTAGGCATCTGAGCTGTTTGTTTAATTGGTGAGATGTTTTTAACTCTTTATTTTATTTAAATTGATATTATAAAATGCAATGCAAAGTATTTGCAAATGTTTTTTTTTTTTTTATTTAGAAGCTGAAGTCTGATTTCATGAAACAATTTCAGGCATAGTAAAATGAATGCCTGAAAAATGTAAAACGTAGCAATGAACTATTTAGGACTGGGTGAGCTGAGCTGAGACTCACTGAAAAGAGCTGGAATTCCCATCACTACTGCAGGTGTTAGAATTCCAGGGAGACAGAGCACTGAGCGTGTGCTGTGAAGGGCAGGGATGTAGAATCGGCATGCTGGGACATGGAGTCCTTTAGAACATAATTATCCATTTGGAGAAAAATATGTTTTTTGTGTCTTCAGTGATTAATACGTCATGTTCATTTTAGGCCTTTTGAGTAAGGTGAGATTGTGTAATGGGGTGCTTGGATACGTGTGCTTGTTGTGTGTAATCCCAGAGCACCAGATGTGTTGCTTTATTGAACGGTCTTCTTCTAACACTAGATTTTCTTCATATATATCTCACAAAATTGCTTGGTGGAAATGGGAAATATGAAAAATGGATTCCAAGAGAAAGATTGTGAGAAAATGTACCCTCACTTGACAGGCAGTTATGTCTAAATGCTTATTTACTGTGAGAATTAATAACCTGCGACCAACCCATGGAAATAGATATTGCTGAATAAATAAATGTGATCACAACAGGTGTAATGTAGATACCTAAAGGACCCATTTAGCACCATGAATGGTTCTTCGGTTTGTCGCTACAAGGACCCTGCATCAGAGAGTTTCCCTTTCACAGAGTGTTCCAGTAGAAACCTTTTAGGAAGCTAAATATAATAGTAGTGTAATTTATGCTGATTTGTATTGAATGGCCAGTCAGAGTGCCAGAGTATTGATCACTGGGTTTTGCCTTTGTCCACATGTTGAAGGACAAAAAGAAATATGGTCAGTAGATGAAAAAAGGGATAAAATAAAACGTACCCAACAATATTATCTTTTTCATTAGATTGTAGCTATATTTCCTGTCATGGGTTTTATGATAGTAAAACATAGATTTGTTGTTGTTGCTTATATTTCTATAATTTAGGAGCTGAGATCATCAAAGTTGAAGAAACCCATTTAGTCTAAATCTGCTGATGTGCACACTGTGACTCTGCACTTGCATGATTTGTTTTGGGCTGTCAAGTTATGACAGGTTTTTTCTTTTGGAGTGGTGTCACTTGATGAATTTCAACAGCCTCCATTCTATTCTAAGATTTTGATTTAACTCAAAGAAGGAGTTGTATCAGTGCCAAAAAACAAAATGTCTAATCTAGAAACCTTAAAGCTCTTTGTGTACACTCTGGCATTCTCTGTAGAAGCCTACAAGAGTATCAGAGAGGATTTCAAGTATAAGCAGTTTAGGTAGCTAAGAACACTTACTTACCCAAAGAACGCTTGAAGAATTTTTTTTTTTCCAGAGGCACAGAGAGCAGTGGAGTCATGGGGCAACACGAGTCCACTGCCTCATATTGCTACTTGGGTCTGTTTCACTCTGGATTTTGTGTACGAGTCAGATATATGATCATCACTCCTCTGGTGCAGTGTGCATCTTATTCATGTCTGAATCATACCCAAATCTCTTATAGATCGTTTCTTTCTTGTCTCTCCTATCAGCCTCTGCTGGGAACATCTATTCCCTCTACACTCTCATTTTAATGAGTTAGAGCCTTCAATTATTTAACATTTCTTTTATTCTCCACATCATTTATTAAAGCCTGAGGCAAAACCTCAGTAAATAAATAAAACTTGCTGTTTTTTCCTAGCCAGTAAGAAGACAGGACAGTCAGACAGTCAGACAGGACAGACAGCCTAACTAATAAATACAGTGATCATTGATGCAAATTGAAACATGAAATACATTTCAGCAGCTCTCTGTATCTGTGTATCTGACCATGTATCTGCCATGTGTCGGTGTCTGTGTGTAAGAATAACTGAATTTGTATGTGCAGGGGTTATGGAGACTCTGTTGTCATGGAAACCTGGACGAAGAGAGTGGGCAAAACCCCCTTTGGCAGCTTTATATGTTTCATCAGCTTTTAGCCATTCTGATAATAACCCAGAGAGGAAGAGAGAGGTCATAGTAAAGATATTATTATTAGACAGATGGACTGAGAGGATGAGGATGAGGATGCGGATGAGGTAAGGGAGCATGGAATGGGACAGAGGGAGAGTTTAGAGGCAGGGGAATAATGACAGAAACTGTTTCATATCTTTGTGTGTCTGTGTGTGTATGGTTTTTCTCATTATTTTCTGTGCGAGTGTGGAAGCGCAGGTCAGTTCTCAGGTGGTTTAAAGATGCTCTGTGCGCTCCAGAGCTGTCTGCCCACATTACAGGCCTTTAGGAAGACGCAGACAGAGTGAGTGCTGGGACGTCCAGTCAATAAAGCAGAAAAAAACCTGCCTGTTGTCAGCAGTGTGTCAATCTTGGCACATTTTATGACTTCCAAAAGCCGGATGGAGACAAATGGGGTGGAGAGAGAGTAAAGTGCAATGTACCAGGGGACAGAGAGTAAAGAGCAGAGATTAACTGATAATACATACATACATACATATATATATATATATATATATATATATATATATACACACGTATGTATGTATGTATGTATGTATATATGGTAAATAGCCACTCACTCACTGACTGTATTGGATTGTGTGCCATGGTACAGTAAAACACACATACACACTTAAAAGGCAGCCACAGCGAGGCCTTGATGTGATATTGACTTTTTATCAGCCACAATAATTGCTCTTTCACTCAAAATGGCTCCACTCACTGAGATAAACTAAATGTTTATAGACCTGGTGTAATCCAGTACACTCTTCCAGCAGTGCATTATGGGAAAGCATTATTTCACACAGATGCATTGTGCCCTTTCTTGCCTCTCATTATCACCGGGTTTACCTCAGTGCCACAGGCTCATCATATGCAGATGAGGCTTTGCGGAAGACACCCAGACAGAGACGAAGTGACAGAGAGACAGCGGCCTGGCTGGCAATATACGATGAAGGCGGGAAAATGAATTATGAATCCTGGTGAATTCAGGGCAAACCACACTGACATGGAAGGGGAGGCTATAAATAATTTACCCTGTAGGGGGTCTTTATGAATTACAAGCTCCCCATCACATTGGCAGGTCCATCTCTCGTCTTCTTCTTCTCCCAACTTCAACCAGTTCCCTCTCCTCCTCCTCTTCCTCCTCTTCTCGTTCACTCCTCTCTCATTCCCTTAATTTCTCTCTCTCTTTCTCTCTCTCTCTCTCTCTCTCTGCTTATTGTGGTCTGTCTTTCTTTTCCAAGCAGACAGACCCTTAGGGAGGTCTCAAGGGTCGAGGGCACGCACATATTCATTTATCCCCCTCCTCTCCTCCTCTCTGACACACATCCTCACAGCTGGAGGTGATAAATAATTAAAGAGAAGGCATGGCAGGACAATGCCGTGTACATACACACACTCCAATACTTGAACACTCTTTTGATTCAGGGTTAAACTATCAGGCCATTTTGGCAGGTTTTGATGCTGTTTACTCGCTGTAGTAGGAAGAAGCATTTAGAGTTTAGACCCTCGGATGCTTAATGTGAAAGAATAGAATAATTTAACTGGTTGCTTGGATGGGCAGCTTCGGAAAATGAGGTAATTATGAAAAATGATTGTGATTTGATGGTGTTGCTTGATAAGGAGCGAGTGACGTTTGAAATCCACAGGGGCGTCTCCTGTTGCTGTCTCTGTGATGCAAGGTCATTAAAATGCAGCTCTCTCAGAGCCTGTCCATGCTGCCTGCATGTAATTTGCTCATCCTAAGTGCTCTTAAATGCTAATTTATGATTTTGTCATGTTCAAACAGGGGGAGGATGCTAAATGTAGATGTCTGTGATACAGACTAAATTAGTGGTCTTACAAATTAGGCTGTGTGTATATGATTCCCATTTTAATTGATAACGCAATTTATTTGCCATTCCCATGCATCACTGTGCAAAGATAATTAAATATGTGTTGTTTTGGCAGATGCTCAATACCGTCTGACTAGTGTAAACCTCTTTCTCATAAGGAGGTGACAGATTCCCATTTTATGGTTTATTATTCCATGTTCGACACGGTGTAGAGCTCAGGGTGGTCTGTAGAGTCACACAGCTGGTGGGCGAAAGCTTCTACTTGCCCTCTGACCGAGATAATGAGGCAGGTAACCGGCTTTAGATGCTATCAGCAACAACTGTATAGCATCTGTGGAGCCCTAAAGCCCTGCTCACTGTCTCAGTCTCCATTATCCATACGGTTACAAGGTAAAGCCAATGTAGACAGCTTATCTATACCTGGCTCTAATTTCTGTCTTTGGCTTGTGATGAAGAACCAGGGGGTGTTAAGTGAGTGTGGAAAGCCTGCTGGATTCAGTTATGAGGCTACACATTTCATTGTTTTAGCTATGATTTCAATGAATCAAGTATCTATAAAGCAATGGAGCAAAATTACATCAAAAAATCTTGACGTATAAACCACTTCTACTGCTTCCTCAATCCTGATGTCCAAGAACACCGTGCACAGACCATTACCAGGCAAGAGCATGTTTGTGCTATAACTGACTGAATATGCAACACACTTAATATGACCAGGCACTACCAATAAATGAATGTTCAGACATTTTATACAATAAAATTTCCAAGCAAATTGGCTGTCACAGTCCCTCAATCATGGAGTCCAGCTGTAGCCCGGCAGATGAAACCTCCTGCCAGGCAAAGTGGCTGATTGAGCAGAAGCCCCTGGTTGAACAGGAGTGTGAGTGAATGCCTCAAAATTCCAATTTGAACATAGAAGAATGGATAAGGCATAAAAATGATTCAGTGATAATCAGTGTTTCTGTTAACTTGACCTTTTCATAAAACAGCTTTGATAAATCACATCTTTCATAAAAGATGCAGTGATTTATATACAGTTGGTGTTGTGGTTAGTTATTAGCTTCACTATAAGTTATATAGCTTCACTAACAGTTACTGTCTATGTCGAGTTTTGCACCATCTTCCCATGTTTGCATTGGATTCTTCCACCCTCTAAAAAGGATGCTGATAGGTAGATTGGCTACGCTATCTGAAGATGAATGAATAATTCATATGAGTCAAACTTCTCCCCCCTTTGATGAGGCCTACATTGGTAGTCTGTGGTGCTGCAGAAGGATAATGCTCTTTCAATCAGCTGCATGTTCTGAGAAGAATAGCTACAGATAATCTTTCAATATGTAGCCTAACCTAGCCGATTATTTTAGCATGTTCTCTAAATCTGATCAATCCACAGCTATTCTAGCTACTGTACTGTACGGTGTGCTTCAGACCTATTGGTGCTCGCTGTTGCTTTTTTAAGAGATTTCACAGCTACTGATATTTTACTTACTATTTTACTGATTTGTGCTCAGTCTTTACATGGTCTATGCAATTAAATGGTCACACTGATTCATCTGCTTGCTGAGGAATGAGAATTTGGGGGACCTTGACACATTGGGTTTTGGCGTACCGACACTGCAGGATACCTGACACTTTTATGGGCTGTTATTTTTCTCATTAATCCCTTTGCCATCATCTTGTTCTCAGACCCTCGGCATCTGTGAGTGTGTCATGCTTGGTTTGGTCGCCCAGTTAGCACTGGCGTTTGATCACGCGTTGCTGGGTGATGGATTGATTAGCGGGTGGGGAATCTGCTAATCCAGTCACCCTTCCAGTCTCACTGAACTGCTGATCACACACCTCTGATTCCCACCGCTTACTAAATATCCAGCACAGCAGCTTGATTCATCCACTTTCAGTGGCTCAGCCAGGCTGTAATTGGCTGCCGAAACCCTGGTGTGATCAATCGTCTGATCAGGCCATATCCGTAACTGAAAGCCAACTCGGAGATAGAAAATAGATAGAAGACAGGAGGGGAATGGAGGGGAGGTGACACTGATTGGGCAGAAACGGTGTGTGATTTAGGTGGGGAGGGGATTACTGTCTAAGCTGTCACCATCTCCCATCTCCCCCGCCCTCTCCACCGCCCCATCTCTCTCTCTCCATTTCATTCTGTTGCTCTCTCGCCCGATGCTATTTCTCAAGGAGCTTTTAAATCTCAAGGTTGATAGGAGCTGATGTGCTTAATGACCCATCTAATCTAAGTCTCATTCTAACAT
The DNA here is from genome assembly GCA_037576675.1 of Pangasius sanitwongsei. Lineage (NCBI taxonomy): Eukaryota > Metazoa > Chordata > Actinopteri > Siluriformes > Pangasiidae > Pangasius > Pangasius sanitwongsei. The sequence continues at coordinate 5,381,954 of CM075018.1, read as the reverse complement.
TATTTCTTTTCGACATGACCTTCTTTAAGTGTCATTACATGGTCTGGTGTGCTTCACACATGCAATCCAAACATTGTGTCAGAGCAAAAAAAACAGCACTGAAATATTTATGACTTATGACTTATGTTCTGACCTGACGGGAACAGCTATCAGCGAAATGGAAGCTTGGGCTGAAACGGAGGGAATGCATATCTTATACCTATCTCTCTGGCAAATCCCAGCTGCATAAAAGTACTCTTCTTTTTCACTCCTCCCCTCAACCTTCGTCTCTCTCCAAGGTCGCTGTTACCTGGCACTTGGTGCTGCCAGGTTACAGCAGAGCCCAGCCTGTGCTTCCTGCTGTTCCAAGACCTGCAGCAACCCAACCTCCCTCCAATCACTTCCTTTAGTCTATCACTGTCGTTATCACTCTCACCCTTTTTTTGTTACAAGGATTTCATGAACATGTCCTGAGGGATCTCCCTTTGTGTCTGAAGGCTTATCTATAACCAGGAGCATGAGCTTGATGAAATGTGCCATACATTCAGGCAGCGGGGATTGTGTGCTCTGAGTTGGCAGATTCGGCTCCAGATGGAGAGCGTGAACTGTTTTTGGATGGAGGCCATCACCCCTGCTGCATGAGTGATACCAGCACAAATAGATGCTTATCTTCACACTCTCTCAAGGAGGCAAAACTTTAAATACACAAGACCCAGCTGCAGTGCTTTCACTAAGAAGCCCCCCTTCCATTTTTACTTGTTCATGTCTTCTATTTTCAGACGTGCGTCAGTTGAAGACATAAATCACAGGGATTATTAGTTCTGTCACAGTTATTACATAATCGTCTAATTGCAGTTATTATGTTTAATCAATAGCTTCATAAATCTTATGTTTCCATATAAATATACAGAGGGCTGACAAAGGGAAAAAAACATAGTGTGTTAGTATGGTGCTTGACCACCAGAAGCCTCCACAAGCTACCAAAGGAGCTTTGATGTGCCTTGGTAATGCATGATTGTAGCAGTCTCTGGAACTGTCCTGGAGCGATGAATGTCATTCTTTCGAAAGATATTCCTACAGTTGGTGGTTACAACTGTTGGTGGTACAGATGGTAGTGGTAGAGAGTGAACTTGGATGCACAAATGTAAAACACTGAGCAACTTCATTACAGTCAAGAACTCCAATTCTCTTTGTCCTGACAGTCACACATTGTTGATGTTCTGCTGAGATGGATATCATTTTAAACTCATTAGGAACACAAGATAAAAAGTTGAACGACTCATGCCTTCCATGTCAACGGCACTGAACTTCACTCCCCACAAATGCATAACTTTGGATTGGATAATATTTAACAATCCGCAAGTACAAGTAGAAAACTTGAATTTATACCCTCTCCAAGTTACTGAGAGTGCTGGAACACTGTTCCAGATCGTTCTGACTCACTTTAACCCCTGGATAATGGTGATCAGTCAGAAGAACTTTGTATTGATTTGCAATGAGCCTTTAGAAGGAAGTATCATTATTTTGATATACCAGCAAAATATATAGATGCCCCTACAGCATAACAGAGCCACTGTTTTTCCCTTTAATAATTCTCAAATAGTTTCTTGATATTATAAAATTGCCTCACTATCATATTTAAATTTTTTGATCTAAGAATGAATTTGAACTGTTTTTTTTTTTTTTTTTTTTTTTTTTTTTAATGAAACTAATATTTATGTGGTTGAAGTTCCACATTACATAGATCATAATTGCAGAATAGTATGTTATTTATTTATTTGCATTTATTTCCTTTTGCTATGTCTTTGGTAGTGTTTGTACTATGTCTCCCTTTTGATTATTTTTTTTTTTTTTTACTGGAACAGAAATTTCCGTATAAGTTTAGTTCAGTGTTGATAATCGGCTGTTTGTGCATTTTGCTTATACTATAACAGTGGAATGAAGTCAACACAATGGCAATTGAAGCTTTCATATATTTAATTAATTAAGTGTATGATCAAAGACAAAATTTCATAATTGTGACAGGTGTATGAATAGCATGTATTTAATGAGGTTAATTTTGTGTTGTTTGCTTACTACACTACATGCTAGCTTTAATTTGCATTAATCTGATGAGCTGTTGAACAGGGATGTGTATTTTAAAGGAACAGTTCAGCCAGAAATGAATCTTAAACAGAGCAATTTGGTGTTCATTGTTTGCATCTTTAGTCTGGAGGCGCATTAATTACTATTACTTCTTAGAGACATTAGTTTCAAAGCTTCAGCACAAAACTGAAGCAAATGACTTAGTTATTAGACTGACTAGTTTTGACTAGTTGTCTCCTGAATGTAAAAAAAGTCTTAATTGATACCCTTGTTTTTAATGCAGTGATTTTTTTTAATAAACTTGTATTAGAACTGCATATTATGCAACAAACATGTCTTGGCTTATTGACTATATTTGCAGTAAAAAGAACATTTCACTTTAATTTCAATTTCAACCAGAACATCATTTTAATCTGTCAAGCTTTGACTTTTTGGAATGATGACATTTGGTAAACTCTGTCCCCTCTCTGTTTTTGTTTGTCTCTCTTCCTTTCTCTTGACCCACGTTGTTTGTCAGTTCTCCTGGCACTCGTGGATCTCCTCCCTCCTTCTCCACCTCCCTCACTCATCCTTTTATTCTCGCTCTCTTTTTTCCCAGTTGGAAGACATCAAGAGGCGTGGACCTTCAAGAGACAGAGAGAGAGAGAGAGAGCGAGAGAGAGAGAAGGGAGAATAAGAAACAGAGCCAGTGAAGAAGAGGGACACTGAGAGAAGCTGGGGAGATAAACTGCACTGGTGAAGCAGAAGGAGCAGAGAGAGTGACGAGGTGTTGATTGTATCTGCTGTTTGGAGGTTATCCTCACAGCGTGTTTGAGCCTGGGAGCAGGTGCAGCTTTGATGGAAGAGTGAGCAATGCCTACCACGCTACTACAGCAGGCTGGCAGCAGGGGGCGCCACCTAAATCACCCGCTCCCGCTCCTCTGTGCCCTTTTCCTTCTGGTGCTCACTCCTATGCCCGGCCAGACTGCCATCCATATTGCAGAAAACTGTGAGTAGGAGATTTTATCATGCATGAGACGTATGTGTGTGTGTAGGTGTGTATGTGCGAATGTGCGTACACTGAATTTTAAAGGTTCAGTTTGTCATGTGTCAGTCCCCTATAATAATAAAATTGTTTTAAGGATACCTCAGAAGAAAAATTCTGATTCGTAATATTTCCATACAATAAGCCTTTGCATTATTTCTTGCTAGAAAATTAGCACCACCAAACCAAACCACTAAAAGTCACACTTTTTGTTCTGAGACCTCCCATTTTCTATGATTGTCCCAAATACCACATGATTGTTTCTGTCACTGTTCTGAGAGAGGCAGTTACATGTTCACTACTGTTGTGTGTGTGTAATGTTTCAAACTCAGAGATGATCCATGTGCAGAGGTGCTTTAATGCAAAAATCCAAACCGTACAAAACGAAATCACAATTGAGATTCCATTAGAGTTCCAGAGATTGCAATATCTTCCAGCATATAGGGTTGGTGTTAGAGTATGCTTGTTAGAGACGAATTATGACGCAAAACCAAAAAAAAAAAAAAACCAAGTTATTTTCAGTAGCTTAAAGCTTTTTTTCTTTTCTGTGTTGTGTTTGTGTCTCTTTCACCCTGGCACTGCTGTTTTTTTGGTCATTTCTTCTCAGATCAGGTTATAGCCAGCCCAAACCCATTCTGCATCACTGAGGAGTATCCTAAAAAGATGTACAGTCTTTTTTTCAGGGACTGTATGATTGTCTGTGGTTCTCCCCTCACTGCCCACCCCATTTTTCTTCTCAAATTGGTCTTGGCCAATTCCCATCCACCAGCCAGCTCTCCCCTATCATACAACAGCTACGAACTGGGGAGGGTGAAGGCTAACACGTGCTTCCTCTGAGACATGTGAAGCCTGCCAACTGCATCTTTTTGAACTGCTGCTCATGCTGCGTCACAGGCCAGAAAAACACACTCAGAGGAAAACGCTATGTGTTCCCTCTATTAACAGTTTTTGTATGGCAATGTTTGGTGTAGACATCGAGGTAAACTGATGTTTGGGTTAGACTGTGTTTGATTGCTCCATCGATTATGCTATTGATCGGGTTTTTCCCAGCAGATGTGTTACTGAATGGAAGAGAACTCTCTCAAGCTGTGATATATGCTATATGCTCAGCAGACATGAAGCTGTAAGAACATGTGTTTGCTCAAGCCTGCACATGCATCTCTGTCGTCAGTGGATTGCAGTAATATATCGCTAATTCTGTAGCATTTTTCCAAGCACACATGCACACACATAGTCAAGCAGATTAAGAATGGGGGCAAATATAAAAAGTCTCATTCATGGCAGGTCAAGGCTTCTCTGGATTTTCATTTAGTGACCTTTCATATATACAGACATAGCCAATGCAATCAATAACTCGCTGATGTTAGTTTTTTTTTTTTTTTTTTTGCCTGGCACACAGGGTCACAGGGTTCACTTCTTTTGGAAGCTCCATTCTCAGTGTGTATAAGATTTATTCCTATTTTCACCACTATTGTATGGAAATCCAGCTTTGGGATCTAATAATACAGCCTTGCATATCCAGCACATTTATATCTCACACAGCTGCTGTGTCTTTATCAGCTAAAGTGAGATCAGGTCTGATCTTCCTTCTGCTCCTTCCAAGCGCTACTTAATTCAATACAAAGAATCAACATAATAGGAAATAAATACTGAAAAACCAGGTTAAATACTGACTGAGCAGGTTAAATATTTTATAAGAAATTTGTATTGTGTTTGTGTGAGTAATAGATTTCTTGTAGTTTTACAAAAGGGCTTTAATTTGACAGAAAATATAAAACCTTTTACTGTGTTCAGCATGCTTCAGTATTGCTTCAGTGATATATATTAATAACTCTAGGCTTATTTCCTACTACATCAACATAGCACTGCACTTCCTTATTTAAAGCTGCTGTACTCACAAAATAATTGATAGGCAGGAAAAAAGTTCCTAACTGATTAATGCACTGTATTAGACTGAAGACACATTTGGATAGCATTTTTTCTCCCCCAGTTAGAGAAAAAGTGTGTTGAAATGAATCACGTTAGCATATGTGTGACAGAGGAGAGCTAGCAAGTGGGTACGGCTTGGCAGTGAATGTTGGAAGAAAAACAGAGTAATATTAATATATTGCCCCTGAAAGAACACCTTTCTGTAATTTAGAGTAGTACAGAAAGGATATGTAGCTAGGGATGTTACCATATGTACAGAAATCCTAGTTGCCGCATTAAACCACTGTAACTAACTACTTTAATAGTTAACAGCCCCAATCTAGCAAGTGCAAGTCTATGGAGAAATAAAATTGGGTGTATCTCTTCATGTTAAACTGATTTTTAAAAGCGTTTGCTTCGTTACAGATGTCATACATTTCTGCATATCACAGGTGATGTAAATGTAAATATAAATATACCTGCAGTGCCCAGCAATTGATTAAGTCTACCATCAAAGCATATTTTGCTATTCTCATCTTTACAATGGCCAAAATTCTCCTACACGAGATCTGATCCATTTTGGGAAAGGATGTAAAGTCTCATCACGATTGCTAGCCTCGGCAATTTTAAGCCTAATATGTCAGACTAATGATATCATCGCAGAAAAGCTATGCAGAATGGAAACAATACAAATTGCTAACAACTGCAATATACATTTGAATATGTGCTCATGAAAGGTCACATCATATTTTGAAAGGTTACATGTTTTGCTATTGCATAAAAACGCTGACAAAATTCGCTGGTTAATTTATATTGAGGCACAACATTAATAGACCTTAAGCACCAGGTTTAGTTGTTTTGTACAATTTAGTTTGTACAATAACTAGTAAAGTATTTTTTGCCATAAAAAACTATACATTAATTTGCTGTTCTAAAATACAGTGCTTTAAGATTTACTTACAGAAAAAGACTGAAAGGACTTCTAATAATAAGTGTTAAGAGTGTCAGTGGTGGGATAATCATCAAACTGTGTAAGTGTGACAACATAACAAACCTAATTTTAAAGCAGGTTCATGACTGTGTATAATTTCTATCATTAATGACTTCATGAAATTCTAAATTTCCTCAGTAGTCTAACATTTCCTGCCTTGAGCTGTAGATGAGTTGCTGTAGATGGGCGGTAACACTGTTAATGAAAGAGCACTTACAACCAGATCCTTGATAAAAGTGTCCGAAGTTTCTTTATAATTTTTTAAATAGATGTTTGTAGGCAAGCAAAATTGGTGCTTTGGTTCTTAAGATAAATAAAATAAGGAAAGATAGATTCTGGTGCAGAGATTACAATATAGTGTGCTGAATTTGTGTGTGTTCATGTGTGGTTAATGTCCAAGTGTATTTGGCTTGTGTGTGTGAACCTAACAGACTCTTTCCTTTACCCCTGCTGACTCTCTGGACAGACCGCATAAAAGAATGTAAGTGCTTGCAGTATGTGTGTGTGTGTGTGTGTTTATGTGAATGGCATGGCATCATCAGATGCACATGTTCTGTGTACTACATGTAAATGTGTGCTACTTTTGTGTAGATCATATACTATAAGATAAAGGAGATGTTAAATATGAATAATAAGCAGAGGATGTGTGATAGATGACATGAGAAATCGGCCTTATTCCCTCCATCTGTAGTGATGGTTTTATTAAGGCATCCATCCCACCATCTGCTCTCCACTGCTGTCTGTGTCTCTGTCCCTCAGCCATCATATACATCGTGTTTGTCTTCCCTTCCCTTTATTTTATTATTTTTTCCCCTCCATGAACCTTTGTCTGTCTTGTTCTGTTTAATTAAATTCCATTTATTTCAAAACCAAAAGAACTCTTTTTATTTTAATGTTGAGGTCTTGCTAAAGCTAACTGCACTGCCAAGACCAGACAGTTTTGTCTGTATAATCCCTTTTGCAGCCAAATAAGAAATCTAATGTGCTAGCATATAAATTGCTTACTATAAGGATTTAATATATTCACTCCACTTCCTATAATGACATTTATCTCTTGTACACAGCTTATTTATTGGCTCAAAGCATATCCCAAGGGTCTCCCTCAGTTTTTACACCACTCTATTTTCTCTCCATCCCCACCAATAGCTTTTCACTGTTGTTTCTTTGTGAGCTGCTCATGCGTGAAATGTCAGACACTTGCAGAACATATAGCGTTCACCTAATCTAAATGCATTAGTCTTGTGCTCCCTGAGCGAGCACACTGGAGACAGCTCCATGACCCAAGTGATGCTCCATTTCTTGGAAACATTCCCATTTCTTGGGAACTAATCAGTTGTATGTGATGACTGGAGTGTGTGCTTTTTTGTGTGTGAGAGACAGTTATCGCTTCAGAGCAGCAAGGAGTCAAATGGATCAGGTGGTCATATGAATCAGGGAGTCACATGGATCAGGTGGTCATATGAATCAGGGAGTCACATGGATCAGGTAGTCACATGATTGTGGTTGGACTGAAGGTGCACACACCGTTCTTCTGCATCTGCTAATCAAAATGAAAAACAGGAACATTCTCTCTACTCCTGCATCTGAAGCAGCACACTTAGGAGTAACTGTCTCCATCACTGCCATATTATCTATGCTCTGTTTACTACAGATGGGAACGGGTTTGATAAACTACATTCTCTCTCTCTCTCTCTCTCTCTCTCTCTCTCACTCAATGTCTCTCTGTCTCTAGTAAAGACACCCCCGCAGATAACTGCCCAACCTGAATCCATCATTGCCTTCTCCTCTGATGACATCATGCTCAAGTGTGAGGCGACTGGGAATCCCCCTCCCACGTTAGTATCCATAGCAACAAATTTCCCATTCCTTTCCAGATCTAATTATGATCCACGACCTACTGGTTTCCTCATTTGTGACTATTTTGCTGTACGTACAGTTGCATGATACTACTTAATTGATGTGTGTTTTAGTCACTTGTATTTAGTTCAACAATTCAGACAATATGAGCACAATTTTATTGCACTAATGTACTACGGCATTGTTGATTGCTTGATTCTGATTGGTCAGAAGTTTCCATCAGATTAATTTCCTCTAACAGAAGCTCTGATAGCTGACTTTACCTGAATCATGTAAAGGAATGTGTTGTAAATACTACAAATAAAGAACATTCTACAGAAAGAAATGAGTTCATATGTAACCATAGTATGTTACCAAAGACTTATGGAGAGTTTATTAATACAACAGAGTAAATAAAAACAATGTCAAATATTAGCGAATTAACTTTAACTAAGATAAGATGAGCAATACTGCATTCAGGTATAATTAAATAATTGTCATCAAGATCAAAATGATTAATTCCTAGCCAAATTCATTGATCCCTGTCTTTTCACACTCTTCTGCAGATTTCGATGGGTTAAAGATGGAGCAGCATTTGACCCATCCAGCATCTCTGGTGTCACCACATCTCTCGATTCAGGGAGTTTTATGGTTAAAGATGCTCCCATTCATCAGTTCCATGGCAACTACAGCTGCCTGGCCTCCAACGAGCTGGGCACGGCTGTCTCCAACGAGGTCCACATCATCACTGAAGGTTTGTCACAGTCCTTAATGTATGCCTTGTGCTGATTATTCAATTTACATCTGCCTTTGCGTTGTTCTATAGTTAATTCCCTCATTTACAGTGACTGCTGTTACAGAAGATAACAGTGAAATAATCAAGACATCATCCAATATACTAGAACTGCACTACAAAATATTACCCAGCCTGATCAGTTTAAGACTCAGCGTTTCAAAGGTTTGATGTGGCAGAGAAAATGTACAAGTCACTTTAAAAACCAGTCAGGTAACAATTTTAGACTTTTGTGTTTTGAGCTATATTAATAATTTTCAAAACCTCTTTAAAGTATACTATAATGCTGTTCACTGTTTGCTCACATAAAACTCAGCTCAGCATCACTCTTGCAGCCCTGCCGCCTCTCTACCTGCTCTTATCCTGCCTCGTTTTGACCTCACCCCCGTTTCCGTGACAACGGTTCCCTGAGTAACCAGGTTGAGTCGATACGGTGTAAGCGTTTCAGCAGGGACAAGTCCTTGTGGGATTAATATGTGCAGGAAGTGTGAGCACTCAGCATGCACACAGCTAACAATAGCTCACAGCCTAACGAGCTCATTATGTAGGCCACATGCAGCAGGTGCAGCTTTCGCCTCTTAAATATCTGCTTTATTACATGATTATGAATTATCAATCTAAGATAATGTTCAGCAGGTGGCTGTTACTTTCATCGCAGGTGTTTTGAACATCATGTATGCAATGCATCCTTTTGAGTTTATATACATATATATATATATATATATATATATATATATATATATATATATATATATATATGTGTGTGTGTGTGTGT
>CM075018.1:5359932-5372463 GCA_037576675.1 Pangasius sanitwongsei | reverse complement strand
AACTATCACTAAACAAAAAAACACAGCTGTGGATCATTCCGGTAACAACACAGTATTAAGAATCAAGTGGATGTAAATTTTTGAACGGGGTCATTTTTATAAATTCAACTATTTTCTCTTGTGGACTATATGTAAACATCTTTTATGTGTAATATCTTATTCAGGTCAGCACTAAATAAACAATAACATGCATTTTGCAGATTCTGAAAGGGGGATGTAAACTTTTGACCTCAACTGTATATATATATATATATATATATATATATATATATAATATGTGTGTATGTGAATGCTAATCATGCCTCTAATATATAATAATAATAATAATAATAATAATAATAATAATAATAATAATAATAAAGAAACAACATGGAAGAACAAGAATAATTAAATAAAAACAGATGAAATCATAAAAATAGTGTTAAAAGACAAACAAGAATGGTTTCCCCCTAGGCAGATCACTTTTGTATTGCTATATCTCTGATCCTTCCCTCTAAATGCCTGACTTCTCTCCCTTGGCAGATACTCCTACAATACAACGGGAGAAGAAGGAGGAGAAGAAGGTAGAAGAAGGAAGTCCTGTTGTCTTACACTGCAACCCTCCGCAAAGTTCTGCGACTCCTTTGATTCACTGGATGGATAAGAGTGAGTGAACCCATGTGTCTGTCCACACTGGAGAGAGAGTGCAACTGCATTCAACACCAACACATCTTGTGTCTGTAAACTACATTCCTGTTTCTTGCTGTTCTGCTGCAGGGCTTCGGCACATCCAGCAGAGCGAGCGTGTGATTCAGGGCCGTGATGGAAACCTCTACTTCTCCCATGTGACCTTTGAGGACAGCAGAAGTGATTACACCTGCAACGTGCAGTTTCTGGGAGCCCGCATCATTGTAGCTAAGGAACCCATTAACCTGAAGGTCACACCGTGTAAGTGGAGCATTGGAGCTCGCTCTCATTATAGTTTATATGTTTTTACTTTATAGTCTTAGTTTTAGTAGTGTCGGTGCCTCACAGCTCCCGGGCCAGGAGTTCGAGCCTGAGTTTTGCTTACTGTCTGAGTGAAGTTTTGCATGTTCTCCCGGGGTTCAGGTGGATAGGCAACCCTAAATTGCCCATAACTGTGAATAAACTTTGAATAAACCATCTAACATTTAGTCCAGGGTATATTCTTATCTTGTGCTTAGTGTTCCTGGGATAATATCTCGATCCACTCTGACCATTACCATTAGGATAAAATGGTTACTGAAGATTAATGAATGAATTTTAGTTTTTGTCATAAGCCAGGCTATGGATGACTGCTACTTTATGCGAGTTATTGTAATTTTCCCCTCCATATAACATATAGTGTATTTTTGTACCAAACTAGAACTCAATTCACACATCTGCTGCATTGAAAAAGACCCAGCTCAAAAAAGAAATGAATTAACATCTGTTTAATTTATCATATTATATATGTACCCTTAAATATGGAATTGTAAACCATACAAACATTGTGAGAATAATAAATTTGTAATACATTATAAACACCAGGAACCATCAGTGCACATGCATGTGTAATTTGAATAATTTGTTAACAGCTAGTATACTAACCTGCAGCTGACACTCACAGTGGGATGTCAGTATCTATGTATTGATTTGCATCATTTTAATCTCATTATATTCTCAATACTGTTTTTTTCATTTAGACATTAGGGAGGTTATCTAGCTAGATTAATGTGTGGGTACTGCAGAAGAGTTTCTGGATACAATACAATCCGGATACAATACAATCCTCTAATCTTGGATGTAATTAGTATGGATCTGCGGAGCTTATTTAGTGCGCTCATATATAAAAGTAATGATCATATTAAAACAAATATTTTTAGAGACTATATTTTGAAAAGAAAAAAGTGCCCTTAGTGCTGTGTTAACAAATTACTGTCTTTGAGGATTTTTGCATGATCTCTCCATGTCCACATCAGTTTCCTCTGGCTTCTCTGGTCTCTTCCTACCTCCTAAAACCATGCTACATACTTTGTGCACTGGCTATGCCAAATCACTATTGCATGGTGCCACGAGATGGACTGGCATCCCACCCAGGGTGTATTCCCACCTCATGCACAGATAACTTACTGTACTGTAATAACCCTGCCTGTCTAGAATAGCCACACACAGCTGGGCAGGAGGGAAGGAGAGAAGGAAGGAGTGAATACATGCCTGGGTGTAAATCTGACACTGTAGGACGAAGATGCATCTGATGCAACTTCATCTTGTGGGACTGTCTGGCATTTCCAGCACCTCACACTGTGTTCTGCACAGCTTGTGATTCTGTGTGATATTTTACATATGCCCATGTTTTTTGTCGCTTTCTCTTTGCCTGTTAGCTAACTCACTGCGAAACAGACGGCCACAGATGATGAGACCTACCGGCACTCACAGCTCCTATCTAGTCCTGAGGGGCCAAACACTCGAACTGGAGTGTATCGTCCAGGGCCTGTGAGTGTGTTTGTGTGAGCGTATTTTATATTGAAAAAGTATTGCATTCATACTGACCACACCCCTTTCTCATCTCCTCAGGCCCACTCCCTCCATCCAGTGGGTGAGGAAGGACGGAGTGCTGTCTGAGTCTCGTACGTCCAGAGAGAACTTTGACCGGCTGCTGCGTTTCACCAACATCTCAGAGCGGGATGACGGGGAGTACCAGTGCACAGCCAGCAACTCCCAGGGCACCATCACACACACTTACACCGTCTCTGTGGAAGGTATGGCTCTGTCTGGCTTTAAACTGACTAGCTGTTAGAACTACACTAACCTTACTGATTCTCTTGGGCAATAAAGTTCCAAAATTGTATAATTTTCAGGGATTTTTAGTGTCTATGAATCACATCTGAACATTTTGCCTATATAGTATATAATATTCCATTCGTCTGCCACTGTGACACCGCCCATTAGTCATAAATATTCATAAAATAGACTGCCTAATGTTCATGAATACTCATTAGCTTGCTAATAACCTTCTCAATAAAGGAGAAAGGAAGGAGCATTTTGCACATAAATGCAATCAGAAGTCTTGTTGCTGTTGCAACATAAGCAGAAAATGTAGATTCATTTTTTATTGTCGTGTAACCATGACATAAATCACTCGCTTGCAGTTTTTCTGTTTTTGTGTATGCTGTTGTGTGAGTATAAAGTACTGGAAGAGCAGTTGCACTCTCACCAAAATCAGAGAGAACAATAGCATGCAGTTTGGGATGGGGTAGTCGTGGCCTAATGATTAGAGAGTCGGACTTGTAACCCGAAGGTGAACCTGAAGGTCGTGGGTTCGAGTCTCAGGTCCGATTGTAGGTGGGGGGAGTGAATGACCCACGCTCTCTTCCACCCTCAATACCACGACTGAAGTGAGACCCTTGAGCAAAGCACCGAACCCCTAACTGCTCCCTGGGCCACAGCGAAAAAGGCTGTGGCTGTGGCTGTGTGTGTGTGTGTGTTCATGGTGTGTGTTCACTACTGTGTGTTTGCACTTGAATGGGTTAAATGCAGAGCACAAATTCCAAGTATGGGTCACCATACTTGGCCACACGTCACTTCACTTTCATGCAGACAGTTCGTTTGTTGTGATGTATGCTGATTGGGATTTAATCAAATGTTTAACATGATAAAGTTTAACATGATAAAATCTGTGTTTTAGTCACTGTTGGACTGAAGAAGAGTACATTTTATCAGTGTTGCAACTCATTATAGTCCAGAAAGAAAAAAGAAAATGTTTTTCAGTAGCTCTTTGATATCTTTAAACTGGATGGCAATTGGGCAGGGAATTATTTAGTTAGGCTTGTAAACTCGCAACGACTAATAAACAATGGAGAACGGTACTCCATACAGTACTTAGACATTTTGGCATTTCAGTGGATATTACAAAATGTCACACAGGCTGTAATGATTGTTTTGGTTATGTGACATCTACATAGGAAACAAAATGCATGAGAATAGTAGAATTTGGCCCAATAGTATTCCATGTAGTCAATCTCAGCTGTAAACATTAAGTGAGAATACAAATTAATATTTCATTTATATCTAATATAATAATACTACATTGTGTTTTCTATGTAAAACATTCTGTTTAAAATATTTGAGGCTATGGGAGAAGTGGACCAACCCATGGGATTAGTATTTCTAACACGTGTATGGAATACTGTGCTCTTACATTAAAAATAGAGACATTCTCTATTTAATGGTTTTGGAAGGTGCAGATTTTTGCTTGCAAAAGTTTAGCCTTTTTTGAATGCAGCTCATACTGTATTGTTCAGTGAAATGTTCAGTGTTGTGTATGTACATGTGCACATATGTTTGTGTTACTCTAGCTTCTCCATACTGGATTAAGGAACCAGTTAGTGAACTGTACGCCCCGGGAGAGACAGTCAGATTGGAGTGTCAGGCAGATGGGATCCCAACTCCGGAAGTCACCTGGAGTATCAATGGACTTCCTCTCACGGGTAACTGCACTGTGTTTACCTGAAAGTGATGAAGCTATTAGTTTAGTCACAAATAAAATGCACACAATTTTCACTTCATTCCAGACATAATCAATTGACTAAAACGTGTTTGATGTCTGAAGTTTGCTTTTTTTTTTCTTGGCACTGGAACTACGAGGCTAACTGAGCTAACAATCCGCTAGGGTTGATAATATGGAGAGAAGGAGAAGCAGTAGGGATTAGAGCAAATGGAGGTTAATAGCAAAAACAATTCTGGGTAACATAATGTGTGATCAAAATGGTGCCATATTCTCTACAAACAGCAAAGTTATGTATTATGGTTACTCTGCACTCTCTAGGGTGCATTGTTTGGATATTAATCTCAAGCAGTTTATTGTAGGATTTCATAAGTGCACTGGACATTCTCCACAGTGCTTTCAGACAAAATGACAAAGCTCCCAAATAGACTTAAAACACGTGTTAGCATTATAGCCTCCTGGCTCTGGTAAATCTGCAGAAGCAAATCTCAGACATGTCCTGGGTGATTGAATATATATTTGGGTTAAAAGTCCCAGTATTTCTAACATAATCACTATTTATAGTATTTCTAGATACCCACAGATTCAGGGTGGGTTAAAGTGAAAGAAATTGCTCTAACATTCTACGCTCCATGTAGATATAGACACAGACTTGCGGCGAACTGTAAAAGGAGGAACTCTCATACTGCAAGATGTGGAGCTCAGCGACACTGCAGTGTACCAGTGCCAGGCCTCTAACAAACATGGCACCATCCTTATCAACACCCACGTCTTCGTCATTGGTGAGGGCACTTCAATTTTTATTGTAAAAATTTTACATTAAACCTGCTGCTTTTTTCATGTGAGTAATGGAACGGGTGTGTGTTGCTGTTTCAGTGCTTCCTGCACAGATCCTGACAGAGGACTCATTGTTGTACAGAGTGACAGAGGGAAAGACGGCCAAGTTGCAGTGCATGACCTTTGGTTCACCTCGCCCGAAAGTCACATGGTGAGGGGCAGTCATAGCGCTAATGTGCTTAATCACACATGGTGTTATTAGAGATTGTGATATGACAATATGATATTGAAGTCACTTTTCAGAGATTATCATGGGAGATGTCTCTGGTAACATTCATGTCTCTGGTAAAGTTGTAGATGATTCATCATCAATCACTTGAACGATAAAAGCAAAAACTGCTTGTGTAGCCAAGGCCACCACTGACGATGCTGATGTACAGCTTCAAATACTTATTGTCTTTTCTAAATTTTTGGTAGCAGTCAGCTAGTTAGCTTAAGCGCTAATGTAATTTGTTAACCTAACAACATTTAGCCAGCTATGTATGTCATCGGAAATCTAGCTAAATATTTTCTAAAACATAGCCAAGTATTGGCTCCATATCATATTGTTTCCATATCTAGATATAAATGATTCCTGATAATAGGAAGATTGACAGACTAAAATAATAAAAATAACTATTTTAAATAAAATACTTCTGATAAAAGAAATCATTGGTGTTTTCTCTGATGAGGTAGTAGTGTGTCATTTGCACATTTGTGTCAGCTCTTTTATTGGCTAAATGGTTCATTTTACGTAACAAACTTGTCAAGGGGAAATTTATCGGAGCAGAAGTAGAAGTAAAAATTATAGTTAAATTAATGAAACAGAATTAAAAGCAAAAATTAAAGCAGAAGTATTCACAAAACATATTTAAGCACAGTAACAACGTAGCCTATTTCTACTTCTCTAGTGCATGCCACTGGTAATAATATTATATGAGTGTAGAGTCTGACTCAGAATTACAGCAAGTTATGGCAGAAACATGCTTCAAGTATTATGATTTTTTGTGAAATATCAAAGTATGCAGTTATGATGGAGTGACTGTGTGATTTTGTGTGTTGTGTGTTTTTGTGTGTTCTCAGGGAGGGCGAAACCTGGGACTCTGTGATGTCTAACTCCAGGATGAATCAGCTAAGCAATGGAACTCTAGAGATTAGTAATGTGTCACACAATGATACAGGCCTGTACACCTGTTCAGTGGGTGAAGACAAACTCACCATCACTGCCGAGCTGGAAGTCCTCAGTGAGTAACCGGCAGAAACATATGCTCACACTTATTTTATTTATTTATTTTTTTTTAAAGATACACACCCTCCCTTTCTGGATTAGTATCAGATACTGACTAGATCTTTAATTAGAGTAGGTGCTGGTGTGAGCTGTCTGGGTTTACGTTGGGTAATAACTGTTTCCTTTTTTCCTTATCAGACCGGACAGTGATCGTGAAGCCACCACAGGCCCTGTATGTTCAGAAGGGGAAGACGGCCACCTTCACTTGTCTGTACCAGATGGACAGCAATCTGGGTCCTCCTCAAATCCTGTGGAGGAAAACCAACAAGAAGCTTTATGAGTCCTCTGATGTAGACAAGTAGGATGCTGGAATCTTTTAGAATAATAATATTATCCGTAAAGTGTTAACCTGGCTGTAGTTTTTTTATTGCATTTTTATTTCAGGAGTGCACCTCTGTGGATAAGATTGGACAATCCTATTCACTTTAGTCGATTGGACGACAATATTGATGCTATATATATATATATATATATATATATTACTATTACTGTGTTTCAGGTACTTAATTGATGAGACAGAGCTCATAATAAATGATGTCCAGGATGAAGACGAGGGTGTTTATAGTTGTGAGGTCATAACGAGTCTGGACATGGCTGAAGCTAGCGGCAGCCTCACAGTTGTTGGTATGACTTTTAAAAAAAATCTATGGAACAAATAAATGTTCTGTGTTACACCATACATTTGAACTGGTGTGTAGGGGATTTCTGCAGTTTCCTGACTATGTGTGTTTCTTCTCTCTCGCTCTCAGATCGACCAGACCCTCCTTCCATGCTGCAGATCACTGAGCCTGGAGTTCACTCAGTAACTCTGCTATGGGTTCCTGGAGATAACCACAAAAGCCCTATTTTAGGTACATAAGTGAGGATTTGTGTAGCACACATTAAATCTATTTTGCCTTTAATAATCATTGTGTCATGCTATGAGGCAGTCTTCAGTCCATTGTGTGCCACAGCCACATCCAACAGGTTTTGTTCCAGACTGCCATATATATAACATTTACAGATGTTCTTTCATGAGTAAAAGTAACAACAGTGTATGATAAGATATTAGTTTGAGCCTGCATAGCTTTCCATGCTGCAACAAATGACTTAAAGTAAACTTGTTAAGTATTGGTTAAAAAAACATAACTGCTTACAACAATCTTCTGTAATATTTAGGATGCATCTTGTAATGGGTATACAATAGGGAAACAACATTAAATGAGCATGGAATTAAGTTTTAGTTGGATAGAATGAGAAGGAGATGTCAGATAGGCATGTATGTTGTTTCTACAGCTTGACTAACCTGGAAGGCATTCTTTCCATACATATTAATGTCATGTTGTTTATACTGTTGCCTCACACAGACACATGACTAGCTGTGCAGTGAAAAATCAGTTTATGATATTGAAAATTTGGTTCATGAGACTGCTCAAACTAACGATTTTCTGACATGTCAGAAGTTCCTGGTCATACACTATATAGCCAAAAGTATGTGGACACCCGACCATCACAGCCATATATAGGTCTTCCTCAAACTGTTGCCACAAAGCTAGAAGCACAGAATTGTCTAGAATGTCTTTGTATGCTGTAGCTTTAAGACATTCCCTTCACTGGAGCTATGGGGCCCAAACCTGTTTCTGCATGACAGTGCCCCTGTGCACACTCTGAGGTTTATAAAGACATGGTTTGCCAAGGTTGGTGTGGAAGAACTCGAGTATCCTGCACAGAGCCCTGACCTCAACCCCACTGAACACCTTTTGGATGAACGGGAATGCTGACTATGTGCCAGACCTCCTCACCCAAAAGCAGTGCCTGACCTCACTAATGCTCTTGTGGCTGAATGGACAAATCCCCACAGCCACCTTCCACAATCTAGTGGAAAGCCAAAGGCCAGGGGGGTGGGGGTGGGGTGGGGGATATTGGTTGACTAAATCTGGAACAAGATGCTCAAAAATTACATATGGATGTGCATTGTCAGGTGTCCACATACTTTTGGCCATATAGTATACACTGTACAGTTTAAGTCACAAATTACGGCAAATTTTGGTTGATAGCTGAGTTGGCAGTTAATTGGACAGTGCTGCCTCTTTTACAGGATCATAGCTGATGCAAGTGAAATTTGGCCTGCTTACAAAGAAAGTGGAATTAAAAGGGTTTAAACTGTATAGTGTATGACCAGCATATTTCCTAATGCTGTCTTCTGTTCCTATATCTATATCTTACTAACTGCTGTTGTTGTATATGTGTAGAGTATGTGGTGGAGGCTGAAGAGACTGGCACTGACACGGAGGAGTGGGAGGAGCTTGTGCGGGTAGCTGGAGACACTCGGCGCACCACGCTCTCACTGAAACCCTTCCTCTCGTACCGCTTTCGGGTCATCGCCATCAATAAGATCGGCAAGAGTGACCCCAGCCAGCCCTCAGCAGCTTACTCCACTCCTGCAGCTCGTAAGAATGCATTTCTTTAGCTTAGACAAAACATTGTGATAATCTGAGAATTTTACGAATCTTCTGTGAAAGAAATGAATTTTTTCTACTAAAAAAACACTCTTGCTAGCACAATTTAGAGAAGGTAGTTAGTCTGACGTGACTGCTTTATGGTACTGTGAGAATATTTTGGTGTCATTTTTTTCCACAGGGCCGAGCAGTAACCCTGAAGGAGTGCGCAGCGAGTCCCTCGACCCAGACACACTTGTCATCACATGGAAGGTAGGAACTAGGAAAATGTACTGAGCTGATCAGGCAAGAGTGCAACTTGTTTTGATACTGTAATACAGCTTGATATTTGTATGGAACTCACACCCATGTGTTCATACAGGAGATGGATAGAAGGAGCTTTAATGGCCCGGGTTTCCGCTACAAAGTGATGTGGAGGAAGGTTGTAGGCAGTGGGCCATCTTGGCACTCTAACTTTACCACCTCTCCACCCATTGTTGTCATGGACGTGGGCGATTTCAGCGCATTTGACATTAAGGTGCAGACTGTTAATGATCTGGGAGAAGGCCCAGAACCCAAATCTACCATCGGCTACTCTGGAGAGGATTGTGAGTTTCCTGATAATAAGTTGGCTAAAGCTTTATCCCATTAATTTAATCATGACACGATTGTTGCCAAATTCCAGATTTGGATAAATGCCCCTGTCTGGGCCTGCCATGTATTATTACACCAATAAATTCTAATAGCGTTTTTGTCCAAAAAGCTTAAAGGAGCAGTTTGTAATATCTGGAGCCCTCTGCTGACAGGTAGGTGAATTGCAATTGGAATGAAAATACTGATCAACTTTCCTCTACCCCCTAACTGACCCCACCGCACTGTGTGGAAAATGTGTATGCTTTGTGAGTTACCTTGAGAGGAAAAGGGGCTGAGGTGAGCAACACTGTTTCATCTGGTGGAGCTAATTTCCCAGCCAGAAATGAAGAAACTAGCCAGATCCACTGCATGATAGTGATGTGAATCATGATTGGTTTTTTTTTGTATCTTTGGAATCATATCGCTTGTATACAGTAGGTTTAGAAACACTTTAAAACATTACAAACTGCAACTTTAACCAATACAGTATAGAGAAAAATTCTTAACATGACGCTAGAGTGGTGTATGTTAACTCTTCTGGTTATTCTAGCTTTCTGTGATTGTGTGTACTTCAAATTCTCCAGAGGCTCAAATTAGCAAATGTGTACTTTCTTGTGTGTGTGTTCTTCAGATCCCTTGGAGGCTCCTCTGAATGTCGGAGTGATTCTGCTCAACAGCACTGCCATCAGGGTAACGTGGGCCCCAGTGGACAGAGAGACTGTGAGGGGACATCTGATGGGCTACAAGGTATTGCACCACTGTGCCAAAAAATCTTTACAGGCTTTAAAGAGCTGTCCTGAGACATATGCCTGAAGGCTGTCTCTGAAATACAGAGATAAACGTTTAGCACAGGCACTATGATCTCTCAAGGTCTTGAATTTCCAGATTCACATCTAAGGATCTGTATTCTGTCCTGTGGGAAATGTGCAAACCACAAGCAGATTTGTAAAATCTGTTTTAAATGTGGAGGTTCTAAATTAGATTTTAACCATTTAATTGCACCGATAAAAATGAGCAGTGTGATGTGAATTTGTCGCCGTTCTCCCTTAAGATCCACCTGGCGTACTATGGCTCCTGCGGCAAACACCATCACCAAAAGTGTATTAGCGTGGAAGGCGAGCCACTGATTGAGGCTGTAGTGACAACAGGAGCTGATGAGGAGAAAAAGGATCTGGGAGGCCTGTGGCCGTATTCCTCCTATTCTCTCACGGTTAGCGTCTTCAATAGCAAAGGAGACGGACCTGAGTCAGAAGCCCGGCCCTTCCAGACGCCTGAGGGAGGTGAGAGAAGCAGAGGTTTTAAAAAAAAAGAGTAGAAGTTTAGGAACCCTCTGCACTTATGCTTTTCTGGCTATAAACACATCCAATTCAACACACCCAGTTCAACACAGTAATGACCAAGCATTTCCAAAAGGTAATGATCAGTATTGAGATACAGAGAGGAAAACACAGGTTGATTTACTGTGGTGTCACCCTTTTCCTACAGTTCCTGGTCCTCCCACTTCTTTGATATTGTTCAGTCCCTCTGAGACGGAGATAACGCTCCACTGGACTCCACCTGCTCAAGAAAATGGAATTCTGGTCGGATACCTACTGCAGTACCAAGAGCGTACGTCAGCACCTTTACACCGGTTACTGTGATGTTCTCCAGTGCAGTTCTGTCATGTAGATTGTTTAAATTTGTGTCCTGAATTTATGTTTTTGACATAAGAAAATTAGCCCCTTAATCTTCGAGGACATGTTGGTGGTCCAGGCTTACATATCTTACTCTTTCCTAGTTTCACTGTATGCTTTAACATGACTTAACACATCTTAAGGGGTTAAAGTTGTTATAATGCTTTTGCTAGGCAACAGGGAAATGTGGATCCAGTGCATAAGCAATGCCCGAGGCTAATGACAAAGTGGCCAACACTGGTAACAAGAAAATAAACAGAATTCTAACACAAAAACCCTAGAGTATATTTCTCCAAGAATCAGTATGGAAAAGCTATGCAAATATCCGGTGTGTTAATAAGTGGCTCAACCAATCAGATCACAGGTCAAAGTTCACCTAGATAAAGTTGGTGTGATACGAAAGGACAGAATGAAATGTGTGTCCTTTCATGTTCTGCAGTTCACCCCATTCAGTGAACTGCTTTAATTGAAGCCAGAAATTGTAGCTTCCAGTTGCCTCCTGTCTCGCCATAGCAAGGGGTCAAAATGGGTCCTAAATGCTGCGGCTAAACTGTAGATAGCACCCTTGTAATTACTCACTAGCTATCATACAGCTGTTAAGTTCTGTATAAAGACAGTATAAAGGCAAAGTGGCATTGGAAACAAGTTCTGGTCCATAGTTTTTCACCCATTCAGCATGCAGCATTCTCTCTTCACAGAGCATTCCAAAGTTTCCCACTAAGTCCTTCTGTTTCCTCTTCCTGTCATTCTGTCGGTGTCTCTGCAGTAGACAATGTGGACAGCCCCATGCAGGTGGAGAAGATTGATGACCCCACAGTGCATCAGCTAAGCATTAAAGATCTGGACCGTCATAGCCGTTACCGTTTCTACCTGCGGGGGCGCACTGCAGCTGGAGAAGGCCTGCCCATCACCAAAGTGGGAGAGACGACACTTGATGGAGGTGCAGTGTTCTGTCTGTCTCTCTCTCTCTCTGTTTCTTTGTCGCAGTAATTAATGTGTGTTCTCTCTACCTGTAAAGGGGGTACCGTAATTCCCAGAAAGGGGGTGTGACCTACCACTTCTCAATGCTAGACTTCTCTAATTAAATTTTGCTCAACACTGCATCAAATATATCATACTGAATTGCTGGCTACCTGAAATCTACACTATATTGCCAAAAGTTTTGGGACACCCTTCCAAATCATTGAATTCAGGTGTTCCAATCACTTCCATGGCCAC
>CM075018.1:5325701-5358531 GCA_037576675.1 Pangasius sanitwongsei | reverse complement strand
ACACACACACACACAGACACACACATAGACACAGACATCATCCTGCTGGGTTTTGTATTAACCTACAGTCCACAACTGACAGAACTGACAAGGCTAGTTTCTGGTACTGCAACAACAAAGTCAGTGATGCTCGACAGCAGTCAGAGGATACAGACTCTTTACACAGCCAGAATTCTCACACATCCTGAGAAACCTTGACATTTATAGTCTGAGTCATGCGCAAAAAAAAACAAAAAAGACAAAAATATCCTGGAAATATGTGAGCTTTATATAAAAGCGTGAAATTGTGCTCTCAAGACACTGGAATACAATATCTGTGTCTGTATTGAGAAAATATGCTAAAACTCTAACAGAATTAATAGAAATCTTCTACCAATAAAATACTAACTTAAGTACAGAAACATGAGTATATTTTAATGACTTATAATAATGTATACTTCAAAATAAGCATGCATGCTAAATAAGTTGGTATGCGGATAAAATTGGTTGGTATGCTGTAAATATTCACGCTTAACAAATAAGTGCGCAACATATGCATGCATACTTTAAAAATGAGCGCGCAAAATATGTATGCATACTTATCAAATTAGTATTCAAAAGTAAATGTGCATGCTTAACAATTAAGTAAGCAAAATACATATTCTTGCTTAAAAATGAGTGTGCAAAGTAAGTATGCATGCTAAGTAAATTAGTATGCAAAAGTAAATATGCTTAACATATAGCTGTGGAAAATAAGTATGCAGGAACTCAGGCAAAGTGAGCATGCAAACCCCCGATTCTTCAATTTCAATATTGTTTTAATACATGCCTGTAAGTATGCAAAAAAAAATATATATATAAATAAATAAATCAAATGATTTACATTTCCATCACAACAGTTATGAAAAAATTACAAGTGTGTGTGTGTGTGTGTAGGAGTGACAGAGATGCAGAGTAGCTTTGCTACTGAAGGCTGGTTTATTGGGCTCATCAGCGCCCTCGTGCTGTTGTTGCTGCTTCTGCTCATTCTCTGCTTTATCAAGCGAAGCAAAGGTGGAAAGTACTCAGGTAGGACAGCTGCCTCAGTGATCAGACACTAAACTTGGACACGAGTCTATTAGGGAAGCATTTATTTGGCAAGAGTGATGTGAACTGTGTAAATGTTTTGTCTCAGTGAAAGACAAGGAGGAGGGCCAGGTGGACTCAGAGTCTCGGCCGATGAAGGACGAGACATTCGGGGAGTACAGGTGCGCTGCTGTGACCTATTCTTCTTTGCTTTTCTGAAGCACAAAGCTTGACTGTGAATTGCAGCCCTGTTTCTTTGCTTTGCTCACACTCACCCTCTTTTCCTGATGCTTCCCCTCAATGCTTTCCAGATCACTAGAGAGGTATGACTTGCAGTGTCTTTTTTTTTAATGCATGGGCCTGAATATTGCTGTTGTTGAGCTAAACACTATCCCAAGCCATCCCATTCCTACACAGAACATTCCTACACACAAGCAATATTAATTAAAAAAAAAAAAAAGCTGACTATGTACATGATTAAAATGTTTATAAAATGTATTTATGTTCAAATATATTGTGTAATATATTGTTGTTAATAATAATAATTTTATAAATGAATTTGCTATCATTATTTTCATGATAATAAAAATGTATTTAATTTTTTTGTTGTTTAATACCTGAAGCATAACCTTAACACATTCCGTTTCTGAATGTGATCTTAATAATTTCTTATAAATACCAGCATCTTTTGAGCTGCTTTTGGATTGTCTCAGTTGTAGTATTTCGACCCATTTCTTGTTTAATTTCTTAGAATTTTTTTGTAGATAAATGATGGAATCTTCCATTCAAAACCATGGAGGATGCAAATGTTTGCACTCAACTGTATTTGTGTAAGACATAATTGAGATTGAGAATGATCTGTAAATGTTTGAACATCCTTCTCTCCCTCCTTCTCATTGTGAAGTGACAACGAGGAGAAGCGCACGGCCAGCCAGCCGTCTCTGTGTGAGGACAGCAAGCTGTGTAGCGATGACGGCCTGGACGATTACGGCAACAGCCACAGCGTTCACACCAAGGTGACCATGGACGAGTCTCTGGCCAGTCAGTACAGCGGAGTTAGAGACGGGCCAGAGATCGAGAGACATGACAGCTCGCCCCTCAAATCTGCCGCTACCAACCACGGCCTGCCCAACTCTGCTGCTGTCCTCGACTAGCTGGGCAGCGTGAGCAGAAGAATCAAACCTGGACTCACAACTCGTATCTGAATGACTGACCAAACAATCAATATTACACAGAGTGCAATGTCAATGTATACACTAAAGCAAATGCCAAGTAAAAAAAAACACCAGATACAATGCTGGGACTGACTTTAGACATAATCAGACCAACTCTTTCACCTCTGGTAGAGCCAGAAGGGAGGAATTATTTACAATAGACTAGACTACCCTTATGTGTGGGGACTGCCAATGTTTGCAAACTGTTTACAGATAGAAATCTCTGTTCTCTTGTAATATATCGTTTCAGAGTAGACTGCAACAAGCATCCCAGTTTCCTGCCTGATAAAATGACTTATTATGCAGAATAGACTTTATTAAAGGAAAAATCCACCGTGAACAACTTACATATTAATATTTATAATTCAGTGGTTTCCAAGATTCATTTTGTAATAAAAATGTAATGAGACATTTTTAGTTTCATCAACATATTGGTCTATTTTCACTTAACAATTTCCTACAATACCCACAATGCCTTCGATAGTGGCACGAGTGGGATTTAGCCCTTGCTTCCTATCTAAACAAAGAGAGCATTGTAGCAGTGCTTTAGTCTTTTAATCTGTTCGGCTCTCTCATCTCATCATCTGTACACTCTGTTCAAACAGATCCTAGATCCTAAACGTTAACTTTCACGCCAGTACCACCACCACCACCATCGAGCTCGTCATCTTGCGGCTCACTATCTAGCTGAGCTGAGTCTCTGCTGTAACTCAGCGCAATTATCTGCATTGCATTCTCGAGCTTTGAATCCAACGTTTGCATCATTGTCTCCACTATTTCTACATCTGCAATCTCATTAATATGATATTGAACAGCACTAGAAAATAGTGGAAGAGAAAAGATGCTCTTTTGTTTTTAGGAGCTAACACGAAACCTGACCATTATCCCTTTTGTTTAAATTTTAATTTAAATTTTAAATTTAAATTTAACATTTTTTTTCTCCTATTAAACACCATTGTAACTGCGCTAACAATGTCACCCTGTGACGTTAGACCAGCACACCTCTAACTTCTCAAAATACAGCACCAACCAACAAATTAGCACCAGAATCATTAAAAACACATCAGAAATATTTCAATATAAACACATTTAAGGTGTTTCAGGGTAGAGTTTTCCTTTAATGATGACAATTTTTAAAGTGACGCATTAGATTTAATGATTTAGTGACAAGGACACATAGACTCCACGTGGTTAATGCCAAATACAGGACAGTGTGAGCAGCAGAGAAAGAGAATCGCAGGGAGATTGAGGGCCTTAAAATCCTGGTAAGTGCATCATGCAAGCATATGTATGACACATTGCATATGGATTGCATTGATGTAGTTCATTATTATATCTATATCTATATCTATCTATATCTATCTATATATATATATATATATATATATATATATATATATATAAATAGTTATGTGGTTCACCATTTCATTGTCTTGCCTCATTGTTTGAGATCTATGCATTTTTTTATTTGATTTTTAAAAAATTTTTTTGACACTTTTGTGAATCATGTCATCTTCGGTTAAATCTTTTCTTGTGTGTGTGTTTTTTCCTTGATTTTGCATCCTTCTAGAATATACGCATCAAGGACTCCATAGCCAAGCTGCCAGCACTTAGACTTATATCCAATGCAATGATCCGCTGAAATGAGGTGCTTTATATCAGGCTGTATGTAGTCATATCTAGCAGTTAGCCATGTCCAGTATTAGAGAGCTGTCATCTCAGAACCCTGTTTCACCACCATTTTCAGCTCTAACATTCTCATTTGTGTGTAGCTCCCTATATGTGTGTGTCGCTTTGTATTGTAGTCTGCATAGTGTATTAAATAATGTATACTGACAAATCCTCTCTTGCAGTCCTGTTGGTATAAAGCCATATGAATATACTTCCGAGGTGTAATCGGGTATGAGGTAGTATTGAGGTTGATGGGGTTGTGAGAGAGCACATCACACATACACACATACACTAATTTCAGCTTGGTTAAAACAATCATGTGTAATTAACCCAGTTTGTGTCCTACACAGAGAATGTATGCTTTGTTGGGGTTGGAATTTTGATTCCTTACCTGTATACCAAATAGCATTTGTTCCTGGTTCGATGTGCGATGTGTGTGCTGTCTTTAAGTTTGGATAAACAGTGTTATGTGAATAAAATTGAACAAGAACAAAATGAGACGCCTGCTTAAAAAAAAAAAAAAAAAAAAAGAGTTTCAGTTTTGTTTTTCTGAAGAAATTGAGATGAGGCTTAAGAGGAAAAAAAGCTCTCAAAATATATTTGAATGTAAATAAATCCCAAATGATTGTTTTGCTATGGCCTCTATTTGTAACCGTGTCTTGTTGATTACCACGGGTTTTGGGGTTGTTAATGTTTTAATTCTTAACCTTTGACCTTTTTGTCTAGTTAGTTGTAACTGTTCTAGTTAAGTAGAGAATAGTTTTTTGAAAACTTAAAAAAGGTTTCAAAAAATAGTCCAAACAAGCTGTCCTTTCGTATTGCGATAAAATCCAATCACATCTTTTTTTAGAAAAAGCAAAAATAAAACTTCACTGGCCATTCACCAAAACGCAATCGGTTTCATCAGAGAATTCATTTCCTGTACTGTTTGCTTACGAGTTGCAGTATTGTGTGTATCTGTTGCAAAGCAATTCCTGCGCAAGCACTATGAGGAAGCTGAGATACTCAAGTCTTGTTTGTCTCCTGCACACACACACACGTACACAGGGAGAATTTACAATGTGCTGACTTAAGCTCGTTGAAAGCACTGAGTCCCCTGCAGTGAAGTGTACTCTACGGGGAAGTGTGTGATGCAGTAAGGCTGGACTGCTGGTTTTAATATGTTGGCCTCTACATTGTTGCTGTACAGACACACTCAGGACAAAGTTCTCCGAGACGTTTATTTTCATACAGGAGGAATAAGTGATATGAATTGTGTCAACGTTCAACCGAACTGCTGCTAGACGTCTGTGCTCTGTTAATGTCCGAGAAAAGTCAACTTGCAGATATCCAATATACAGCTGTTTTGCTTTTCAGAAGGATGTAGCTGCAACATTGCCTGTTGTCATATGTCACATTACTGTGGCATTTTACTTATAAATATAATGTAGTTTCTGACTATTTCAAATCTATTCTAGGCTCAGTTCTAGCTCCAAGACTAGATATCGCTTGATTCAAAGTATCTCTCATATCATGTATAGCCTATGTTTGTTTATGATCTAATGAAATCTAATGATATGTTAAATAAATTGGATCTGAATGAGAGGACTGCACTTGTAGCTGACTGATGAATAGCCATGTCTGTGTTGCTTTTCCTTTGCCTTTGTCTATGCCGTGGTGCTGAGTGGAGAACTGGGCCAGTGACTGGGGTGGGCTTGTAATAGAAAATGATACTGTATGTGAATCATGAATCAGCCACTGTATGTAAATGCTTCAGAAATAAAATCCATGAAACAAACTACATCTTCTATCCTCATTTATAATGTTGTTGAGTGTCTAGTGAAGATTATTTTGGTTCTTAAATGACGAACATATGTGTGGTGGTCAGTGAAAACCCTTCAGATATCAATGTGGCTGAATTCTGGCCAATTTTGGCCAAAAGTGGGTTTTTCCTGCCTATACCATACTTTGACAATTAAATAAAAAAAAGGTTACAATTTCCCCATGTGATTTCCAGTTCCTGCTGTTTCTGAAAATGTATTGTTACCTAAAAAGGTGATACAAGCTTAAAGTTCTGTGAAACTCAAACATCCAGTTGACCTGATGACGGTGAGACCCTTAGCGAGAGCTTGTGCTGAACTGGCTGAAGTAGCGCACAGTAGGCCGGTTAGTGTAAACTTCATTACTGAGGTACTGATGGCTGCAAAAGACAGAATACATGTATTAATTAGTAAAATGTTATGAGTATATTTTAGGGCTTGCATATAGAATAATGCACAAAATTGTCACTAATTTTCATGCCTATAATATTTTGAACCATAATTCTGAAGTTTTTAAATATTTCAAATTGAATTCGATAAGAAAATACTATAAGAAAATAATATCATTCCTTAATATTTAACAAAATGTAATGATTTCCTGATCCATATCTACTACATTTTAATTAAACATACTGTTGAATCAATAAATTATGAAAAACATTATTCTTAAAGGAATACTCTAGAGTCTTTCGGCTTAATCCATATCCTTAGTGCAGTTGTTGAAATTTGTCAAATAAATGTTCAACTCAAATTCAAAACTGCAACCACTACAATTTAACAATAAAGGTTTTTAGGAGGAGATGGACATGAGAGAATGTCCAAAATAACCACAAATTTGTCCCTCTCGAAAAAAATGCCCAATCTCTGAAAGAACAGGTTCAAATTACACAGATCTAGAGCTTATTTCACAAACGTCTTAATGGTTTTAAAATGGTTTAAGTGCCTAATCAAGAACATGTTGACATGATTGTCCAGGGTAATCAGATACGCTACAAGACACAGTAGACTGAGATTAGATTGAATTTCAGTCTTACTGTGCCTGCTGCTCTCTGGCCAGCTGCTGGTTGTATTGGTCCAGTTGTGCTCTCCTCTCTCTCTCCAGTTCCCTCGCTCTTCTCTCCTCCTCCATTTGCTGCCTGGCCTGCTCCAGCTGCTGCAAACCCCATTCCAGGTTGCTCTGCTTCTCCCGCTGTCTCTGGCTCTGCGGTAAGCACAAACAGGGATTGGACAACCATGAAAACGGACAGTGATCCGCTAAAATTCTTTAAACACGCATAGAGAGATCTCAGCATACCTCTCTGTCAGCACACTGTTCTGCTCTCTGCCTGTAGATGGCGCTGAGCTGCTCAGAGCTCATCCCCTTCCAGCGATCAGGTAACACTCGAGGAGCCTCAGCTGAACCCATGCCCTCCTTCACTGCAGCTTCGGGGCACTCAGTCAAGAGGTCAGAGGTCACCATCTGCAGAACCTCTGCCAGTTCCAAGCCCTCATGCTTCTGCTTGTCTTGCCTCTCTCGCTCCTGCCTTTCTTCTGCCTATAAATTTATCCTGGCTAGATTTATCTTGACCCTGGAGAGGTTCTATCGAGTATAACTGATGCTGAGAAAATTAACACTTAACATACTGCTTTAACATAAATCATGTTAAAGCAGTTAAACTCATAACACACTGGTTGTTGAATTCTCAATTCTTATTGATCAGAAGGTGTAGATTACTCTTCCATAACAGCAGCTCTGACAATGTAATTCAAATCACAGGTTTATATTAATGCACTCATTTTAATACAGATGCGGACAACTAATAATAAATGAACCTAGAAAAGGTGCTGTTATTTAACAGAAAAAAACCTGTAATCAATATAATTGATATGGATACGTTTTCTGTGATGAGACATTTATTTAACATTTATGGAAGGATTCTCTAGTGCCAGCTCTTTGTAACAGTCTGTAGGTTTTCTACCACAGTCTTCAGGACTTTGTTCTTTCCTGTTTCTCGGTAACATAGTGAGTTGTAGTCATTTATTTTGTCTTTTTAACTTCAAGAGAGAGATGGAAGGGTGAAATGTGTTGTGTCTGGACATTTACCTTTCATACTATGATAGCAAATATTTACTTCATTATTAAATGTGAAACAACTGTTATTCATTATCATATATTTAAGATGAAGAGTGTATATTTTCTGTCACTATCAGATGAGAACCTAAGAATGATGACGTTACAAGAACATATAGTTGTCAAAACTGTGTTCCTGGAAAATTAAGTCTACTTTTGATAAAAGCTGAATAACAGGAAGTAATCTGAGTGTTCTGCTTGAGAATAAGATTTCCTTGTACGGTCTTTTTCCTTCATTAGGAACAAACTAAAGGTACGTTTTGGTTGAGGAAGGGTGAAATGTGGGAAATCTATAGGATATATAACTTTCATAGTGTGATGGCAATTATTTACTTCATTATTAAATGTGAAACAACTGTTATTCATTACATATGCTCAACTCTTCTAGAAACATATTTGTCTCTGAAGCTGAAGAGAGTGTGTTCTTTAGAGAGTGTGTGGTTTTTACAGATGGCCCTCATTGACCCCAACACCAAAAGTGGCCAAAAAGTATGTAAATATTTTTAAGATATTAATTGTGAAAAAATCTAGATGACTTTTACTGTAGCTGTAGCTGCACATCTCTGGGAAAAACATATCACAAAAAATGGTAGCATCCCCCCTCTGTCTCTCTTTGTTTCTTTCTTTCCTTACCTGAGCCAGGTTGTAGCTTTTGAGGGCAATGAGGGCAGCTTTTTTACACTCTTCCTCCAGAGCATCCAGCTGTATTGCGCTCAGGTCCTGCTGGATCAGCTCCAGACCTCTCAGCAACTCTGCACGCGTACACACGAGGTTAGTTTGTCTTACTAACCTTGTGAGGACCTTCAACTGACATAATTATTAATGCAGCTAATTAATTCTGTGCCTATACCTAAATCTAATCCTAACCTTCACCTCAATAACCAGGAAACTTTTGGCTCTTTTAGTTTTCCTTTTGGGGACAAGCCAAAAGTCAGAATTGTCAGATATTCCTATGCTCGTGTTGATATTTGTAACTAGGGGTGAGTGTTATACCAGAAATACCACATCACAATACTTGAAGGCATTGCTACGCTACATGATATGGATCCTAGATTTGCTAACAAACTGCCAGCAAAACAGTAGTGCCAGCAGCATTTAAAAAAAAAATTTAAAAAAATTACTGTAATGTGAACAGTGAAAAGGAGAAAAAAATGAAAGAAAAAATCAGTAAAAAAGTTAACACTACTTTATAACGTTTTATAATGTTAATATATTAAAAGATTTAAAACTGTACAAAAATGTAACCACAAACCAAGTACTTCTGTTTGTAAAAATATTGTAAAATTATTATTATTATTATTATTATTATTATTATTATTATAATATAAGTTATTTATTAGTTTTAGAGCTTTAAAACAGCACAAAATATCAAATCAAGTTTTGTATCATTATTAAATGTTATTAAAAGATATCACAATAAAGACAATATCCCAGAAACGTGTACTGTGACAGAATTTATCACAATATTGATATTATATATTCATCATATTGGCCAACCAGATTTGGTCCCCACCAAGCTATAATTACTGCCCAACCCCCCGAAACACACACACACACACACTCCCTGCTTACAAAACATGTAAAAAAGTCAGTATAACTAAGACACCTTTATAATGTAGATATATTCTTTTCTTTGTATTTTTACTGAGGAAGGAGTGCAGATGCACCACAGCACAGCCATCAGATGCAAAGTATCTGGATTGTGTGTGTGTGTGTACCTTTGTGTTTCTGCTCTTTCTGACATTTCTCTCGCTCCTCCCTTTGAGCTCGAAGTGTTCTCTCATTCTGCTCCATCTGATACTTCTTCCATTCATTTTCCCCAACTCCTTCTCCCTGGATACAAACATGTAGAAACATGCAGGTCAGTCTTTACTGCAGCACGTCAAATCAAACGTTAACCCTTAAAAACCCTTCAAAACAATTTCATTACTATAACATACAGCCAGGGATGCTTGCTGGTATAAAAAGTCTTTTCTTGGATCCCCTTATGATCACATTTCAGATTTATTTTATGAGTTCTTATTCAACTATTCAACATATTAGGCAAATTAGGCGAATGTGTACCATAATATTTATTTATTGGAGTTTTTTTTATTCCTAGTCTTTCCACCCGCAGAACCCAAAGATCCATGGACACAGAACATACGAATACCTGAAAAACCTGCATACTGGCAGGTCCCAATGCCTCCTGATTGACTAAGCTGACACTGGGTTCCCCTTGGTGAGTATAATTAATGTCTGCATCACGACAGTCCTCAGAGTGCTGGTACATCGCCCAATACTGCACAAGCTCCTGGGCCTTCTCTCTTCTTCGTTCCTCCTCCTCTCTTTGTTGCTCCATCAGCTTTTGGTCCATGGAAATACACAGTGCATCTAAAGGAGGCACAGAAACCAGAACGACGCAGCTCTACCTGTATATTATATATTTTAGTAGTTTTATTAATGAAAGTATTGACCTAAGTGAAGGGGGAAATATCTTAAAGGAAAAGTCTACATTGAATCAAAATAAATATGTTTATATTGAAATATCTGTGACTGCTTACAGATTCTGGTGTTAATGTGTTTGTTGCTGCTGTATTTTCATTACTCCGGTGAGATGCTAGCGGTTGTCTGTTGCTTATTGCTAGTGCAGTTACAATGGCATTTAATCGGAGAAAAAAAAAATCAATAATCTCAGACATAACAGCCAGTTTTCACTGTCAGCTCATAAAAATAAAAGAGCAAGAGCTTATTTTCTCACTCACAAGTTTACATTCATGAGACATCCAACACAGAAGTAGAAATACTGGACTCAAAGTTCCAGAAATCAATGTGCAGCTATATGATGCAGTTTCGCTATATGATGCAGTTTTGCCGAGTTACAGAGGAGACTCGGCTCATCTAGTAAGTGAGCTATAAGGTGAGAATCATGATGCTGTTGATGGCGGTATAAGCTTGCAATTTGTAGGTTTGGAAGCTAATCTTTTTTTGAGCAGAGTGTACAGATGAGGAGGTGAGAGAGCTAGACAGACTAAAGTACTAAAGTGCTGCTGCATCGCTCTCTTTAGGTAGTGTTGAAGCAAGGGCTAATTCTCACTGGCACCATTACATTTTGCGTAATGCCATCAACCAAAGTAAAAATAGACCAACATGTCAACAAGTATGCAGAATTTCTTTACAAA
Organism: Pangasius sanitwongsei; assembly: GCA_037576675.1. Taxonomy (NCBI): domain Eukaryota; kingdom Metazoa; phylum Chordata; class Actinopteri; order Siluriformes; family Pangasiidae; genus Pangasius; species Pangasius sanitwongsei. The sequence goes on along the minus strand of CM075018.1, from coordinate 5,347,532 downwards.
ATAAATTCCGGATGCCACTTAATTAACTTCAGTTAATTATAAATAGTAATAGGCAAGTCATTCAGGGTGGATTTTATCTTTATGGTTGTGTTAATGAAAGCCAAACACCCAAACACAGTAAAATAAACATCAAGTAAAAAGTAGATATCTATTTATAATCTTTACATTTTCCTCTTACTTATTTAAAAATCTCCAATGATTATTGCAAGTATACATAAAACATAGCACTTCATTTCTTCATTATTATCAAATTAAAAGATACAAAGTCAATAACGTAATGCTGGAAATCCAACATGGCGTCCACAGTAGGACTGCACAGATTAATCTGCTTCATTGTAACTGTGGAGAGGTAAAACGAAACACTGAAACAATAAATAAATAAATGAATGAATGAATGAATGAATGAATGAAAGGTCTAGAGCTGTTGTTAAGTACAATAACAGTGTGTTTCTCTGTATCTTCTTCAGGTGAGTTGAGTTGAGTTCTTACCGCACGCCATCTCCCTCTGCAGCTCTGCCTCCTCGCGCTCGCGCCTCTCAGCCACCTGCTGCTTGAGCGCGTGCACGTCCAGTCCAATCACCCGGGTCCTTGGATTGAAGATGCGTTTCTGGCGCGCGATCTCTGCAGCCCGGCGCCGCTCCACCGCCCTCGTGGAGCTCTCATCCACGGGCACATCCACCTTGTACATTCTCCAGCTGTCTCCTAACGCTGTTAGGAAAGAAATTCAATCACAGTGAATCAATGCAGCAATACAGTAATCTTAACCAGCTGTGCAGGAGACGCTAACTGCATTAGTGCAACTACATCAATCTCTATTTTTCCTTATCTTCTTAAATAGGGTGAATTCAGATATATATTGTCATCAGTAAAATAAATACCCCAGCACATGATGCATTTCTGAAACCCTGTAGATGTTGACATGTTGACCTACATGTGAAGGAAAACTGTTTATATCATATCCCGAAGACGCATGGCTTACCCTTTGTACCCTTTACCCCTTGACTGACTAACAACTGTTGTTTGGTTATTTGGGACACACATCTGCATTGGATTAAGCCTTTAATTTCACCCAACCTGAATGCACCATTTAGTTAGTTTCACACATCATCCCCGCATCCAAACACATCATCCCCGCACCCAAACACATCATCCCCTGCATCCAAACACATCATCCCCGCATCCAAACACATCATCCCCGCATCCAAACACATCATCCCCGCATCCAAACACATCATCCCCTGCATCCAAACACATCATCCCCGCATCCAAACACATCAAGCCTTTAATTTCACCCAACCTGAATGCACCATTTAGTTAGTTTCTACACTGTAAAAAAATGTCCTGCTGATTTTACAGTAAATAAAAAAATACAGTAAACAACTGCAAAACTTTGTAAAACAACTGTATGTACAGTAAAGTACTGCAATATATTACAAAGTATAAAATATTTACAGTAAAGTACTGCAGTATACTGTATTACATAGTATAAAATAACATAATCCAGTACATTTACTCATTTGGCTGATGCGTTAAAAAAAACAACAACACAGTTTACACTTGATGCAGGATACGATTGAGCTGAAGGTTAAGGGTCTTGCACAGGCTCCCATCCATGGCAGTTTGGCAGTGCTAGGAGTTGAACACACAACCTTCTGCTCTCTAACTCAATGCCTTAATGACCAAGCCACCACAACTGGTACAGCTAGCTTGCACTGATTCAATGCAATCTTTTTAGTGTGAGTTAATTCAGTGGTGGTTGAATCAATGCCTCCCAGTTGTACTTGTTGTGATGCCTCCATGGTTAAGGTTACATCTGAGTTACAGATCGAAGGTCATGGGCTCAAATTCCAGCCCTGCTAATCTACCACTGGTCCTAGAGTAAGATCCTTAACCTTTAGAAGACCCTTTAAAATTTAGCTTTTTTTTAAAAAGCATCAGTCAAATGAGCAAATGTACTGGATTAGGTGTTATTTTACTTTGTAAGATATTACAGTACTTTACTGTAAATATGTTTTACAGTTGTTTAATGGAAATATTTACAATACTTTACTGCCAATCCTGTTGTAAACCCATGACTACTGAAGGTCTAGAAACAATTCTAAATAATTATACACTGCACCTTTATGACTAGTGTATTGTTTTTAACTGTTTTATAAACCCTGTTTTAGTGATCTGATAGGGATCTGTCATTAAGTAGTCTATGTGCTATGTCACGTGACAAAATGGCAAAAGTGTTATTTATAAGCTGCAGCCTAGACTACTTTATCACCTACAATTGTACAAATCCACATACAATGCATGTATTTAAAAACAAAAACAAACAAACAAACAAACAAACAAAAAAAACCCTTACCGGTGATACCGAGTGTGTTTGGTGAAACACTACAACGCTGGCTTGTTTTGAGGGCTGCGTAGCTATGGCAACTAGACAACTGGCGCATGCGCAGCTATCAGTGATCATGACTCTGGCCTGCTCTCTCCTAAGACTCCACCTTTCACAATGAGAACTCTGAATGCTCCCTCTGAATGCTCCCTCTTTCGTGGAAAGGAAAAAAAAATAAAAAAATACTGACACTGTCACCAGTTTATCAATATCATAACGCGGTAGAAAGTCTAGTGCGCTTATATGCGGGGTTTTATGGTATGCACCAGGCGCCTGGGGATAAAATGTAGACACTAGAAATGGTTACATACAAACTTTATTATTAATTAATGTAGATAACATATTTTTTAGCAAAGGATGTCCGTTTTTCATAAGTTTGTTCAACGAAAACAGTGTGTGTTTATGTAACTATAATACACAGAACAATGATCAGTGATCACAGGACTCATCAAAGCTGTTTTATTCAGGAGCTGGAAATAATCATAATTTGCACTGAGAAAAAAATATCACTTTGCAGGCATTATTTATTTATTTATTTATTTATTTTAGCTTTGCTTAACTGAAAAATACATAGGCTTATAGACATACAAAAAGGTTTATATTAGTTAAAAGAAAAAAACAAAACAAAACAGAAGCCCTGCAAAAAGAGATTTTTATCCAAGTTTTATTTTTCAGTGTACTATTTAAAACGCTTTTATTTGGTTTGGGACACATCACACCAGCCAATCGTTGATTATTGTTGATGAGTGTTTTATTCTTATTCTTGTTTTAATGAATGAATGAATGAATGAATGAATGAATGAGTGAATGTAGGCCTTTTGTTCTTTTACGTGAATGAGAGTACTACCTTCCTTTTTTAGTAGCAGATCAATAATTACAAATATTTTTTTTTTGCACATGTACATTTATAAGAATTTTTTTTAAAATTTTATTGCATATTATAGATTTATAGCTACAAAATAACTTGCTCAAGACAATACAAATGACAATGAGTATACTCAACAGGAATCAGAAGGTTGTGGAAAAATTGGGGTTCGGTAAATACCTATAGAGGACTTTTATTTTGCCCTGTCACTGCGATGTGTGTCAATGAAAGGCGGCGTGTGAGACACAGGTGGCAGATTACACAGCTCTGAAACACAAATACTCGCATTTTCACACACTGCCGTTTTAAAGTGCACTGACATCAGCAGCAAACAGATCATCCCTGCACCCAAACACATCATCCCTGCACCCAAACGCATCATTTCTGCACCCAAACACATCATCCCTGCACCCAAACACATCATCCCTGCACCCAGCACCCAAACGCATCATCCCTGCACCCAAACGCATAATCCCTGCACCAAAACACATCATCCCTGCACCCAAACACATCATCCCCTGCATCCAAACACATCATCCCTGCACCCAAACACATCATCCCCTGCATCCAAACACATCATCCCCGCATCCAAACACAGCATCCCCTGCATCCAAACACATCATCTCTGCACCAAAAACATCCCTGCATCCAAACACATCATCCCTGCACCCAAACACATCATCCCCTGCATCCAAACACATCATCCCCGCACCCAAACACATCATCTCTGCACCAAAAACATTCCTGCATCCAAACACATCATCCCACCCTGCAGTCAAGCACTTCTCTGTTTATTCTCACACCGGATCTTAACGTGTTGCAGCGCCTGGCAAAATGGGCTATCTGAAACTAATTGAGATTGAAAATTTCAAATCTTATAAAGGCCGACAAATAATCGGACCTTTCCGCAAATTCACGGCAATAATCGGACCGAACGGCTCGGGTAAGTGACAGGTTTTGGTATTGCTGACACGCAGGTGGATGATTAACGCATGCTCCATGCTCCATTCATTTAGCGGTTGTTTTTCTGTCCAGCAGAGTGAGACACTTTTACAGAATGCCGTATTATATCAGTGAGTCCTGTTTCATGCGATGCTCTGCCTTATAAACGCTAACAGACATCATGTTTCATGTTATATTCTGTCAGCCATGAGACACACCCCTGTCTACACAGAGCTCAGACACAAAATCCCCACATCAGTTGATCTGAGCTACACACGGGAAGAATGCAATATAAATATGCAACAGTGCAACATTAACTGTAAGCTATAAACATGCCTAATTAAAAATTTTACTTATGGTGTATTAGGGGTGGGTGATTTGGCAAAATATCATAGGATTATAAAATTATTTTTGCTCATTTTCACTCACACTCTTCAGAAAAAAAGGGTACTAAACTATCTCTTTCCTTGTTACTAGGGTGACATCTTGGTATCTTGGTATTTAGATTTGACATTAGAAAATGCACAATACCCCAGCAAACAGCAGTGTCACATGAAAAAAAAAAAATATATATATATATGTGCAAAATATGAAAAACTGTAAGTCCAAACAGAAACTTTCCAAAAAATGAGCTAATAAAAACATATGTTAATACACTATATGGCCAAAGGTTTGTGGTCACCTTAGCAATATACCCGTATATGCTTTTTGTACATCCCATTCCAGATTTAGTCCCCCTTTGCTATTATAATATCCTCCACTCTTCTGGGAAGGCTTTCCACTAGACTCTGGAGCGTGGTTGTGGAGATTTGTGTTCATTCAGCCACAAGAGCATTAGTGAGATCAGGCACTGATGTGGTGTGAGGAGGTCTGGGGTGCAGTCAGTGTTCCAGTTCATCCCAAAGGTGTTCAGTGGGGTTGAGGTCAGTACTCTGTGCAGGAAACTCGAGTCCTTCTACACCAGCCTTCACACACCACGTCTTCATGGATCTCACTTCGTGCACAGGGGCATTGTCATGCTTTAACAGGTTTGGACCCCTTAGTTCCAGTGGAGGGAAATTGTAATGTTATAGCCTACAGAGACACTCTATACAATTGTGTGCTTCCAAATTTGTGGCAACAGTTCGGGGAAGAACCACATATGGGTGTGATGGTTAGGTGTCCACATACTTTTGGCCATATAGTGTATAAGCAGATACTTTTTACTCTGATACTTTCCTTTTTTTCCCTTTGTATTTGGTCAGTCTTCTAAAAACATCTGTTGTACTCGGGTAAAATATATTATAAACAGCCCTTCTTTTGCCAGCTTCTCTTTTTTCTCTCTCGGCAAGTTATTAAGACAAAAAAAAAAAACTGCAGCTTGTTATGTTACCGAGAAACTGCAGAAAGCCCTCTGTCCTCTTTCCCATGTTGAAAACCTAAACATAAAAATAACAGCTTTACCTCTGATTGTTACAAAGCACTGTTGCTGGAGACTCCTTCCAAAAATACAGTACTGTGCAAAAGTCTTAGGCACATGCAAAGAAATGCTGTAGAGCAGAGATGCCTTCGAAAATAATGAAACTAAATGTTTCTACATTAAAAAAAATACTATAAAGAGCAGTAAATAGTAAAAAATGAAACAAAGTCAATATTTGGTGTGACGATCCTTCGTTTTTTTTTTTTTTTCTTTTTAAGTAGTCTCAGGTGCAGTGTGTGCAGTTTTATAAGGAAATGAGCTGTAAGTTTTACTGAGCATCTTGAAGAAGCAGCCACAGTTCTTCTGGAGACTTTGACTGTCACACATTATGTTTTTTTGTCTGAAAAGTGTCTCTTATGTAATACGCTGCTTTCTTTACTGACATACAAACATTTTTCTGTAACATTTAATTTTGTGCTGGAAAACTAATGTTTGGAAATCTAAAATGTTTTTGTACTGAATCAATAATGTAGACGTCATAAAATAAAAATCTATAACAAAGTTTGTACTAAAAAAAAAAATAGCGTGTCTAAGACTTTTGCACAGTACTATACATAAATGTCACCTCACAGAAAACTTCACTACACCAAAGATTACACGTGTATTTCAATCCGTTTATGTGGAGTGTCCACCTTACAAGTCCCTGTGCACACTGTTACTTCAGAAACAATAACATATTTGAATGAGTGCATTAATATGAACGTGTGCTTTGCCTTGCAGCCAGAGCTACTGTCACAGCTGCTGTTATAGAAAATGAATCAACACCTTCTAACCAATCAGCATCAAGCATTCAACATTGATGTGGTATAAAGCATATTAATCTGTCACTACTATTTATGCATTACAGTGAAACTAATAGGAAAAATATTTAGGTATGAGAGAAAAATATGTCTGGAGTCCTGGAACCTGCACATTTTTCCTCTTTGAGCAGCAAAAATCAACAAACATACTGGACCATGTTTTTTCTCCCATTTAAACTTTGTTATTTAGGAAAATCCAACCTGATGGATGCCATCAGTTTTGTCCTGGCAGAAAAGACCAGTAACCTCCGTGTTAAAACACTGAAAGACCTGATCCACGGTGCGCCTGTAGGAAAGCCTGCAGCTAACCGTGCATGTGTCAGTATGGTGTACTGTGAGGATAACGGTGATGAGCGCACATTCACACGAGTCATAATCGGTACAGTAAATGTCTTTGTCAGTATTTTTCTCTCTCATTAAATAATTTTATCAGTGTTACATAAGCTGCATTTATATGTGTTTTAGGTGCCTGTTCCGAATACCGGATTGACAACAAGGTGGTTGGACTCTCAGAGTACAGTGAGGAACTGGAGAAACTGGGTATCCTCATCAAGGCCAGGAACTTCCTAGTATTTCAGGTATGAAGAATTGTTTTTTGTTATATGATATAGCAATGTTATAGCTATGTACAATTCTTTCTTGCATGAAATAATGATTAATAATATTGCTAAATACCGTATATTGAAATTATTTTCTTATATTCCGATTACTCTGCAAAACAAATTTGAAAGTGTATCACAATCATCACCTACTGGCCCTTGTTTTCAATTTTATAGCAAAACAGTAAAATGGCATAATAGTCTATAAGTTGTCTATCCACTTTTTTTTTTTAAAGATTGCTAATGAGAATGATAATGAGGACACCAATTATAATATACACCAAACATCAAAGTTTCACAAAACATCTTAAAGGTTTTTTACTCCATTTTCTTCCAATTTGGTCATTTGCCTATTCCCATCCACTAGCTAGCTCCCTACAAGACACCTTAAGCTAGCCAACAGCATCTTTACAATCTGCTGCTAACAGTTTTCTCACACTGTTTCTTCTCACAGGGTGCTGTTGAGTCCATAGCCATGAAAAACCCCAAAGAGAGAACAGCTCTGTTTGAGGAGATCTCCCGCTCTGGGGAACTAGCTCAGGAGTACGACCGGAGGAAGAAAGAGATGGTGAAGGCAGAAGAGGACACCCAGTTCAATTACCACCGTAAGAAGAACATTGCAGCTGAGCGCAAAGAGGCCAAGCAGGAGAAAGAGGAGGTCTGCTGACATCTGAATAGCACATAATGATCTGGTCTGGCTTTCCTGAGCATCCAGCGCTGTTCACTCTAAAACAAACTCTGTCTGTCTCTCTTCAACCCCAGGCTGAGCGTTACCAGAGACTGAAGGACGAGGTTGTTAGAGCTAATGTGCAGTTACAGCTTTTCAAGCTATACCACAATGAGTCTGAGATTGAGAAGCTCAACCGAGAGCTCTCCCAACGCAACCGGGAGATTGAGAAAGATAGAAAGAAGATGGATCATATCGAAGAGGAGCTGAAGGACAAGAAGAGAGAACTGGGGAGGATGATGAGGGAGCAGCAGAACGTGGAGAAGGAGATAAAGTGTGTGACAAGGAACTTTCTTATGACTTAAATCTTCAAAATCATCTCTGTGTTAGAACTCTGAGTTAAAATAAATTGAGATAAACTGAAATAATGTCTCTAATCTAGAACAAAGTTCACGCTCCTGAATATCCGGTCAGTCTAAAGCCGCTGTCTGCTTCTTACAGAGAGAAGGATGCTGAGCTGAACCAGAAACGGCCTCAGTACATCAAGGCCAAGGAGAACACCTCACACAAGATAAAGAAGCTGGAGGCGGCACGCAAGTCTCTGCAGAATGCTCAGAAGATGTACAAGAAGCGTAAAGCAGACATGGAGGAGCTGGACCGAGAACAGGGAGCTGTGGAGATGGCCAGGCAGGAGTTTGAGGAGCGCATGGAGGAGGAGGCTCAGAGTCAAGGCCAGGACCTCACTCTGGAGGAGAACCAGGTCTGATCAGCTTCAGGTCCATTTTCTTTCCCTGTCTTCTCTGTATGTGATACATGTACACTCTTAGAAAATTTAGACCCTGTATGGGCTTTCATTTGGAGGAGCCCAAAAGATGAAAATTTCTCTTTTAGAAATGGTTCCAAGTAGAACGCTTTTACAAGAATAAGAGCCCTTATTTAAGAGTGTACCGAGTACCAAGACACTTTAGCTCAGGTTTAAATGCCCAACAGGTTCCAGGTATTAAAAATTAAGTAAAATAATTACCAATAATTTTGTACAACACACTGCCCTGGTTAATATGTATACTCTAAGGGTATGGGTTTAAGGGTTTATGGGCTAATTAAGGGTTCCTAGCTCCCAAAAGCAACAAGATGGGATTTACAGTATGTCCATCACATATATTAACTCTGTTTTTTTCTCATCTTTGTTACTATTTCAGTACATTTTATTTTGTCCTGTGTTTAACTACAAAATGGCCCGCAGGTAAAGCAATACCATAGGCTGAAGGAGGAGGCAAGTAAACGAGCAGCCACTCTGGCACAGGAGCTGGAGAAGTTCAACCGGGATCAGAAAGCTGACCAGGACAGACTGGATCTAGAGGAGAGGAAGAAAGTGGAGACCGAGGTAAACACACATTATAGATACAAATACCCATTTTAGTCACAATTATGTCATATTAAATCTATAACTTAATGTTTTCGCACACCAAAACTGGGGCCTTACTGGCATACTTTTACTTGTACTGTTTGGGCTTTGCTTTATTCAAATTTGCATCTTTCAAATGGTACTTTATTTACATTTGCCATAAAGTCCTATTACACAGGACGTGATATATATATATATATATATATATATATAATCCCATATACTATAGATTTGGTGAAATTTATATTTTAAATTTATATGGTGCTTTCTTCTTCTCTCTACTGGTTATTCATTCAGAATGAGGCATCTGGGCAAAGATCATCATTGGCAAAAATGTCCAACTACTTCTTCATTTCTGTATCACTCCAATTTCCACACATTTTCCCTGTTCTTCTTCTTTGTTGACTTAAGACTTTTCCTTGTTTTACTATGCTGTTTTAATGTTTCATAACTAGTCAACATTTATTCAGATAAATAGCCAAGACATCATCTTCTTTCCAGCAAAGTATCTTATTTTGTTCATACATGAGTTCATCTGAAAATTTCCAGGAAATTCTATAATGTCTCTTCCCAGAATTGTGACTCTGGCATGTGTTCAAACTGAAGCCTTTCTCGATTTATTGTGAAATTAAGCTGAAATGTGAAAGGGGCCATTGTGGGGGTCATTATACACACTGGCATTATTACATTACTTTACCGTTGTGCACTCCAGGCCAAAATCAAGCAGAAAATCAGAGAGATTGAGGAAAACCAGAAACGTATTGAGAAATTGGAAGATTACATTGCGACCAGCAGGTAACCCTTTGTTTTACCTTGCTTCATTTCCACATTTGTAAGTGGGATCTGTATAGGTATGTGTTATGTGTTGGTATGTGCATCTCTAATCTACCTTCGTAAGCGACCTCTGTATATTACTTTCAGCTCTTGACATGTGTTCTCTTCTTTGATATTGATGTTTATTTGTATTCCATAAATCTGACTTGTAAAGCGACCTTGGGTGTTGGAAAGGTGCTATATAAATAAAAGTTATTATTATTATTATTATTATTATTATTATTACTTATGTCTTGAACTCTAAATATTGAATCTCAGTGTGGCATTAATTATTGAATGCTTATTCAAGTATTTCAAAATTAATTTGTAAATTATTTCTCACCAGGCAGTCGTTAGATGAACAGAGGAGGATGGAGGAGGAGCTGACTGAGGAAGTGGAGCTCGCCAAAAGGAGGATTGATGAGATAAACATGGAATTAAACCAGGTAAAAACTCACCAGCATCCACAATAATAATAATAATAATAATAATAATAATAATAATAATAATAATAATAATAATAATTTGTCTCTTTATCGTAATGCCACTGGATCCAGGTGATGGAGCAACTTGGGGATGCGAGAATTGACAGGCAGGAAAATAGTCGTCAACAGCGCAAAGCTGAGATCATGGAGAGCATCAAGAGGCTGTACCCTGGCTCTGTAGTGAGTGAAAGATTTTTCATTCATGAACTACTATTATTCTTTTAGTCTACCTATGTTAAACCTATTTACACCACCACTACAGCGCTGATGAATTCTCAATTCTGATTGGTCAGAAGATTGATAAAGTTGATTAATTTCCTAACAGCAGCTCTGATAGTAGCTCCACTGTAACTCAAGTCATCATTTTATGTCAGTGTGCTCCATAATGTTTTAATTAAGCAATATTGCACAAGCAAGAGTGCTTTTGAAGTGAATATCAGCATGGCTGTGATTCAGCTGTAGGCATGAGGCTGCAGGTAATCACAGCTATGCTGATATTCAGTACTGATATTCTCACAGAACGATTGTGAGATGTGTGGTATTGCTTGTATACAACAGATCCATAAACAAGAAATTAATATTGGGTAACTGACATTTCAGACACAAATATGGCCAAATATTTTGTTTAGTTTTGCTTTGACAATAAAAATATTTCCCAAAGAAGCCACAGCTGGAGAGAGCGCTGCACACAGACTGACAACCCATAGTAGGTGTAGTAACTGTTTCACTGTAATGAACTATTGCAAGAATTGGAATATTATGCAGCAAACACAGACAAGTGGAGTGATACGAACAGTGAAAGGTCTCAGTGCTGTTATACTAAATATCAGCACTCTTGAAATTAGTGGACCGGAGCTAACTGTTGTATAATATGTTAATGTATACATCTTTAGTAACAGATAATTCACAGCGATATGATGGATTCTAATGGATTCTAATTAAAACCTAATAATAAGCAAATTAAAATGTGTTGTTATTTAACAAAGAAAAGTGTTCAATTATATATTATTGCTGATGTGGTGAAGGAGACTTAGGAGATTATTTAACATTTGTGGAAGAATTCAGTTCAATTCAATTTTATTTGTATAGCGCTTTTAACAATGGACATTGTCACAAAGCAGCTTTACAGAAATAAATGGATTCACAAAAATATATTATAAATATGTGAATTTATCCCTAATGAGCAAGCCAGAGGCAACGGTGGCAAGGAAAAACTCAACCGATGAGAACTCCAGCCAGAAGTAGGGCATCAGGATGGGTCAGGCAGGTCCAGGGACCAGAAGGGGTCAGGATCACTGGCATTGCAGAAGTAGCATGTGTAGCTCGACAGAGAGTGAGGGACAGAGAGAGAGGGAGAGAGAGATTGTTAGGTAAACTTTTGTCCTCTAATGGTTAAGGACAATGTACTTTGCGTGAGTCTCCAGTGTCATGTTTTGCAACAGTCAGTAAGTTTTCTACCACGGGGGAGTCTTCAAGACAGAAGGTTTCTTGCTAACATGTAACAGTGATAACGGTGTTTTGTTTTTTTCAATTAACTTTAAGAGAGAGGAAAAAATAGAGACTGGTGAGGGAATGACTGTTTATAGCTGCTATAACGTGAGTGGTACAGGAATTAACTCACAACATTAAATGTAACTATATACTGATAAAATGTATGACGTGTTGTTCTTTAATGTAATTGTTGGCAAATTGCTGTGGTATAAGAGGAGTGGTAATGTCATGTCGTCATTGATGATTTTCCTTTAACAGCATGCCCCTAAATATTTTATTCCTTACTTAATGTCTTTATCTACACAGTATGGCAGGCTTATTGACCTGTGCCAGCCCACACAAAAGAAATATCAGATTGCTGTGACAAAAGTTCTGGGAAAGAACATGGATGCCATCATAGTGGACTCAGAGAAGACAGGTAGAGACTGCATCCAATACATCAAAGAGCAAAGAGGAGAACCAGAGACTTTCCTGCCCCTGGACTACCTAGAGGTACAGCCTGGAGTGGAAATTGAAAATCAGCTGGGAGGTTCCAGTCATTTTTCAGTCATAATTGGTTTCTCTTGCATTCCTCCTTGAAGGTGAAACCCACAGATGAAAAATTGAGGGAGCTGCGAGGGGCCAAGTTGGTGATTGACGTGATCCGCTATGAGCCACCTCACATTAAGAAAGCTTTGCAGTATGCCTGTGGAAATGCTCTCGTGTGTGAGAATGTAGAGGATGCACGCAGGATTGCCTTTGGAGGGCCTTACAGGCATAAGGTGAAAAAAACCTGCAGAATGTGTATGCCACATATATACAGATATATACAATAGCTTTCTCTATTAACACTTTGGTTTGCTTTCTCAAGACTGTAGCCTTGGATGGCACTCTTTTCCAAAAGTCTGGGGTGATCTCCGGAGGAGCAAGTGACCTCAAAGCGAAGGCTCGACGCTGGGATGAAAAAGCTGTGGACAAACTTAAAGACAAAAAAGAGAAGCTAACTGAGGAGCTCAAGGTAACCCAGCAAGGATTATCATCGATTACTACATAGAATGAATGCAGACAGTAAAAAGATGTTTGTGTTTTAAATTTTTGTTACTTATCTTTGCTAATTCTCTCCTTTCAGGAGCAAATGAAAGCCAAGAGGAAGGAAGCAGAGCTGAGGCAGGTGCAGTCTCAGGCCCATGGCTTACAAATGAGACTGAAGTACTCTCAGAGTGACCTGGAACAGACCAAAACACGCCACCTGTCCCTTAACATGCAGGTACTCTGAAGCAAATGTATTGTCATTCTGTGAAACAGTCTAAAAGACTTCATTCCAAGGAGTCATGGTTGGCTGACTGTCTTTGTAGGAGAAGTCAAAGCTGGAGAGCGAACTGGCAAATTTTGGACCCCGAATCAATGATATCAGGAGAATCATCCAGTCACGTGAGAGAGACATCACACAGCTGAGAGACCGCATGAACCTGGTAGGAACTTGGATTGGATGATATCCAACCATGCCATTCACTATGGGCTGTATTCAGAGTTTGAGTTAATATCGAAATAGCAGACATTGGTTTTCAGACATAACTACAGGCTTAAGTGCTATTCAGAAGTTGCTCGAGAGCTGCAGGGTAGAGTTGGCTGAAAACAAAGGCATTATGTGCAGTTTTAAACTTGTACTTAAGCACAATTTTCTTGTGTGATATTGGCTTGAGCGAGGAGCAGTAAGTCCACTGTCTGACAGTTTGATGTAACAACAATATGCCATAATGATATATATGTTTTGGGTTGTAATACACTCAAACAAATCTGGGAATGCCATAGGAGGCCAATATTAAATACATAATTATGACACTAATGATTTATTAATAGTGTTATTAACTATTAGTAACTTAATTAATGGTACCGCCCCTTTGGAGTCCACAAAATAAAGTCCTTTTTTTTCATATGGAGGACATCTTAATCTAAAAATTTGCTTCAGTTGTGGACCAAATTATTTATATATATAAAATTATGAACTACACTTACCTTACTAAATTACATGCAAGCAGTGCTTGGACAGCTTATCCTTCAAACCAATGTACAAGTATAGTGAATTAACAAAAACATTATAATGTTTAATAATAATGCCATAATAGCCAAGTTGTGTGCAAAATTATTTGTCAGCACATAATATTTAAAAAAAAAAAATTATCAGGATGTGCTGGACCAAATGCTATATTATAAGCTGCTGTATAATGAGGGTGGAGGTCATATTGTTAAATTAAGCCAAATTTAATAAACCCAGAACATCGATTTAAGCAGCTTTATAACCCATCTCTGAATACCAGTAGCCTTCCCTGTGTAAGTCTCCAACTCTGAATTCAAACCTATAATTGTAAGTTTCAGTTGTGAATTAGTAATTATACTATTTTTCAGGTGGAGGATGAGGTATTTGTGGAATTCTGCAAAGAGATTGGAGTGAGAAATATCCGAGAGTTTGAGGAAGAGAAAGTCAAAAGACAGAATGAGATTGCCAAAAAACGGTGAGTGCTTGTGAAATTTGGACTTTGATGTTCACCTATTGCCAACTCATTTGACATTAATAGTATTACAGACTTGAATTCGAGACCCAGAAGACCCGCCTAGCCATTCAGCTGGACTATGAGAGGAACCAACTGAAGGAAGACCAGGAGAAAGTGATGATGTGGGAGCAGACTGTGAAGAAGGATGAGAGTGAGATTGAAAGACTTAAGAAGGTAATGTCAAAGGAAATCATTTCAGGTCCAGGGTCCTGGGTTCGATCCTGAGCTCTGGTTACTGACCATGTGGAGTTTTGCTTATTCTCCCCATGGGTTCTCTGGTTACCTTCAACCTCCTAAAAATATGCTTGTAGATGGATTGGCTATGTTAAATTGCCCCTAGGTGTGACTGTATGTGTGCAGGGGGCCCTGCAATGGGCTGCTGTCCCATCCAGGGTGTATTCCTGCCTCTCACCCAGTGCTTCCTGGATAGGCTCCAGATGCACCATGATCCTGACCAGGATAAAGCAGTTACTGATGATGATAATGAGGATGATCTTCCTTGATTATCTGATTATGTTGGCATCAAGGGTTTGAGCCAAAAACATAAGTTTTCATTTTTTTCTTCTCGATTTGTTCCTCAGGAAGAGCACAGACAGATGAAGATCATTGATGAGACCATGGCTCAGCTGCAGGACCTCAAAAACCAGCACCTCACTAAAAAAGGGGAGGTCAATGACAAGAACCGAGAGATGGAGGATATCCGTAAGAAACTAGGGTCTGCCAACAAGTGAGAAAATATAATTATTATCTATTCCATCTAATTTTGCAGCTTTTACTCAAAGTAACGTCCAGTTTGTGTAGAGTGCAATCCAAACATAGAGTTGTTAAGGAATCTGATGATACAATTTGTATTGAGCTTTATCATCTGTGATCTTTGTGACTACATGATGCTTCTAGAGAGCTGACTCAGCTCCAGAAAGAGGTGACGGCTATTGAGACAAAGTTGGAGCAGAAGCGCAGTGACAGGCACAACCTTCTGCAGGCCTGCAAGATGCAGGACATCAAACTGCCCCTCAAATCAGGAACCATGGATGACATCAGCCAGGAAGAGGTAGAGTGCTCAGTAAAAACTGAACTCCTCAATCTAAATGCAGCTTATAAACCAGTTACAATTTTAGTTCTTTGGATAGTTAAGGTAGCTTCCAAAAGAGTTCTGCTTGGAACCCCTTCTAACAAGGAAACCCGCTGTTGTAGGTTTTTTTACGGGTTCACCAAGAGGACCATTAAAGAAACCTGCAACCCTACAACTAAGAACACTTAATTGTTCTATTTATTTATTATTATTTTTTTAATTTTATTTAAACTTTGGCTTACTTTTACCTTGTGTGGTCTACATGCAGGGAGGCTCCCAAGTTGACGAGTCCATCAGCAGCCACAAAACCTCCAGCTCTGTGCATGCCAAGGAGGCCCTCATTGAAATCGACTACAGCAACTTACATGAGGATCTCAAAGTATTTCGAAAGCTTACACACACCAAAAAGTCCAAATCCATCCTAATGCAATTTCCATGACACACTGTATTTTTACACATGAAAACCACACAGAAGTCAGTCATCCTCTTTCTAAACAGGACTCTTTGTCTGAGGAAGAGATCAAGATTGAGATGAACACTTTGCAGCAGAGGCTGAATGAGCAACAGAGCATCCTCCAGCGCATCAGTGCTCCCAACATGAAGGCCATGGAGAAGCTGGAGAGCGTCAGGGACAAGTTCCAGGAGACTAGTGATGGTAAAGCAAAGCAGTCAGGAAACTAATGCTAGCTTTAGAATTTTTTTTTCTGAATAAAGATCACTGAAAAACTGTGAAGCTTTGTAAAATCATCAGTATAGTTCAGAAGGCATCTTTTCCTCAGAGGCAGAATGAAATTGATTGGTTAACAACCTGTGGGCAGACCTTCACCAAAACCTCAGAGGCAGCAAATAGCTGATACACTTGCATCATCATATTTTCCCAGCAAAATATTAAGACAGTTTTCAGCCAGTTCAGATTATTCCAGTTGTCTCAGCTTCCAAATGGCTTTGCTTTGGTTGAAGTCCAAATTGCCTTCAAGTTGTAGCAGAATGCCAAGGCCTAATCCGTAATGTTGCTGACATACACTGGAGCTGTGATGGATGTTGGACAAAATGACAATGTCACTGGCTGTCATGTAGATGGAAGTTTTCTCCCCCTGCTCCTACAGTCTGTTTGGATTCTGCTGTCTGTTCTGTTTGTCATGTAGCTGGGAATGAGTGTAAGTTCTGCTCCAGAGTTCAGTATTAATTCAAATTCTTTTTACCCATTTATAGTAGTGCACACATATAGGCCATCTGCTCGATGTTTAATTAGTGCTAGCAGGGTCCTGACGGAAGGGGAATCTGTTCCCTCTGGGGATCCATCACTGTCATGAGGGCCTGCTTGTCATCTGTATCCAGGTGTTTGACCTTGTGAACTGCAGCACTTAAGGACTCAGTAATTTTCTTCCTGGACTTCTTTTCCCTACAGTCCCTTGACCAATGACCTTGTTTTCCAGTTATAGCATTTGTTGTGGTCATTTTTAGCACCTTTCTGGGGTCTTTCATTTTTGTCACAGCTGCAAGATGTGGCCCTGTGGCAATGATATTTCCTGCCACTCTCTTGTGAGCTCACTTGAGGGGCTGGCAGGCTCCCATCTCGTTCTAGGCGCATCAGTGCATTAACCATATTGCCATAAGTGCCCACAAATTCCCAGTTAGGGTTAGTGTGCTTGTACACATTTGCCAGATCTGTGATGGCTCCATTCAGAAGGGCTTGCTTTGATGCCCCAAAATTGATGTTATCAGTGTTGTCATTTCTGATGTGCTCAATGCCTAAGTAATTGCACCAAGTTTTTCTGAATCAGGCCTCATACACAAGAAAAGGCTCATTTAGATCTTGAATGCAGCCTGCTATTTTCCCCCAGTTGACATGTGCCTGGTTTTGGATCCAGTTCTCTATGGCAGTCCATGCTGCTGCTAGGTTTTGCCTATCTTTAACGATGACCTGATCCAGAGATCTGGTGAGTTCACTTTGCTCTCTTGGTGTTATTAATGCACTCAAGACCAATCACACCATCATACGAATGTTGATTATAATGGTTTTCAGCCGATGAAGATCATGCCGAATTTTCATCCCAGCTTTCCAAGGATGTTTCATGTCTTTAGTCCAGTTATCAATGTCAGCTGGTGAGGGTAATTGATGTTGATGAATGAAGGAATGCTCTTGCTTTGTGTCTAGTTTTGAGATGTCTCACTTGAATTTCATCATCTGAGTCATTAGAACATGCAGAACTTTCACACTTCTGTTCTGCCTGCTCTGATCTACTGTAATTTTCCATTTCAGACAGCAGATGGTGACGTTCCATTTTTTCTCTCTTTACCAGCGTTATTGCAGTTTGTCGCTTCAGCCTCTGAGAGGCAGTGATGTTCAGCTTTGGATTTCATTCTCTTTGGGATTCTTTGGGATTTCATTCTCTTTGGAGTTCATTCTCATTCAACCCTTAGCTCTAGTTTTTCAGATTTAAGAGCTTCATCCTTTTTTTTTCAGATTTAAGAGTTGAGTATGCAACAGAAGCACTAGTGACCGCTGACATTTTGTCATCTTATCCTTTGTATTCTTAATTTTCTCATAAGCTTTCTTAACTAATTCAGCACAGATTTCATCTCCCATCTCAATAACTCCATCAGCTTTGGTGGGCTTTTTCTCAGTTTCAGTGGGATTTTTCTCAGCCATGGCCTCGTAAAATTAAAGATTATCTCCCACTGTAAATCTTTCTCAGTGCACTTTAATTCACAGAGAAATTCCTCCTCCAGCCAACGTAGTCTTGAGCACTTAAGATGTATCGTGCATACAGTATAACATCAACCCAAAACTTGCTTGCAATCTCTTCTTGAATCTACTTCATGAATTGACTTTTCACAGGTTTGCTTATATATGGCCTGACAGCATTGTTCTGCATTAGGAGAAAGGAGGACAGGAGGCTTACCTATGAGTTATTCATGTGCTTTGTTTCCCATTCAAAAAGTACTCAAGCATCCCAGTCATATCCTGTTTGTAAGATGCAAAATTTGTTCATTTTTCTCTTCAGAGAAAAGATGCAGGAAAATATAGATGGAGTTTATTGAAGCTTCATATGCACAGATGTTATCCGGTCAGTTTCTCATTCTCAACCAACCTGTAATTTTCCAAAACTCTCCTTACAAACCCCTGTGCCTGGGTCCTCAAGGTCACATACCGTCTAGAAGGGATAACTTACCTAGCAGCCCTCTCTTTGCATTCTTTTAGCTATGCAGTACCCAAAGTATAAAAGAAGTACAGGGGCCCTTTCAATGTGTAAGCCTACAGTAATGAAAGTAGGAAAGTTTTTAAATGAGGAAAAAATTATCAAAAAATTATAATATTCTACACTATCAAAGAGCACACCAAGGATAATCACTAGCTAGGATTTGAAAAGTAAACTTCAACCATTAGCTATTTGAATGCATGAAGCTTCTTCTTGCTCCAAGGTAAAGATGCCCAATTTTTATCAGCAGTTTTGCACATGAGACCAGTTTCTTGAAAGCATTCGAGTTTGGCTGTACTTTTATTTTTGTATTTTTTCAGAGTTTGAAGCAGCACGAAAGAGAGCTAAGAAGGCCAAGCAGGCGTTTGAGCAGATTAAGAAGGAGAGGTTCGACCGATTTAATACCTGCTTTGAGTCTGTCGCCACCAATATTGACGAAATCTACAAAGCCCTCTCTCGTAACAGCAGCGCACAGGTCTGAAATAAAAATACCATTACTTTTTAAGATCAATAGAGCTGTCTTTGAGGAATCACCCAGCATTTTTCAGCCTGATCTCTATCGGCTGCATTTCTAGTGTATAAGCAATTACCACAAACAATAATTTCAGTGGTTTCCATAACAAAAGACTGTTAACATGAAACTGACTTATAATGGAAACCTAATGATAATCGTTGATTTCCTTCCGGTTTTAAAATATGTGACTTTATAAAGCTAAATCTAAATTATAGCTGTTGCTCTCTAGCAGGTTAGATAGTTAGTTAGTTAGATATATAGATAGAGAGAGAGAGAGAGAGAGAGAGAGAGAGAGAGAGAGATTATTGATCCATGAGGGAAACTATTTTGTCACAGCAGGAAATCAAGACATCAAATTACTAAAATATTGCCAAACCTTACAAGGTCATAGAGTGAGACAGACATGAGAGAATGTCCTTCCAAATGTAGTTTTATCAATTCTGGATGCTTTATCGTATCCGTATGATCAAGCCCCAAATTCTTCCCCTAGACAGAGGTGGGTTATCTCTGCATGGACAAATTATACAGATTTAGAGCTTAATTTACAAATACATTTGATAAGAATTGTAGAAAAAATAGGCATAAGCATTTACTGACTTCGCTTCGAATGAGTGTTGAGTAAATGGGCCTTGGGTTTTTTCTCAGTACAGGAAATCATGTTAAAGTTATTGTCTGTGGTAATCACTCATACACTATATCACAAGTCGCCCTCTCAGTGCATGTCATGGTTCCAAAAGCAACAAACACTGCCTTCATGTTGTTTTGAGTTCATAATGTGCTTTTGTTATGGATTTTGGTCTTGTCTCCACCCCTGTCCTGTCACTGGCCGTGGATGACTGCAGAGGTGTGTGCGCTGCTGAGGACCCATGACTCCACCTTCAGAGCAGGTGACAAGGTGGCCCTAAGAACAGCGAGGGCCAAACTGTCCCGGGCCATCAGAGAGGCAAAGCGCACACATGCACAGAGAATCCACAGCCACTTCAAGGCCAATGGAGAAATACAGAGCATATGGCAGGGCATACAGGCCATCACCATCTACAGGACGACCTCACCTGCCTGTGACAGTGATGCCTCCCTTCCAAATGCACTGAACAACTTCTATGCTCGGTTTGAGGCACAGAATGGCGTGATGGCGAGGAAGACCACCCCTCCTCTCAACGACCAGGTGCTGTGTCTTACCACAGCTGACATGAGGAATACTCTATGCAGAGTTAATCCGCAGAAGGCTGCTGGACCAGACAACATTCCTGGCAGAGTGCTCCAAGGGTGTGCAGACCAGCTGGTGGATGTTTTCACGGACATCTTCAACACCACCGTTCCAACGTGCTTCAACCATTGTCCCCGTGCTGAAGAAGTCTCCAGTGTCCTGCCTCAGTGACTACCATCCTGTTGCACTCACACCCATCATCATGAAGTGCTTCGAGGCTCGTCATGAGGCACATCAAGACCCTGCTGCCCCCCTCACTGGATCCGCTGCAGTTCGCATACTGTCCCAACCGCTCTACGGATGACGCCATCACAACCACCCTCCATCTAGCCCTCACCCACCTGGACAAAAAAGACACATATGTTCGAATGCTGTTCATAGACTTCAGTTCAGCATTCAACACAATCATTCCTCAGCACCTGATTAGAAAGCTGAACCTGCTGGGCCTGAACATCTCCCTCTGCAACTGGATCCTGGACTTCCTGACTGGGAGACCTCAGTCCAGATCAGGAACAGCATCTCCAACACCACCACACTGACCACTGGGTTCCCCCAGGGCTGTGTGCTCAGTCCACTGCTGTTCACCCTGCTGGCTCACGACTGTGCACTAATACACAGCTTGAATCACATCAGGTTTGCTGATGACACAACCGTGGTGGGTCTCATCAGCAAGAATGCTGTGTCAGCATACAGAGAGGAGGTACAGCGGCCAACAGACTGGTGCGGAGCCAACAACCTGTCACTGAACGTTGACAAAAGAGTTGGTTGTTGACTTCATGTTCTGCGCTGAACATCAGCGGCTGCCCCGTGGAGATCGTCAGGAGCACCAAATTTCTCAGTGTTCACCTGGCGGAGGACCTCACCTGGTCCCTTAACACCAGCTCCATAACAAAGAAAGCCCTGTGAAGGTTGAGGAAAGCCCATCTGTCACCCCCCATCCTCACCATGTTCTACAGAGGGGCTATCGAGAGCATTCTGAGCAGCTGCACCACTGCCTGGTTTGGGAATTGCACCGTCTCAGATAGCAAGACCCTTCTGCGGATAGTGAGGACAGCTGAGAAGATCATCGTGGTCTCTCCACCCTCCATCACATACATTTACACCACATGCTGCATCCGCAAAGCCACCAGCATTGTGGATGACCCCACACATCCCTCACATACACTCTTCACCCTCCTGCCATCTGGCAAACGGTACCAAAGCATTCGGGCCCTCACAGCCAGACTGTGCAGCAGCTTCTTCCCCCAAGCCATCAGACTCCTCAGCACTCAGGGACTGGACTGAAAACACACACGCACTCAACTAAGCATCACCCCATCCTCTTTGCAATTTTTGCACACATCTTTATTCAATTTCTGCTGCTATATATATTTATTATATACTGTATATTTATAC
>CM075018.1:5291377-5318836 GCA_037576675.1 Pangasius sanitwongsei | reverse complement strand
TGGTTTTATTTTTGTTTTTTTTTTTGGCTTTTTTAAAATTTTTTTTTTATTGTTTTATTATTTTTTTTTTATTTTTTTTTGCCCGCCCCCCCCCCCCCCCCCCCCCCCCCCCCCCATAACTTGGGGGATACAAATGTATGCCCTTGACTATATACTATGCATTATATATTAAATTATAATACACACCATAATACTGTATCCTTATTCTTTGTTGACGTGCATGTACAGCTTTCTCAGTGAGATTTGTTAAAGTATATATTTTACTATCTCTCCTTGTGCCATTAAATTGACAGGTGTTTATTTTACATCAGCGATGACATTATGACGAGGTGCCTCCTGGGAATGAAACTATTCAAACAGAGAAGACAGTTTTCTTATTGCCACTATCAGTCAGGGAGACAGATGAGAGTGGGTCTTCATTTGACTCCCACAATGAATAAACATGACTATAGAACATATTGTATGTATATGTATGTACATGTATATATATGTATATATATGTGTGTGTGTGTACACACACACACTCACCATCCACTTTAATAGGAACACCTGTACACCTGCTCATTCATGCAGTTATCCAATCAGCCAATCATGTGGTAGCAGCGCAATGCATAAAATCATGAAGATACAGGTCAAGAGCTTCAGAAAATGTTCACATCAAACATCAGAATGGGGAAAATTGTGATCTCTGTGACTTTAACTGTGGCATGGATGTTGGTGCCAGATGTGCTATTTTGAGTATTTAAGAAACTGCTGACCTCTTGGAAATTTCTTACTGCTATAGCAACTACTGTAAATAATGAATTAGATCACAGGTAGTGATCTACTAAAACTAATGGACTAGATTACAGGTAGATTTGAGAGTATTCCCTGCTCTACAAGAGGGACAGTTATTTAGCTGATTAGTTGAATCAGGTGTGTTGGGAGCAGGGAAAACACTAAAATGTGCAGGACATGGGGTTCTCCATGATCAGGGTTAAGAACCTGTGGACTAGACCATCAGATGCAATTCAGTTCAACTTTAATCTAATCTAATCTAATCGAATTAGATCAGATTCTCTGATTTCTCATTTAAGGCATGTTTTTGAGTCTCGAAACATGAATCAGCTGATAGAACAATAAAACAATCAGTCATTTGACACACAGGACCACGGTTGGGCTTTCCAGCATCCCAGTGTAGAGTTAATGTAGGATGCCCTCAGTCATGATAGCTGCTGTACCTCTCAATAGTGATTTGGGACCAAACATTGCCTCCACTTTTTAAATCACAGCTGTAACCCAACAACCTGTGATCCCCCGAGCTGACAAGAAGTGTGAGGTCGCCACATTATAGCAGATGCTCACAATCAGCACAGGCTTTCGCAACTGGAAATTACCATTGTCATTTATGAGGATAATTATTATAATTCTCCATGTACATCAAACCATTACCAGTGTAGTGTATCGGAAGTAAGGGCCCCATTAAAAGCTTGCTTGCGGAAAATTTGTTGCATTCACTCACTCTCACGCTCTCTCTCTGAGAGCTTCCACCTTTTTAAATAACAACTAAAACAACCACTTACTTCTATGACAAAATGCAGATATGAATGAGACGGGGACATTACAAAAGCCTAAAATTAATTTTGCTCTTAGGATAATTGGCACATGGTGATGCAATCTGGTCCCATTCAATGCAGACGTGGAGCTTGATTATCAAGCAGAAGCACTACTCTGCTTGGATTTGTTTTGTTTTTTCTTATCTAATAACTAGGTGCAAATAAAGTTGTACATGAGTATTTAGGATTCTTTTACACTTCAGTTTCAATATTCTATAATTATTATAGATTATTACAGCTTTATCAGTGGTTGAGGCCCTTGAGCTGTTTTGTTCTCTGAAGTTTCTGCTTAGATGAATACTTGGATTGTATTCTGGCTAAAATAGTCTTCATCAAATGAAACAGTAATCGATAGTGATCTGAGAGACCCAAGTATGTTTTATAAGCCCTTTTGTGTGCTTCGTGGTCTGAACTCAAGTTATAAGGTTATAAGATGAAGATTTTTCTCACAGAAGACAATCTGTATATGCTCATTTTGTTCTACTTTGTGCTAAATATATCCATTACTGGGATTACTATGGTTCAATGCTAATAAATCAGTAGATGTTTTAATAACAGATATGCAATATATATATATATATATATATATATATATATATAATACTTACTAGGTGTGGATAGAGTAAAAGATAAGCAAAGTACACAAAGTTTCTAGAGATGTTTTGGAGTCCTTCATCAAGTACTTATGAGGCTGTAGGAGGTAAAGAGGTGAAACCAGCCACATATTTTATCATTCAGGTAAAAGGACTGAACATAAAAAAAAAATCAATCAATTGCAGGTTTAAAGAAAGACATAAAGGACGCACACCATTACTAGCTGACAGCCTGTCTTTCATTATATTAATAAAAGTGACCTCCTTTTTAGCTTGTCATGTAAAGCAGGCTAATGCTCACTGAAAGTATCACACAAACGCAGAAATATTCCTAAACCTGACCATCACTCACACTGTCAACATTTGGGAAAGTCTACTCTGTCATTAGTCAGTATTTGCGTAGACCTTGTTACTGGATTGCTGGTTCAGTAACCTGGAGTACACTATGTGGTCATCAGTGTAGCCTGACCAAATGTGAATAGAAGTTTGCTATCTTCAGCGAATGACACAAGGTGAAGAATGATAAAAGGGTAAGCAAAGCCAAAGAACAGCTTGCTTTTTTTTTTTAATGTAAAGAATGAATATTTGGTGTTATTGAATGTATGTGTTTTGAATGTGTGCCTACAGTGTGTTAGCAGTTGTGGTTGTCCTGCTGCCTCTGTCTTTGAGCCTGGAGTTAACAGGACTGTTCGGGAGCTTCACTTCTCCCAACTTTCCAAATGCGTATCCTAATAACCAACTCATCGTGTGGAACATCACAGGCCCAGTGGGTCACAGACTTCGGCTGTACTTTACCCATTTCGGCCTGGAACCCTCTCTTCACTGTGAATATGACTACCTACAGGTAATCTCCAAGATGACCTCAGTGAGACGGCACACATTCTGTATATTATTATATTATAACTGTTATATGTTGTATATACAACTACATATAATATATAACTGTTGTATATATAACTGTGATAAATGTATGCTGAAAGTAGAATTTAGTCAACCAACAAACACTGACTCTGCTTCCAATGCAAACCTATTACCTGGTATGAATGCTATTCATTTGCGATCTTGACGTGTACATATGAAGCATTAGCACTGCAGACGCTGCACATACAATTGTATAATTACTAACATTGCATTAGGCCAATTAGACATAATCTTGATCTGCTAAATGAAAGTCCTAATTAGGCCCTTAATGAAGAACCTAATTTCATGCCTGCAAACCCAAACATTTGTCAGGTTTTTAGATCAGGTTTTTAGAAACGCAACTACTTCAGAATATGTGTTTATGTTCTATAAAGCTGTATCCTGACAACTGCAAAAGTTTACACACCCTGAAGACAAAAGGAACACTTAATTTAAAGCAAAAAGGTAGTTAGCATGTTATGATTCGAATTGTTCCTTTATCATTGCAAATAAGAAAATATAGTGCAGGGGTAGTGCAAAATGTTTGTAGCCAGGAACTCCTTTAATTGTAAAATAAATTCCACAGACCCCCTCAGGACAGTTTCATGAACATTATTTAAATGTGTACAATAATATTTTGTCTATTTATTAGCGCCATAGAGCTTTTTCTCTATTCCTGAATCTTCTACCAGCAGAACAAGTTAGGTTTAAACAGACGTTGTTTATAGGCCAACCTGTTTTTGAGTTACTGAGATTTGGAGATATATTGACATTTTGGAAACCCATTCAAGTTAAGTGACCAAACAAGTGAACAGGCTAAAAACTATAAGAATTAATTAATAAATATAATAGCTTCATTAATGGTGGGTTGTGATTTCCATTGCTGTAACTTAATTAAAAATCGTGGATGAATGTGAATGCTTTATAAACTCATTTCTCTGTCTTTCTCCCTCTGGCATGACAGGTGATTTCAGAGGGCACTGATACAGTCCGATTCTGTGGTGAGAATGAGAAAAATTATGAAGATTCCCCAAAGAACACCAATCTGTACTCTACCACCAACACAATGTCTGTGATCTTCAGATCAGACTACTCCAATGAGGAACGATTTACCGGCTTCCAAGCTTATTACGCTGCACAAGGTGAATAACTTATTGCTACATCTGGGGTTTTATCTGGATAACTGTATATGCAACCCAGTTTCAGATCTATATATTCAGCAGCACAATGTGGGAGTTTAAAAGATGTAGCCATGTGCCCTGGCAAACAAAAATGACATGAAATTAAGACAACATTAGGTTGCAGTGTTGCAGCTTTACTGCATGATCTTGGGTCAATCCTGAACTCGGGTTACTGTCTGAGTGGCGTCATGCATGTTCTTCCTGTGTCTGACTGAGTTTCCTCTCACCACATACTGGCTATGCGCTAAATTGCCCCTCGGTGGGAATATGTATGCATGGTGCCATGCGATTAATCAACGTTCCATCCAGAATGTATTTCCACCTCAAACCCTGTGTTCTTGGGATAGGCTCCAGATATGGAGCAGAGATGGATAAATGCTGAACCTGACACTATGTTTTCTATCTCTTTGATGGCCGGCACAGTCTTGACCCTACCTTCCATAGAGCGATTATTGATAATCTTTACTACAAAGTTCCTAGGCAATCTTCAAAGCAAGAAATGTGCAGTTTATAGCCAGGAATGAAAATATCTCATCACGAAGAGAGGAAAGTCAACTAAAATGGTTATGAGTGCATTAGTTGATGATTAAAGACTAGGTGAA
Organism: Pangasius sanitwongsei; assembly: GCA_037576675.1. Classification (NCBI taxonomy): domain Eukaryota; kingdom Metazoa; phylum Chordata; class Actinopteri; order Siluriformes; family Pangasiidae; genus Pangasius; species Pangasius sanitwongsei. Next base: position 5,313,965 of record CM075018.1, on the reverse strand, counting down.
CATACAGTTTGTGCCCGCTGTTGCCTCAGATTCCTGTTCTTGGCTGACAGGAGTGGAAACTCATGTGGTCTTCTGCTGTTGTAACGCATCTGGTTTGATGTGTTGTGCATTCTGAGATGCTTTTCTGTTCACCACGGTTGTAAAGAGTGCTTATTTGATTTGAGCCTTCCTGGGTGTGTTTTTTTTTTTTTACTGTAGCCTTCCTGTCAGCTTGAACCAGTCTGGCCATTCTTCTTTGGCTTCTCTCATCAACAAGGCATTTCCTTCTACAAAACTGCTGCTAACTGGATGTTTTTTTCTTCTTCTTTTTTTCGCACCATTTTGTGTAAACTCTAGAGACTGTTAGGAGTGAAAATTCTAGGATATCAGAAGTTTCTGACATACTCAAACCAGGGTGTCTGGTAAAAGTCAGTGAGATCACATTTTGCCCTATTCTGATGTTTAAAGTGAACATATATAGTATATATATATATTGTTTGCTTTGATAGTTGTTACTGTGGGAGAAATGAAGTGAAGAATCATAAAAAAAGAGCCCGTCTACAGTGAACCTCTACTTTCTTACTTACTTACTTACTTTAAATGGAAGCCCTAAATAAAAGAAACACTTTCTATAAACTCATATTCTGAACATATGGCAATAATTAGCTGTTGCAAATAAGCCATAACCAATGAATATTTATAATGTTATGTGTAACCCCAATCTTCAGTGTGAGAATGGCTTACTCATTACAGAGAATATAGTGAGTAGAATGAAACTTTGTCAGCAAGAACTCAAGTACTAATTGCTCGCTTTCTCTCTGTGCACAGACATTGATGATTGCGTGATTACAGTGGATGGAGAGCCTGTGTGTGACCATTACTGCCACAATTACGTGGGGGGCTATTACTGCACTTGCAGACTGGGATACCAGCTCCATGCCAATAAAAGGGATTGCACTGGTAAGGATGCGGAATGAGCGTGAACAGTGTGACCTTCAGTTAATTTGGTGGCTGATCACTGAAGCAAACGAGCAGCGTTTGTATTAATACTGGAGGCAATGGATTTGCAATTTGCTTTGTTGCATTTGTAACAATTTGCATTTGTGATGAATGAAGAAGCTGGAAGTGCGCAGATGATTTTTCACTGTTATTTTAAATGTCATTTGTGCTAACAGACCACAGCATCCTTTTTATATAAATATTAATATATAGCTAGATATTGTAGCAATAAAACTTCTAAAACAAACGTGTCCATGACTCTTTATGTGTAGATCTTTCAGAATGCTCCTGTCTGTCGTTCAGAATGGTGCACAGTATGCAGGGCACCAGTGATTATTTTCAACGTTGAACTCTGCTCCTTTGGCAATCCGCTTTAGACAGTTGTTTTCTTTTTGTTATCAGCAATGCTATAGACCTATTTAGTGTGTATCACCACCCTGGTTCCCTCAAGCCAACACAAACAATTGACCCTGTCAGAAGCTGCTGATTATGGTAGCACAGGCCACAACAGAGTCGAAAATACAGCTGAAAAAAACATTGCAAGGATTCCTTTATAACTGAAAGAGATATCTCTGAGTGCTCAGGGTAGGTCAAAGAGGGAGATTGTGTCATCATGTGTCACATTAATGCCTTTTATCATGTCATTTATGCAAAAAACAAGAATGTAGCCTAGATTTGAGTTGGTCTGAGAGCAATGAGTAACCCATAAGTCAGTGCTTCTCAAAGTGGATTCTGTTAAGCATAGCCAGGGAGTTATTATGTTTATTATTGAGTTCTTATAGTTATTAACCTGTTGGATTGGTCACTCACAAAAAAAAGGCACCAAAATATTATTGTATTCATGTTAATAATGAATGTGATATTCGAATAGCTGGTTTATGTTTGGAGCAGGTCCGTGAAATTTATTTTACAGTTAAATGGGTACAAAAAGTTTGAGAACCCCTGGCTTAATAAATAATGAAAGTTGTCTTGGGTGGGCAGTGGGTTCATTACCATGACTGCATATGAAACACTACATCTCTTTGTCGGTCTGAAGCTAAGTTAATCACCATAAGTTCCTGACTGAACAGCAGGATGGAGAGCAGAAGAAAATTGATACCTGTTTGCTGCTTTAATAGAGTGATGATGGTGGGTAATTAATCACAATTACCAGCCTTGATGTGCCTCTTAATTATTGTTCTCTGCCAAAGAAAGTGACATCACATTATGCTGAGGAATGGGGACAAAGACCTGCATCTGCGTCTCCCTAATTATATAAATTACCTAACCTTTGTCAACTTTGGTAGAGCCTCTCCCTTTGTCACATTCTCCTACGTTTGATTCGCTTGAAAATGAATTGTAGCAGTTGGCAAAAACAGACAACACTCATGAGTCTATTGATTAAAGCCGTGTAATGAAAAGGAAATGAAGAAAAAATACTGGTGGATCATTTGCAAATTTTTACAATTGAGATGACTGCTATTCATATTAATCCCTGGAATTCTCAAATCTGATTGGTCAGAAGGTGTTAAATTAAATTAACACTTAATAAAAAAAAATGTAAAAGAAAAACTGTTGTATTGTCTGAGCGCTTGTCTATTACCTCCCCAACAGAGTTTTTGGACTGATGGTATTCCTAGTTTGTGACCTGGTGAGCCAGTATCAGAATGTATTTTTGATAGACTTCAAAGCACTTTCGTAAGTCGCTCTGGATAAGGGCATCTGCCAAATGCCATAAATGTAAATGTAAATGTGTTGATTAATTTACTCTAACAGCAACTCTAACATTACAGCGGATGCTTCGCATAATCTAAGGCTAATAGTAACAACCAGATTAAAAACCATACTGTTATTTAACAAAGAAATACATATAATCGTTAATATGTTGAAGTGTTCTGTAAAGAGTCTTTTCTTTAACATTTATAGAAGAGTCTCCAGTGTCAGCTCTTTGCATCAGTCAGTAAGTTTTGTAAAATAGTTTGTAAAATATCCAGTTTCTCAGTAGCATGACAAATTGTTTTTTTTTTCTTATTAACTCGAGAGAGGCTGGTAAGGGAATGACTGTTTATAGCTGCTATATTGTAATGCTTTAAGAAACAAAACAGCTTGTCTCGTGGACATCCCACAACATAAAATGTAACTATGAATAGATTTAAAAAAAATTGATGTGCAACTTATTTTTCATTATTAAATAGAAATTGTTAGCACTGGCATATTGCTTGTGATGTAAGAGGAATAAAACACTTGATGTGCTGTTATTGTAAAATAACCAGCTTTGGGGATGTAACAGTAACTCCGCTTCATACTGGACCACATCACATCACCCCGGTCTAAATTTTGCAAGTGAGACAAAGAGAGAGTGCATTGTTGATAATAATAGCAAAATGAATGACTCTTTTTCCTTTCTATAGTGGAATGCAGTGGTCAGGTGCTTTTGGACAGGTCAGGAGAGCTGACAAGCCCAGAGTATCCATTTCCGTATCCCAGAATGAGTCAGTGTGACTACACCATCCGCCTGCTGGAGGGCTTCCAAGTGAGCCTTGACTTTGTGGATATCTTTGACGTGGAAACTCATCCGGACAGTCCCTGTCCTTACGACATCCTCAAGGTTGGTACTAGCCAGGAAGTACTGATAGATATTCCAGTAAAATCAAGTTTGAATTATCAAGGACTTTTACAGTGCTGAAAAAATGTCATACTGGGGCACCGTAAAAAGATTCTGGATGCACTTCATGCTATTTGAAAGGAAACTTAATGGCTTGAATCTCATCTCGCATATGCATTAAAAAGTTAATACCGTATTTCATGTAAAGATATTGACATGATGGGGGTACGGTGGCTTAGCACTGTTAAGTGACTGGGACTGGTGGTTCGAATCCCGCCTCCGCCCTGTGTGCTCAGAGTTCTCCCTGTGCTTTGTGGGTTTCCTCTGGGTACTCCGGTTTCCTCCCCTACTCCAAAGACATGTGTTCTAGGCTGATTGACATTTCCAAATTGTCTGTGGTGTGTGCGATTATGCCTTGTAATGGACTGGAACCCCGTCCAAGGTGTCCCCCTGCTTGTGGCCCGAGTCCCCTGGAATAGGCTCCAGGGTCCCCCATAACCCTGTGTAGGATAACCAGTACAGAAAATGGATGAATGGACCTTGACATGATACATAATTTATTTTATAACTATTCTCCTAATTTATTCTCAAACTGTTACTTACCAATTGCATTTTAGAAAAAGAAATTAGAACAATTAGCTAATGAATTAAACATAATATTAAAATAGTCAATGAAGAGTAACTTTTACATTCATAATATTGGCTCTGCAATTAAAAAGAAATGAATGAAACCATTTACACTGGGTTGCACTGTGTTGATTCTGATTTGTGCTGTAAAAGTTGTTTGCTGTGTTTTTTGAGATATTATAATGTTATATTAATATACTAATAAATTAATTAGTGATGTACTATATGCCAATAAATGTAGGTCAATGTCCTAAAGTTATATCACAGTGAATTAAATGTGTGGTGTGTCAAAAAAAAAAATCAAACAGACGCAAACTATTTTTTGCACATCACAAATCAGATCACACTTCAAAATACACATTTTTATATTTATATATTTTTTTTGCTTCAGATATTCGCACTGTGAAATCACTCTTGGTCTTAGGCCTGCATTGAAATATAGCTGTTATGCTAGGAATGAAACACTTGGGGGCGTGCTTTAATAGGAAAATAATCAACAACAGGTGGAGTTGACAAGTTGATTATTTTCCAATAACAGCATGTGTTTTATTCCCCTTATACCACAGCTATTTGTGAATGATTTTTTAAAAAAATATTAATGAACAACACATCATGTTTTTATCCATCTATCATTACATTTACTGTTGTAGAATGTCCACAAAACAAGTTAGTTCCTGTTATCCCTTATACATCGGCTATAAACATTCGTTCCCAAACCAGCCTCTCTTTTCAATAATACAAAAAAATGCATCTTGCTATATTATTGAGAAACCGCAAAACCAAAGTCCTCTTTCCTGAAGACTCTCCCCTGGTGGAAAACGCTGACACTGGGGACTCCTTCCAAAAAATGTTAAATAAACATTCCCTTACAGAAACCTTCACCATATCAATGATTATACATTTTTCTTTGTTAAGTAACTTTATTGGCCTTCGATTATTGTGAAACATCTGCCATACAAGTCCTTTGTGAACTGCACGTTACTATAGAAGGAATGAGCGCATCTAATCTAATCTAATCTAATCTAATCTAATCTAATCCTCTGATTTGAATTAAAGCTGGTGCTACTGTCAGAGCTGTTACAGAAAATTAAATACCTTCTGACCAATGAGAATCAAGAATTCACCTGTTCTGTGGCATAAAATATCTCTAAATATAATATAATATAATATAATATAATATAATATAATATAATATAATATAATATAATATAATATTTAAAGAAAAAAACTCGAACAGCAATTTCTTACAACACAAACAGGCAGGAGCACAGCTCAAATGATATGAAGTTTTAATTAATATCTTCTTAGAGGGTTTGCCATATGTATATTACTAGACACACCCTTGTTGATATGCACTGTACACCATGTCCTTTGTGAAGCTTTGATTCTAAGTAAATCTCTGGATGTAATAATAAATGTGAAGTCAGGCGTCTGTGAGTTGCACTTAACTCTGACATCTTATTTAAAACTAATTACTCATCTGTGATAATAACTGCAGGTCCTGAGAGACGACATGCACTATTTAAATGAATGTGTTGAAATGAGTGGTAGGAAATTTGTTTTTTAATTCAGTTAAAATCTCTATTTAGACAAAGAAGTGGGAGTTATAACTTGCATCAGGGAGCTGCAACAAATAATACAATAAGAAGGCCAAGCAAGATTATATTTAAAATGTGAATAATTTCCTAATAAATGTTAATAAAAAATATTAAACACAAAATTAAGAGTTCACAATAAGAATAAATGTGTACTGTGCCCAGACATTCTCTTCTAATGCATTCTAATGCTGATTAAGTGAAAAAAAATAAAATAAAAATAAATAAATTAACAAATGTGTGATTATCAACTGCTACAATGCTGCAGGAGAATCTTCCAAGCCTCACATACCAGCACACTGCTTTCTTTACTAAGGGCTTTAGAAATAGAAATAGAATTTCTAAAACAGGTCAGTCTTGTGTAACAGAGTAAATTATGTAAGCAGGCTTTATAAATTAATAATAAATTATGCTGCAAAAGATGACCTGTGTACATTTGTGTACCTTTTACTGTTTTTTTTGTTTAGGTGAAAACTTTTTTTTCCCATCCTTTCACAAATCTTTCAAAAAAGATCAAGACATCTTCAATTCACATATCACATATTGTCACATTTAATGGATCATGTATGAGTTCCTAGCTAGTAACAGGGCTATTGAACGACTCTTTATTCTGAGTATTATTCTGAATGCACAAACCAAACATCATTAAGTGAAACATCTGATGAGTCACATAAAATGAGCAGTTTGATGGATCCAGGTATTATTATTGAGAGTGATTTAACTATGTACTCTCACAAATATTAATTACAGGTTCAGTCAAAATAATTAGCAGTTGGTCCATCCCCAGCTTGTTGTGGCTTACTTCGCTTTTATACCAAACTAAGCAGTATTTATCTCTGTATGTAAATCATCTGTCTTTATATTCATTCAGTTCTGCCTCTCTCAGGCTTCTGTCTCCTCTTTAAAACAAATGCGGGTTCATCAGGCATGACGACAGCCATTAGAGTGCTCCCCAAGCCCCACTGATCAATGACCCGAAGGCCCATGAATAAACAATATATGCTCTCTCATGCCTCTTTAAACTACCTGTCTTTATTTCTCCCAACGGACGTGTAGATGCGCTTTTCCCGGCATTTATCCTCTGGTGGCTAAAACAAAGTCTGCTTTGTCTCTGATCGAAAGATCACTGCAGGTACGAGGGAGTATGGCCCATTCTGTGGAACCACGCCACCGGCTAGAATCGAAACGGGCACTCACGAAGTGCGTGTGACTTTCCACTCAGACGGCTCAGGAAAAAACAGAGGCTGGAAGATAAAGTACTCCAGTACAGGTAGCCTACGAGCCACTGGGACATTCTTTCAAAGTTCTTCAGCTTCACTTGCAAATCTTTATATTTGCTATATAACAGCAGCTCTGACAGTAATGCCGCTGCAAGGCAAATCACAGGTTTATATTAATATGATTGTTTTAATAGATTATTATTTCTATAGTAACAACTTACAGTGGAACTTGTATCATGGAAGCACCACACAAAAGGATTAAAATGTGTATAATCTTTGGTATGGAGTAGTTTTCGAGGTGGAGATGTTTATTTAGCATTTGTGGAAAGAGTCTCCAGTGTCAGCGCTTTGTAACAGTCAGAGGTAAAGCTGTAATTTTAAGTTTTATGACATGGGAAAGTTTATAGGCCCTTTGCAGTTTCTCAGTACACTCACCATCCAATTTATTAGGAACACCTATACACCTGTGCATTCATGTGGCAGCAGCTACAATAGCAGAAGACCATATCAGGTTCCACTCCTGTCAGCCAAGAACAGGAACCTGAGGCAATCATGGACACAGGTTCACCCAAACTGGACAGTTGAAGATTAGGGGGAAAAAAATCACCTGGTCTTTTTCCAGTCTTCAACTGTCCAGTTTTGGTATCTGCATGATTTTTACGCATTGCATGCTGCTACATGATTGGCTGACTAGATAACTGCATGAATGTGCAGGTGTGCAGGTGTTCCTAATAAAGTGGATAGCGCGTGTAACATGACAAGCTGCATTTTTGTCTTATTAACTTCAAAAGAAAGAAAGAGAGGCCGGTGAGGGAACGATTGTTTACAGCTGTTGTAATGTAAGTAATAACAGGAACTAACTCATCACACAGAAACATATACACAACTATAAACTGATTTAAAAAACAAACGAATAAAAAGTACATGATGTCATTCTTTAATTAATACAAACTGCAACTGTTGGCAAATTCCTGTGGCTTAAAAGGAATAAAACACTTCAGGATGTGCCGTTATAGGAAAATAATCAACTTCAGGATGGTAACAGTAACTCTGCTTCATGTCTGGCCGCATCACTCCACTCTGTTGTTGATTATTTTCCTTTAATAGCACGTCCCATTGTGTTTTATTACTACTACATAGCAGATGACTAGTTCCTGAATTTTAGTGGCAGTATATATCTTGGTGATGAAAGCTCCGACACCAAACTATTTTACATTTTAAAAAAAGTACAATTCAATGCTTATGCATAGAGACATTCAAGCAAACATCAGCATTTAGAGTGAGGACGCTAACAGCTTGATTTCCTCAGTACCCATCTAAATGTATACTGCCATTTCCAGCTATGTTTGATGGCGTAATGTTTATCGTTCTTCTCTCCCACAGCCCAACCTTGCCCAAACCCAGTGGCTCCTCTCCATGGCCGCGTTCATCCGCAGCAAGACCAGTACATCTTATCTGACACTTTCAACGTCACGTGTGACCTCGGTTATGAGTTAACTCTGGTATAAAAGCTCACTTTCTGAGTTTGCAAAGTGAGTACATGAATTCATCTTCTTTACTATTTTGGAGGTTAAAGTAACTTTTATATCTTTAGGGTGATGACAACTTACCCTCTTATCAAGCCACATGCCTGAAGCGTGGATTTTGGGATGGTCCAATGCCTCTCTGTACATGTAAGCAGACTGAATTCAAAAGAGCATGAAGTGTACAAAATTGTCAGTGGGGCTTTACTGACTATTTTACACCTTAAAGCCTGATGTGGACTAAACCAGCAGATTCAAGCCAGACATTAAATACAATAAATATACTATTGTGTAAGCTTTTACTTGCATCACATTCTATTTAACCCAATGTATGTATATTAGTAAGCATTTTTCTTTCTCTGGCAGTGGTTAACTGTGGGCCCCCTGATAACATTAACAATGGGAGTGTTGAATTCACCACAACCACATATAAATCTAAGATCAAGTACAGCTGTGAAGAATTCTACACCATGAAGGACAGTACCAATGGTGAGAGCTGATCACATAACACACTAACCACAATATGCACAACAAGGAATGTACAATACATACATGGCACCCTGGGAAACCCTTCAGACAGTGAAATTTTGACATTTTCTATTTTATATAGTTCTGTAATCTACAGGCTTTTGCTTGTATCTCAACCACAAGTACTATTTTAAAGTCTGGTTACCCCAAAAGTGAACAGGGAGAAAATGACATTTATAGATTCCTTTCTAACTGTGGCAGAGGAGCATCATGGACATTTAGACAGCCTGCATTTTCACTAATGACTCGTAGCTATCCGAGAACTTGATCAAAGCGTAACAATCACAGTGCGAGGAAATCACACTTAGCTAGCAGGGCTTTAGACATTTTCAGGTAGAATGACTAAGACACTGAGTTTATTAAATTGTCTCTGTGCCTGACATGATCTTTGCAGGTAGGTAGCCTGGGCAAAATTCAAAAGTAAATAAAATCATTTCAGTGTCATATTGGAAAAAATATATTTATGGTTTCTAATAGTCAAGGTATCAAAGCATGTTATAGGAATAAAAACCCAAGCACCCAGCAATGTTCCTTATCGTTAGCATTTGGTTCCCCTTTGGTTATTTTCTGCAAACCATAATGTGCGATGACATGCGATTGTTATAATTCTGTAAAGAAAACTTTCCTGAAAAACCAAAAATGATCAGAAACCAAAATCAAACGTTGCCAGAACATTCTGAGAACCCAAACAAATGTTCCCAGCATGTTCTAGGAAACAATAATTATTAGCTGGGAATCGGCTCAAACATGATTTTGTTAGCCAGAATTGTGCCACAGCACAATCCAAACTAGGCCACCTGACATTTGTGAATTGGTATTTAAGCTTGTTCCCTCACTATTTAGGAGTTTACACTTGTGCTCATGATGGCTACTGGAGAGACACACTGGGTGGAAGAATTCCTCCTGACTGTATACCAAGTAAGTAAGCTAATTAAGTTATGTCACTGAACTAAAATAAACAGTTTTCTTATATTAACTGGACTACCATGTGTGGAAAGTCTGTGGGAAGCCTACAGGGAGACTGGCTAAGGTGATTGGAGGAGAGAATGCAGAGAAGGACGAGATACCCTGGCAGGCAATGATCCTGAAGGGAGGTCGTTTAAAGGGTGGTGGCGCTCTTCTCAGAGATGACTGGGTCCTGACCGCAGCTCATGTCCTGCACGATTATGGCGATGTGTCCAACCTGGCAGTGAAACTAGGCTTGGTCTCGCGCTCTGATCCTGAAGCAGTGGTGGCCATTCCAGAGGACATCTTCATACACCCGAGCTACCATCACGATGGGGTGAACTTTAATAACGACATTGCTTTGATCAAGCTGGGGCACAAGGTTCCTATAAGCGCGGCCGTTAAGCCAGTGTGTTTACCAGGAAAAGAGGAACGATTTGCCCTGAAGACTAATGAGTATGGGACAGTAAGTGGGTGGGGCGTCTGGCAAAAGACCGGTCGTCGTGGCTCTCATACTCTAAAGTTTGCAGAAATACCTGTGGCTGACTTTGGAGAATGTAAGGCTAAGTATGATGCCGTAGTAACACCAAAAGGGAAGCTGGTAGTAACAGACAATATGGTGTGTGCAGGTTTGGCGGATGGGGGTGTGGATTCATGTCAAGGGGACAGTGGAGGGCCTTATGTATTCTTGGACAAGCAAAGCCGTAGTTGGTACATTGGTGGCATTGTTTCCTGGGGATATACTTGCGCCGAAGCAGGGTATTATGGGGTGTACACGAAAGTGACCAATTATCTTACTTGGATAGAAGACATCATGTCAAAAAACAGTTAAATAAACAGTCATTAGAGTACAACATGTACTGTACCTCTTGTTTATTTTTTTTAAGTTGATTAATGCCAGATGTATTGTTTGGATACCACTGCTCCTGAGGGACTTAGCAAAACCAACAACTACCTGTCGCATTTGAGCAAAACTCAGAAACACTGGATGTAATGTAGAGATGTTGTTTAAAAGGCAAATGAGCTGCTTGAGGCTTCCAGCTTCAACATAATCATTTGCACTCATTTAATTCTTATGCATTATGCATTTGATGCCAATTTTGCAACACACGCTTTCTCAGTGTGACCCATTCAGACCTCTTGACTTGGGTGTAATTGCCTCTCCAATGGCTTCTAGCCTTGTACACATACAGCTTTTTCTCCACTTATATTGTCTGTCATCAGAATTTTAGCAATGCATGATTCAGTGTTAAACTACAAAGTTACGAAATGATGAAAAAAAAAAAGAGGCTGTGAATCTGCTGGGTGTCTGGTACTGGGTTTATGCTTTGTTGGCAGTGGGCGGTAGATAACACACAGTTGATTTGTTTGCCTTTGGCAAAATCAGGTATCGGTGATGTGCAGGTCGATGTGGCTTCAGTGTCAGACTCTTGTGATGAGAGACCATGATTAGGAAAAGACCCAGAATGTTAACATAGAAATAATAACAGATCAATAATAATATAAATGTCAAATTAAGTCATGACAATAATAATAATAATAATAATAATAATAATAATAATAATAATAAAAGTAGAGAAAGTAGAAAAAATAATACAGTGAATACCAACAGACTCTGCAGTGGGAGCATTGAGAGAGATAAAGGCAGCATTTGGACTATAATTCAGTGGCAGGGGGTTTGATCTACACGTTGTAGAACCACATTCCAGCCGGCTATTAAAGCTTTCAAGACAGGAATACTTATGCCACCGGAACTACACCCCATTCCCAGCCCCTCAGCTGTGACGCTGCATACAGAACACCCGTACATAGAATCCTTAATCAATATACCAGCATGCTGCATTTCGCACGTAGACTCATGACTAAGAAGCTAACCATGTCAAGAGATCGTGGCAGTTTCAGGGTCAGTGGTCGTTTTCATGCGTGTCGTCAGGCGTACTGGTCAAGCTCCTCTCCGACACCACTCTGTGCTCATTACACTGTAAGGCGGAGCTACATACTCGGGAGTGACCTCCGTGCTTTTAACAAGACTATTCCACTCAACCAGTGTAGCTGTCCACGAACAAAACATTTCCTTCGTTACACTCAAAGTGTTCTGCATTATTAGCAACCAGGCTGTTGTGATAAGTCCAGATGCTCTAACAAGCTAAGTCTGGCTGTGTGTCGATCCTTGTAAAATCTTGATTGTATAAATCAAAGTGACCTCCTTAGATGGAGATATGAAATGAAATATGAAGAGGACTGAGACATGAAATCAAAACAGAAAGGTAACAAAAAGCAGAGGAACAAGACTTATTTCATGGATAGTTTAGTAAATGTTTTTTACATTTTTGTGTCCACCTAGGTTTAAATTCATTAGTAGAAAGAGAGATGTCTGTCAGATATCATTTACTCAGTAATAATAAATTGGATTTCATGTGTTAAGGGTAGAAAAGGAGATTAAGCTTATGTTGCATTTTAGTGAAGAGTCAGTTTTCTGTGAAATTCTAAATTAAAGCCATGCATGTCCAATTCTACTGCATTTCTTCAGGAGCAATGGTGTGAATGTATGTGGTGGTCTGGGAAACCCCATCAGATCTCACCGAAAAAAAGGCAAAAAAGTAAAAAGAAAAAGAAAAAAAAAGAAAAAATGGGTTTTCATACTTTGACATCTCAGCTTTAAGAAACCTGAAATACATTTCACCATGATGTGGAAATATTTTATCTACTTGTTAATCTTGCCTAGGTTATCATTCTGCAAAGACCATGTTGTGTAAGGAGTCCGTTTAACAAACACTGTGGTGAAAACAGTCAGTCTGCCTAAAGATGTCCAACACCTGGCTAGCAAGGTGTGATTTCCACACACAGTGAATGTCAGGCTTTGATCAAGCTGTTGAATAGTTAAGTGCTGTAGTGAAATGGACATAAGCCCAATCAATTCGGTTTGTAATCAGATACCGGCTGTCAAAATGTCTGCACCACTCCTCCTCCAGTTGGAATGAAATCTGAAAAGCAATTTTCTCCTTTTTCACTCGTGAGTGAATTGAAAATGCTTTACTTAGGGTTGAGATACCTGCAAAAGAAAACCATAGTTCAGTTCATGAAACTCTGTAGTTATTTAAATAGAAAAGAACTAAATTTCACCATGAAAAGGGTTCTCCCAGGCTTCCACGCATAGAGGACAAGAGTCCAGCTATATGCAGGAAACAAGGTCTAAAGGAATCCCATATTTCACTACAATCACAAAATTCTCTAGCATTTTTTTATAATAAGAAAATGATTTTTCTTGTTTTTGTGTTAAAACAACTGTAATATTGCTATTTTATACCTTTATAAAAAAATCGTACAAAATATTTTAAACTTTAAGATTAGCAGCAAAGCTTAGGCAGTGACGCACTGCATCTTGCCAAAACTAACTGGTTGTGCTTTTCCTAATCAGGTCACCTTTAATAACCAACATTGTGTATAAATCCTAGACACTTGACATTAGGCTGCAGTTATGCAATGTTAGAGGTGAAGAGTCAATAACTCACATATGATTTGTTTGAAATCTGTGATGTCCAAACTCCTGTGCTTTCGGTCTCTCGCAGTTCCAGACTGGAGTGTCGTTGTGATTAAACACAGACCGAAAGCATTGACAATATTTTGCCGTGAGACACGGTATATTGCAAATCACGCAAAAAAGTCGTTTAGTACAGTTATAACTAATGAGGTTCAGCTAAATCAATACTTAATTAGGTCACCTTTAACACCTGGTGTCCTTTGCGTCTAAACGTCTTGTATTGTTCCATGGAGTCTCGGTGTTCCTGTGCCTCAAAGGTTATAATTATGAGAGGACGTCTCCAGCTGTTTTTAACTAATTCTGCACTCTGTACAATGGCACTAAAGAATTCACACCAAACATGTTAAAAAAAGAGAAAAATTTAATCATTTAAAAGTTATCCCAGCAATTGTTATAGCTACATCTAGAGTGTGTTATTATGGATCATTATGGATATAAAATTGTCAGTATAACAGAAAAGCAGATATATAAAAGGTCACAGTTGTAATATACAGCATTTCCTGCTTGGTTAAAAACCTTAATTATAAATGGTACTTTCCATGTGCGTCAAATCAAAGGAGGAATTTACACCAGCAGTGAGTTGTTATTGCTAATGTCATGTCATTTTTGCGGGTAACAAATGACAAGCTTTGAACTGAACAGAAATTAAAATTACTTAATGTCAGAAGTTTGTCTGATGCCGGATAATAAGAGGATTCTCAATGCATATGATGTCAAAAATGATATAAAATCAGCCAGGTCTTGTGTCAGAACAATTATGGAGTATCAAAATGAACTGAACTAGACTTAAAACAATATAACCCTGAATACAGGAGTGTATCACCAGCGACTCTAAACACTGCTTGGGCTATTTTCTGCGTTTTGCTTTGGTCTCCTCTTTGTGTGGCTGTGTTGTGGAGGTGGAATTGCTGCACTGCGAGTGAGCGCTGAGAGACTGCATGGCTTGGACCTGCTGCAGACGTTTTCTCAGCTCTTCCTCACAGGCTTGTAGTAACACTGCAGTCCTGTCTCTGTCCCAGCCCAGCTCGTCCATCATCGTCTCCACTCCCTGCTTCAGCACCATCTACACACGCAGTGGTATATCACAAAAAATCAAGGCACTGTGCATTCAAAGCTCACTCGCTGTCTATGTGCTAGAGCAAGATGTGCAAAATGTGCAGCTATCATTTTCTGAAGAATCAATCTTCATTCCCATGCTTCAATGCAGAGCTCTGAATCAGATTAATTGTGTGAATTAAAGTAAGTAATAACCGAAGAACAATGTAAGCAGGAATATTCTGCGCTCACGTTACAGAATGACGAAGAGGGCTAGTGCCCCCATGTGGAATGTAAATGTAAATGCAGTAATAGAGAAATTGTGTTGTGGAAAAAAAAAGATTCCTGACCAGGCAGCGGGCATCCAAAGCTATTACAAATATAACTGAAATTTCTTTAAACATTCCAACATGAGAAAAACTTCATAGCAGTCAAATACCTTGGCAAGAAAGCAACAACCAAAGAGGTAGACAAATCATTAATTCATTAACTAGCCCACCAGGCAAGTTAGAGCTCCAATGCTGCCCTGAAACAACTGACTAGGTTAAAAAAAATTAATAATAATAAAAAAAATTTTAAAAAGTGATTGCTAACATAATGTAATAACATATAGTGAGCTAGTTAGCTAGTTAAGTCCATTAATGCAGACTAAGAGACATGAATAATTTATGAATTCCTTACAGAATTTATACGGGGGCAGTCATGGCCTAATGGTTCGAGTCTCAGACTTGTAACCCGAAGGTGAACCTGAAGGTCGTGGGTTCGAGTCTCTGGTCCGGCAGGGATTGTAGGTGGAGGGGAGTGAATGACCCTCAATACCACGACTGAGGTGAGACCCTTGAGCAAGGCACCAAACCCCCAACTGCTCCCCGGGCGCCGCAGCAAAAAAGGCTGTCCACTGCTCCGGGTGTGTGTTCACTACTGTGTGTGTGTTCACGGTTTGTGTGTGTGCACTTGGATGGGTTAAATGCAGAGCACAGATTCCGAGTATGGGTCACCATACTTGGCCACACGTCACTTCACTTCAGAAGAGACAAATCCTTACCCTTTCCTCATAAAGTTTCTAATGTAGCACATTGTGTTTGCGACCTCAACAGACAGTCACCAAGTTTTTGCTATGAAATGTGTCAAAATATGATTCGAGTTTGGTCTTTATTTTCTCTCAATATGTTTAACGGTGCTTGCAGGAGAATTATATGATGACTTTGCGCTGCACTTTATTTATTTAATCATTTCTACTGTAATCACGCCTCGGCCAATGTGTGTAGTTCAGCAAGCAATGGGATTTGGAAGGAGTAGTGCACACTATATTTACAGCATCGAGGTGGCTCGTACCACCGTGAAAGATAAGTATGTTCTTTCTCTGGGTGTTGAACCTACTTTCCTGTCAGGCAACTGTGAATAAACAACGAATAGCCCCGATATGAAATCTGCTTGTCCCTAGGAAACCTGGCTAGTGATTTGTCCACCCCTGATCCAGCTCCACTAACCTTTACACGCATCCAATTACTATAGCTACTGAATAATATTTAAAAAGAGACCTCACGGTTACCGAACATGGCACATGGTTGGTTGTTGAAAGTAAACTGTAAATGTATTATATGGCTGTTTTCAGACAAATCCCTTGTTTTTTTTGTTCTCTGCATTGGCTACAGAGAACAAAATGCCTGGTAAAGATGGTGTACAATGTTATTCCTTATTAGGGTTAGCAAAATAGCAGATGTAAGTGCTGCAATATTTCTGTTATTTTGCTCAAATTAATTAATAGTAAAAAAATAATCGTATGATGCATCGAGATTATTTCAAACACTGAGAAGTGTGCAGCCATATAATTTATTACAGGTGTCACCTTTCATAACTGCAAAGGGCCCCTGTAGCTGCAGGTTTATATTTCAACCACAGTGGTGCTGACAGCTGTATGAAGACCGAGATGAACTGATTAAACAGGTGGAATCAGGTATGACTCCTGCAGGGTAAACCCGGTGACCCCGGTTTATTATTTTATACTGCTCCAGCAGCCAAGACGTGACATCTGCCATATTCAGATGATTTCGCTGGGCCTTATTTCAACTTACTTGTCTCAGCAAGACAGCTTTTGCCTAATCTCACAAAAAGTCTTTTACTACAGTACTTCTGAATTGGCCTGAAGTTCCCTACACAACCTATATTCCCTGCACACCTGGAGGTCTGTTAGATAGAAGCAAATACAAAAAAAAAAAATGTACGAAATGACGAAAATACAAAAAAAAATTAGATTAGTAGATTGCGAGTGTGATCAAACAGCAGGACTTCAATGCCAAATTTTACTCGTATAATTAATACACGTGTGTTATCTTAAGTCTGCCTAAAACTAGACTTTTCTAAGACTTTCAGTCTTCTGAAATATTTCCAGTCATAGTGACTTTTTCTTTTCCTAAAACCTTTCCTGAAATTCCATATTCCAGAGCTGGAAATAAGTGCCTCGAAGAATGCACACGAACCCTAAACAGCCCTAACACCTCTTGTAATCTGTTCAAGATGTAGAAATGTTCCTACACGCAGTGTAAAAAAAGGCCTGTGAGAGACAGTGGTCCCGTACCTGCAGCTCCTCATTGGAGAGTCTTGTTTCAGGACTCGTTTTGTCCTTCAGAACCAGCAGTGTCCTGGCGTTAAACCCCACAGCCGAGTCCACCTCAATGCCATCCACCTCATCCGGCACTGTTTCACCTGCAACAGACAAGATCTATAAAAAATAATCTGCGTAATCTATACTGAACATAAAAATACTGTTCCAGCACCACGGATCATATAAACGGTCCACATATTGCCACCACCATCTGCTGTTTAGTCCCTGAATGGCAGTACACTTCATTTGTTACTGAATAGTATTATCTTTCGCAGCACAATGGCACCACCTTCTGGCTGCAGGGTTTCTATAAGACATCAATCTCTATTTCTGTTTTTTCCCCCAGAGAGTGTCACTAATAATAGTGCCCATAAAATCAGATTTCTACCTTGTTGCAAATTCTGGCTACGCTCTTTCTCCACAACTTTGAGATAGAGCTGCAGCAGCTCTTTGGACTGCCGCTCCTCTTCTCTGCGGTCCAGCACTCTCTGCAAGGTGTCTTGTAAATCCTTAGTTTTCTGCTCTGGGAAGGTGAGCGCTGAGGCCAGGACTGCGCAAGGTACAGCTACCAGACTCTGTAGAGAACACACACATGAAAGCACACATTAATACACAACTCATTAGCAGCCCTTACACCACAGTGCTGTTGAACTCTGAACTCTGATTGGTCAGAAGGTGTCGATTAATTTTCTATAACAGCAGCTCTGATAGTAGTTCCGGCTCCACAGGTTTATATTAACGCGCTCGTTCTGATACTATGGCGTTATTTCTATGGCAACAACTCATTCACGGGACTTCAACGGGAAGGCAGACACTTCCACATAATCTATGGCGTTGTTATTTACTGAACATAAACATGTTATTTAACAAAGAAACCTGTATAATCGTTAATATTGTGATGCTTTCTGTTAATTTCTGTCGATTTAACATTTTTACGGAAGGAGTCTCCAGTGTCGGCACATGGGAAAGTCTTCGGACTGGGGAGTTTGCACTTTCCAGTTTCCTGGTTACAGCTGCAATTTTGTGTATTGCTACTTCAAGACAGAAAAAGGAACACTAGCAAGGGACTGTTTATAGCTGCTATAACTGGGTTTGCAGATGTTCCACAACATTAAATGTAACAACAAATGGGTAAAAATTGTGATTGTTTGCAAATTGCTGTGGTATAAGGGGAATAAAATACTTTGGGATGTGCTGTTATAGGAAAATAATCAACTTCAGGGTTTGTCCTGGAACACATTACACCACACTGTCTTTGATTAATTTCCTATAACGGCCCCCATCCTATTTTATTTCTTACTTATTTATCAAGGCTTTAATGTCTAGTCTTTGCTACCCACAGGTTCAGAGAATGCACAGCCCCAAAGAGTAGCTATTCTTTAATTCATTTAAAACATTCCTGTGTTATGAGAGGAATAAACCACATCACACCACCCTGTCATCGATTATGCTCCTATAAGGAGTTATGCGTGCCCAATCATGTTTTATTCCCTACACAACCCACTCTTTCTTGCAATAAGTCTGGAGAGAAAGTTTGAAACACACCTGTAGATCTGCCTCGGACATGAGAATGATGCTGGCCAGGTCCTGTCTCAGCTGGTCAGCTAAACCACGCCAGGGTTCTACACCACCATGCGTGCTGTCTACTGCATCTGAGCCCACGTCAAAAGACTGCATGAGCCACGCCGTGCCTCCGTCAACTACAGAGAACAACAATCCTGATCACGTTTTGAGATTAAGACTGGCACAAAAGAACAGCTTTTCACCCACAGGCATTCATACATCGTTTTGCAGGCTTCCACATCTCTTTATCTTGCAGGAACATGAATTTGGTGTTCGGTGGCAGACATAAGAAGTAGGCGTCATCTTCCACGATGGTTCCATCGTCGTCAAGCACCACGGACACTGATGTGTCGGCACTGTAGCCCAGTGCTTCACTACCTGCAGGACAAACACAAAGATTTTGATTAAAAATTGGACCAGAATCTTTAGAAAAACAGAAGACTGGTGCTAGTGCCTGACTGTCATACTATGGTCAATTACAATCAGCAGCAGCATCAGCAGAAGAAGAAGAAGAAGAAAAATATGCATAATCTGTGGGAATGTTTATGTTAAGTGGGCAAGCCTCTACTTGCATTAAAGCAGACAGTTACTCAGACAAGCAGCAACTAGTGATGGACATTCCGGCTCTTTTTCCAGAAAGTCAGATCATTTGGCTCATATTACAGTTAAGAACCAACTCTGTCGGGCTCACAAATTCCTCGTTTCCATTTTTCTCTACAATTTTTGATCCTTGATTGTTCTTCTTTCTCTGTCTGAGGCTGAAACAGTGTAAGGGGCTCTTACTCTACCTCATAATTAATAAAATAACATTAACTTGCCGTGTATAAAACTGATGTGAATTACTGTTAAGTTCACAAGGCACTGATGATTGACAGTCTGTATCTCTGCATTAATGGTATTGTGCTGCTGTGTTTGTGCTTCATTAGGAAGATTTATTCCCATTTATCCTGATAATCGATCACCTCCCCTAATATACTGACTACAAACAGTACATTTTCACCAAGCAAAGACAGGAAAGAAAGAACGACAGGAAGGAAGGAAAAAGACAGACAGACAGACAGACAGAAAGGAAGAAGGAAAGAAAGAAAGAAAGAAAGACAGGGAGGAATGAAGGGAGGAAAAAGACACAGACAGACAGACAGACAGACAGGTAGGAAGAAGGACATGAAAGAAAAACAATGAGGAAGGAAGGAAAAAGACAGACAGACAAACAGATAGACAGGAAGAAGGAAATAAAGAAAGAAAGATGGGGAAGAGGGAAGGAAAAAGACAGACAGACAGACAGAAGGAAATAAAGAAAGAAAATGGGGAAGAAAAAAGGAAGGAAGGAAAAAGAGAGACAGACAGACAGACAGACAGGAAGAAGAAAATGAAAGAAAGGCAGGGAGGAAAGGAAAAAAAGACAGACAGACAGTAGGGAAGGAAGGAAGGAAGGAAAAAGACAGACAGAAGGAAAAAAGAAAGAAAGAAAGACAGGATGGACAGAAGGAAAGACAGATGGTGAGACTGCAAGAAAGACAGGAAGGAAATAAAGAAAGAGAGGCAAGAGGTAAATAAAGAATTACAGGAAGGAAAGAAAGACAGGACGGAATGATAGACAGACAGAAAGAAAGAAAGACAGGAAGTATATAAAGGCAGACAGATACCAAAATATTGAAAAGAAATAAAGAAAGAACTAAGGCAGAATGAAAGGAGGAAAGAAAGCAAACTCATTCGAATCGGAGAAAGAGTCGATTCAAAGAGCCGACTCATTCACAGAGAACGACACATCACCAGCAGCAGCAAGTTTCTCTTACAGTTAACATTCAGCCCTTATGGAAATTCATCAGGGATTACTACAGTATACTGGAGTCAACTGTTTAATCGTGGTTTTAATGTCGTACTTCTTAATACTATCATGTTTTAACATAGTTTATTGAATCGCGATACCTTTATGACACTTAAATGATAGAAATATGATTTTATTCGAAGGCTTCAGGAAGTTGTGCACTTCACACTGCCATTGCATGGTTTAGCTGTGTTTATCTACATAAACATAAACATAAACAGGACTATTGTGAAGTGTGTACTGAGATGCACACTGAGATGGGACTTACCCTTTACTTTGAGCTGGCTCAGTGAAACCACCACCAGGCCATAATAGTTCTGCCGGCTGAAGTTACACACTTTACAAGGCTTTATCTCTGACATTTTAATCTCACTTCCACAGAAACACACATTCACAATCCTACGTCAGCTATACTCATCTTCAGAGACGGTGACGGTGTTTCCCTGCGCATCAGACACGCTTGTGTACAAAGATAAGGCTTCCTTCAATCCCAATTTATTTCATATTTGATATATAGTACACTACATAGGTCATAACCGCCATTATGTTTCACCCTCTGCAGTCTACTACAGTAGGAAGTATCGAGCCATTTGGGACTTATCACGTGACCGTCCCTGGATCGGCTAGTTTGGTCTGAGCCAGGCTCGAGTAGATGCAGCTTCGAGTTAGCTTAGCTAGCCACACAGTCCTATAGTAACGTTTTTCTAACAAGCTCGTAAAAGAAACATATCAGGCTCCCAGATACTTATGGAGCTGACTGTATGCTAGGGGAAAAAGATTGAGAAACATCTTTTGGATTTAAATTTTTGTCAGTAGTTATTTAAATTTTCATCAGTATTAGTTTCTCAACCACAGGACGGATGATGGTCTGGAAAATTTTGCCTGTTGTCAACCCAGTAACACTGCTCCACCGGATACAACTCGAGGATGCGACTTTTATAGATTTTTTATAGATATAGATATTTACTTGGGTTTTTCGCTGTGTTGCGGTCATGAATCACACATTCCCAGGGCCACATTTCCACTGCTAGTGTTAGAAAAAAAATAATATAAAAAAAATTAATATAAATCTGCCTCTTACTTAATTTGAATAACGTGTTTGCACTGTTGATGTTATTTGCATCCATGGGCCACTTACAGTAAGGGAACAATCATATCCTTATTGTGTTGTACATAAAGTCTGTGATTTTGAGTGTCATGTAAAAATAGGGAGAGCTTTTGTACATATATAAAGTAGCCTACACTATATATTTTCAACCAAGTGTCAAATTTAATAAATTCTTTACTGCCTGCTATTCACATTGCTTTAACATTAACAGTGACATTCTTTGTCCAATGACATTATCATTTTACAATACACACTGGCATACACTTTTCATTTTACCCATCAATGTTAAACTTGAAATTGAATTTTTTTTGCAGCGTGGGGTGAACAGTAAAATGTTCCCACATTTCTTTCTAACATTACAATTAATTTGATTATCACTCTGAACTATCATTTGTTTATTTAATCCATCAACGGTGGACACAATGCAAACCATGTGCTAATATGGACATGGTGAACAGAGATCTAGGGCATTCCTCAATGAGCAAGCCAAGCTATGTTAGTGAGAGAGTTGTGAATGCACATGACTAAGCATATAGGCTAATTTGAAAAACAATAAGTCTCTGGCTTTTCAGAAATTTAATGTATTAAATGTATTTAAAGTAAATTTTGAAATATTTAACAAAAATACCACTTTATATATATATATATATATATATATATATATATATATATACTATACAGTACTGTGCAAAAGTCTATTTTTTTTAGTACAAACTTTGTTATAGATGTTTATTTTATGACTTCTACATTATTGATTTTTGTTTTTCAAACATTAGTTTCCAGCACAAAATTAAATATTACATGTTTTTCCAGCACAAAATTAAATATTATATGTTTGTATGTCAGTAAAGAAAGCAGCATATTACATAAGAGGCCACTTTTCAGACAAAAAAACATAATGAAGGCTG
>CM075018.1:5251171-5263339 GCA_037576675.1 Pangasius sanitwongsei | reverse complement strand
GTTCCCATAGCGTTTCGACGCAGCGTCTCGTTCCCTTCGGGGAACCATGGTTACATGCGTAACCTGGAGACGTTATATTTGTTCTTTAGAATCTCTTGCTTTTACTTCTCTGGTGTTGGCACAAGTATAGTTACTTTGTTCTATGAATCTCTTTGTTGAGTGAATTCATTTAAATAAACTTGTGACATTCATTCAGCTTCTAACTTCTTCTTATTATTATTATTTTTTTTTACAAAGCATAGCTTTGTATTATTTGTATTAAATTTAGTAGCAAGTTAGTGTATCAAATATATTTATCATTACACCCAAGAGCATATTTAAAAATTATATATTTCAAGTATAGTAGAATTTGGGTCTCAGTAATGCATGCTTAAGTGAACTTAATTGCAACTTAAGTTGTTCCAGAAAAGCACACTTGGACATTACTTAAGTATAATTTAAATATAATTTAAATGTTATTCCTATTTAATGCATACTTAAACATGCATTTTATGAAAGTATATGTAAATGCATTTTTTATTATTTATTAAATATATTTAGATATATTTAGTGATACTGAAATATAATTTAAAATGCACTTAAGTGTATTTTAGTTGCAGTATACCCTAATTAAAGTAGTATATTTATAATACACTTCAAGTTTAATGCAATTATGTCTAAAAATTGCATATATAATTCTACTTCAGTTGTATGACAAAAAACAGCACTCTAAAGTACAACTAAATGGATTTAAGACATATTTATTAAATAACTTTATTACAATTTAAATACACTTAAGATGTCATAAGTTGTTCCAAAATAATACATTTTGTATACATTAAAGTATGTATTACTGTAAGTGTTAACGCTAAAAGTGTGTACTTTTTATACTAAGTACACTTTTTACAAGTATATTTAGATATTATAAAAAAAAAATATTTTTTATTTATTTATTTTTTTTACAAGGGACAGGATGCACACATATTTCTTTTTTTATTCTTAGAATTGTTTGTAGATAAATGGTGAAATAGAAACCACAAACCATGAGGAAGGAAAACTACTGTCCAGGTGTACATGTGTGCCCGACTCTAAATTTTAATGACACCCAACACAGGGCTTTAAAAGCACAGGCAGTATGGAGAAGTAAAGCTGCAGGCCTGCTTTCTTATAGACGTGTCTAAGAAGGAGAGGAGCTATAGCTCCAGCCCATACAATCCAGTGATTAACACAGCCTGAAGAAACCCTGAAGGAATAAAACTGTATCCGAATAAACATCCAGTAGTCTTTTGCCTCAATGTAAGCTGTGATCATTTTAAATCTGTGTTACTCACCCCGTTCTGATCGGGCCATATCAGCCAGCCCAACTCTCCTCCGGATGCCGTCATGTCCAGCAGCACCTCTGGAAGAATAAAATTGAAATAAAACTCTTATAATAAATCCAGACAAATCAGTAAGCAGATAACAAACCTATTTTAATTTTAAAGGAATGCACTGCAGTTAACTGTTACATTTATTCATTTAGCAGACGCTTTTATCCAGAGCGACTTACAAATGAGGAAATACAAGCAAAACGTTATATCAAGTGGAGAACAACACAAGCAGTGCTACCATACAAGACTGTTAATTGAGTTCTAGAGAAGAAGAGTGTGCAGAGTAGAGGTGTAAGAGCCAGACTAAGTGCATTGTTTTTTTGTTTGTTTTGTTTAAGGGGGGACTGGAGGACAAGTTAGGGGTTAGTTAAGTGTTCACGGAAGAGGTGGGTGTTTAGCCATGTTTTGAAGATAGTGACAGATTCTGCTGTCCGGATTGAGGTTGGAAGTTCAGTCCACCACTGAGGGACAGTCATTTTGAAGGTTCTGGAAAGGGACCTCATGCTTCGCTGAGTAGGCACTACCAGGCGTCGGTCGTGAACTGATCGCAGGTTGCGCGAGGGAACATAAACCTCGAGGAGAGGGTTGAGGTAGGGGGTGCTATTCCAGACAAGGTCTTGTACGTGAGCATCAAGGCCGTGAATTTGATGCGGGGGGCTACAGGAAGCCAGTGGAGGGAGACAAAGAGGAGAGTAACATGGGTCATTTTGGGCTGGTTGGAAACAAGGCATGCTGCTGCATTCTGAATCATCTGAAGGGGTTTGATGGAGCTGGCTGGGAGGCCCAGGAGCAGTGCATTGCAGTAGTCCAGTTTTGAGCTAACAAGAGCCTGGGCTAGTAGCTGTGTGGCCTGATCAGTGAGATATGGTCTGATTTTCTTGATGTTATACAGAATGAACCTACAGGACCATGCAGTCGTTGAAATGTGGTATGTAAAGTTCAAGTGGTCATCAAAAGTCACCCAAAGGTTTCAGGCTGTCCTGGATGGTTTGAGTGTGGTACTGTTAAGCAACAGATAAACTCAGCTTTAGGGCTGCACACTATAACAAAATTATCTAAATATCGCAAATGTAAATATCGCGATATGCATATTGCAAGGGCTTGCGATAACGGAATGATTTCAATACTTTTAGGGCGATGCAGACAGCAGGGATTGCTTTCTTTTCCTCAAAAGAACATGAAACATTTATGGTGGTTATGTCATTTTCAGTTTTTAAATTATATATATATATATATAATTTAAATTACCGCATATCGTATTATGTAACAAGTTATCGCATATCGCGTTTTTTTCCAATATCGTGCAGCCCTACTCATGTTGTGGCTGATTTTATAAGATACATTATAATAATAACTATGTGATTTGTGCGCGTGCTGCTTTACACTGATAGTCTACTGTAATTTCCTCTTTATTCAGTGACACTACATTTAAACAACTTTCTCACACAGGCTGCGGAATTCTAAACCTGGATAAAACTCTTCAGTCTTACTGCTTTTACTGCTCACAGCGAGCTCAGTTCAAGCGCGAGAGTTTGTTTGTTTGTTTGTTTTGTATCTTGAGTAAATTACTCTACACGTCATAGCTCTGATTCTTTAAGCGGAGTAAAGAGCTGAATGTGACTCCCAGCCATGTGAGTGATCCAATATTAACGCAACAGTTTTTTTTTTTAACCAGTCCAAAATGTTAACTTGCCTTCATTACTTTGAAGAGAAATAAACACGTTGTTCATAAATACACTGACAAATAAAATTAGTTTCATCTGTCGGTAATCCATTCCAAATCAGAGGCTGTGATGAACTCCAGGCTGAAGCTGACTGCTCTACCAGGCGCTCTACCAGGCGCGCTTATCGAGAAACGCGGAGAGCCATAAACTCCGCCCCCTTCTCCTACTTCTCCGCCTTCTTCTTCTTCTTCTTCTTCTACTTCTTCCGGATTTTAATGGTGGTTGGCAAACCAACTTAAAAGGTGCATTCCCGCCTAATACTGGAAAGGAGTGTGGAGCACATGATGGTTGTGAAGGAAAGAGAGGAAATAATAATAATAATAATAATAATAATAATAATAATAATAATAATAATAATAAATAAATAAATGACTAGATTCTCTTAATCAATCCTGTTTCTTTTAGATAAAGGAATAATTCATGATAAATTACTGATTTCTTTGGCCCATATCTTCTAACAGAACCTGGAGTGATAAATGATTTATTCCCAAAGAGCTTAATGCTTGCATTAATCGTAATCTTTCTCTTTCATATGCCTCACATTCTATGAGTATGTGTTCTGTTGTTTCTACTTGACCACACTTACCACAGTTTCCTGTTTAATGCTTCCCGATTCTATACAGAGATTGATTTAAAGAACAATGCCTAATACGCATTCTGGAAATTAAAACATCCTCTTGCCTGTTCCCAAACTTTCTTCTTTCTGACCCAACCTTTTCTTGAACGCAATGTAAATGTCTACCTTTTATACCACTATCCCACTCCTTTTGCCATGTCTTCTTTATTTCATTTGCAATTTTACCTTTTACTTCTGCTTTACTTAATGCTACTTTAACGTCAATTTGTAGATGTTTCAAAGCCTGTTTAGCTAGATGGTTTGCCTCTTCATAAACCATATCTTGTCTTGTTATAGATATACCACTTAACAAACTGTTAAGAGCTGAAAGGGAATCAGAACATATCAGTGATTTTGTTGGTTGTACTTCTTCTAAAACTCTGCCCCCTGATTGTTGAGAACGTTTTAATGGTAATGGGGTGTGGCCCCGAGAGAGTTCCCCGCCCCCAGTCTGTCAAAAATTAACCTATGTGTAGCCTGTAATTTGCACCGTTAACTTCTGAACAAGTTCTGACCAAGTTACAACAGAACAAGTACTAGGCTTGAGAACTATCTATCTAAGTGCAAATGTTTTTGCATCCCCCATGATTTTTGAATGGAAAAAAACTATATAACCTCTGTTTTACAAATGGTCACAAACGTTATCTATCTATCTATCTATCTATCTATCTATCTATCCTAGTCAAAACCTTTTGCATCCTCATGATTTTCATATGGAATATATATATATATTCCAAATATATATATATTTGTGTTATATATATATATATATATATATATATATATATATATATATATAAATACATATAAACACAAAGTTGCAAAAGTTTGCACTACGTTAATTCAGGGCATGAGAGTGAATGGTTTGATGAGCATGAGGATAATGAAAATCATACGCTGTGGCCATCACAGTCACCAGATCTCAACCCAGCAGAACACCTGTGGGAGATTTTGGACCCATATATCAGACAGTGCCGTCTACAACCTCTCCACCGTCATCAAAACATCAATTGAAGGAATATCTTTTGGAAGAAGAATGGTGTTCATTTCTCCTTTAGAGCTGAGCTGTGAGCTGTAGAATCTACACCAAGGTGTTCCTAAGATATGTTATTTTTCTTTAATTTGTCAGCCAACTGTATGTCAGGAGGAATTAGCATTGGCAAACATAGGCATACTATTTGGCCATTTTGTTACCCGATAAAAAAGAAACATGCAAAACCTAACTCACTGAATAACTTTTTAAAATTACTGTTAACAATTTCTTCATTCTCTTTATTTTGTTCTAAAGGTCTGCAAACATTCAAAACTGGATTTATGCATGTCTTTCTCATCTAAGTGACTTGTCTTTGAAGTAGTCTTCAAAAAAATACTTTTTTGATATAAAGTATTGTGTCATTTGTGAATAGGACAGCCGTGATAAAAAGGGTCTCATTACATTAAAATGGACTGGCCACACTGTAAGCATATGCTTCTAGGACAGAAAAGTGCAAAGCATAAAGCACTTGTCAAACCAACATAGATGTTTTTGCCCCCTCTTCATATAAAACTTGGCTGATGATACATTTTTATGCAAGTAATGAACATTCCTCCAAAGTAAGGAAATTGGAGCATTTCAATACTTGAGATAAATGTTTTCCAAAATAACTGATGCCAAGATAAAAGTAAGGAATTTTTTGGTCCAGAAATCAAGCAGGTCATTAATGATCGGCAGTTTGAAGAACTTCTAGTGGGGCTGGAGAGAATTGAATAGAAAGCATTCAAGAATGTTTCTGAATTTTTTTTTTTTTGAAACTGTAGAGCACCAAACTACTGTATGTATATACATGTATGCTATCAACCTCTGACTGAACTGATGAACAAGGATACACAGTGTGATGAAGAGAAAGAGATGCTTTCATTTTTCCAACTCCTTTGACGTAGTTCCTGTTTTCGAATCATTTGCCAGGAGTTTCTTGTCAGTAAGCTATATTGTTTCTTTCTCTTTATCAATAATTTTGTGCTATCATTTTCATCTGCTGTATTTTTCACTTTCTGCCGTATGTTCATTTTTTTCGAAGAACGCTTTTTATTTTTTCTGTCAAGACAGTGGGCGGAGGCCATCCACTCTGGATCCACTCCATCTAAAATAATCTCAACAAATCTTCGACTAAGGTACATTAAACATGTCAAACATTCAGCTTGTTCAGTGTGTTGAGTGCAGGATGTTTAGTCCCTCCCCAGGAGTGGTCGATCAACAACAACTTTTTTTTTCTCACTCTTAATTTTTATATGTTGTAATTTCACATTGAGGGAGGAAAATGTTCTGATATGATTGATCTTGGTTTAATTTTTTTACATCACATAAACCTGCCATTTTAACAGGGGTGTGTAGATTTTCTATATCCATTGTATATATTAGGCATTGCTGCCTCACATGTCAAGGGTCTTTGGTTTGAGCTCAAGTTACTGTGTGTATGTGTTTTTTTTTTTTGCATGTTCTCCCACATGCTAATGTGGGTTTCCTCAGAATTCTACAAATTACAGAATACAGAATTCTTCCTCAGAATTGTACAAAAAAGTAACATGCATGCAGGCGGATAGGTTACATCTAACCACATGTTTGAACCATCACTTCCTGTTGTCTGAATTCAACACACTGAACCCCTGACTCTGGGGATCAGTGTGTTACATAGAAAAGTTAAGTAGTTTTTCCAACTGCTTGAGTAGAATCATTTTCACAGAGTTAATCATTACACACAATAATTTTTTTTGCCAATAATTCTGGAGCTGTCTGCATCTTGTATTAGGTGACAAGTGGGATTTCTATGCTGTGGTTGCAGGCAGATGTCTCTTCAAGACATACAAATAGAACATGCACTCTGATTGTGAACACCAGCCTGATATGAATAAATGATTAAATAATAATGAAAAAAATGGTTGTGTGCTCACAAGCCTACTAAGGAAGTTAACATGGTAATGTTGCTTTATCTCTTTCATCATGATTAAAGAGATATCTTAAAGATGTATCTGATTTCATGCTGTACCAGTCACGTCACAGAGACAAGAGGTTCACATATAACTTATTTGTAGCATCTTGTAAACATTGCACTGTGTTAAACTGATACTTGAACTGATATATGAAAGATTATTAGTAATCTGTTGAACTTGTAGAGCTGCTTTGTGACAATGACCACTGCTAAAGGCACTACACAAATAAAACTGATTTGAACTGATTAGTGAGTTACAGTTTGATGATATATGCAATGCCTCAGATCTCTAGTAGTTATATTAAAAATGGGAGTGGTTTATAATTATTTTAATAAAAGATATCTTTAATAAAGATATTATTAAAATCAAGATTATTTTAAAGTTAATAATTTTCTATCAACTGTCTATGGATGTGCTTTAAGCTATAAACCCCAGTGTAAATAATACTAACACACCTCATAATATCAGCCGTCGCCAATATGATGTGAAACAACAGACACAAGTTTAAGTGAATAACAATATCGCACTCAGTAGTTCAGTATAGAAACATCTGGAAATTTTATTTCTCTTTGGAAATTACGCTCTTACCACAGTATAAACCTCAAACAAACATCCATGCATTATATGGCTTTCATACCACAGCACTGCTAAATTCTTCAATCTGATTGGTCAGACAGTGTTGATCAAATTTCTATAATAACACCTCTGACAGTAGTGCTGGCTGCAAGGCAAAACACAATTTTAATTAATGTGCTTGTTCTAAAATGTTAGCATTTCTATAGTAAAGATATTTCCCAGGGACCTGTATGGCATGTCTATTCAAATACGAAGTTTTGTTCTTTGTTTGTCTAGTGTCCTTTGGTTTGATTGCTATTCTCAATAAATTCTGGATTTCAATCTTATCACTGCATGTGTGACACACAGATGCTAAAAATGCTGACATTTCTACCTCCTGACTTTTTCCAGTGTGTTACATTTCTTTTACCTATACAAGCCAGTTTGCTATTAGTTCTGATAGATACTTATCCATGTTTACATTTCTAGTTCACAATTGGATTTCTCTATGAGGCTTTCTGAAGAGATGCTGTCTTTCTGCACACTTTGGCTTCAAAACACACACCCGCATATGTATGTCGATGAAAGGCCAAACAGGTATACTGAAATGTGTATGTGTCTTTAGCTGGTCAGTTTCGGCTCTTGTTGAACATCAGTGTGCTGGTTCCTCTCATGATCCAATTACCGGTGTGGAGCTGTAGGTTCTGAAAGCAAATAACATCGCAGCTTTCCAGCTAGCTCGTTTGTTCAGCTCACAACCACATACGCATTCACACACTCACTGCTCAGGAAACAGAAATCATATATATACAGCGAAAACAGCTCATCATCGCAATACTACCTGCTACAGACTCGTTCAAAACCACGTCCCCACCTGCTACAGTGTATTGCATCATAATGAGAAGCAGAGATAGTAGCTGTGTCTGAAAGCTATATGGCCTATTCACTGTGTAGTGCACTATTTTGAGTTCTCTATTATATGTAGCGTACAGAGTGTAGTGGAACCCCTGATTCATGAATGAATGAATGAATCAATAAGGAAAAAAAAGTACTCAGCCTTTTTACACTACTCTAGTATACATATGTAGTATGTGGTAAAAACAAGTATTTTATTTGTATTGATTGATTGACTGAACTAGATGTTATAGAGAAATAGTCTGAGAAATGGAAATAGTTATAGAAAAATATTTAAAAAATATGAGTACACTCCTTGTACCAAGGGAAGCATTAGTTTTGGAGCTAACTGTGTGTATTCTGTTTCATTTTTCATTCATTACTGAATGAAAATGGAAACAGATAATAATATTAATATTTATGTCAGAAAAAGAGGTTACTATATCTTCTAAAACATAAGTGATGACAGGAACCAATTTGTCTTGTGGATGTGCCATAGCATTGCATTAACATAATTTCCATGAATAAGTACTTTGTAATGTTCTTGTTACAGTACAATTTAGCTCAGCATGTGGAGTTATATACTGTAGGACCTATAGATTTCAAATAATACTTCAGTTTCTTATACTCAAAATAATATTGCGCAAATACTTGTAATGCAAAGCTGTATTTGGACTCAGAAAGTTGTATGAGCCAAAACGAATTCTAGTATTTAATTCATTTTATTTACCTTCTGTGTGCTTAAATGAAAGGAAGTGTTTTGATTTGCAAGGCCTTACATGTGCTGCTGCTTATGCAAAATCTTTACATGTGTATGTGCTGTGCTGTTACAAAAAAAATGAATCTTTTAAATAGTTAGCAAACACTGTGTCATTTCATTTACCTCACGCATGCTCCCTAACCCCCCAATGCAGTGATATAAAATAGGATTACACTTGCAGCGCTTGCTAGAAGAATGGGCTAAGCTTAACATGTCAATAAAATCTATGATGTGTCACTTGCACACATTGGAACTTGCTGTGGTATAAGAGGAATAAAACACTTTGGGACATGCTGTTATAGAACAATAATCAACTTCATGGCGGTCAGAGTGACTCTGCAATTTGGTTGACTATTACTATAGCACACGTCACACACACCCCTCTCATTAACTGTTCCTGATGCAAGTTTTGTATTTGTGTCACAGATTTTTTTTTTGTAGTTAGACTTCATATATAATAAAAAGTATATTAATTCAAATGAGTGATAATTAGGAACAAAATTGCTGTGTGTGTATCTTTCGGGGTTGCACTGTGTGAATGTGGCTCTAAGTGAAAATAGGACTGTTCATGTCAATGTGTCTTTAGAAAATAATTCAACAAAACCTGTGTATACTGTATATTACTGACCCTCCTTTATATTTATTATGAATTAATTTTGAGAATGTAAATAAGAGCAGGAGCCTTCTGTTTTTATTCACCTGAAGAATGGAATAAATTACCAGTAAATATCAAACTACAGTACAGTAATTATAAAAAGTAGCTAAGGATATTTTTATGAAATCTATTTTTTACAATTCTGTTTTTATTTAATCCCATTCTTGTTTTGCTTTTACAAACTCTATTTCATCTGATTTTATTGACTCTTTTCTTGTTTTTTTATGTTGTTTATTAATGATTTATGTATCATATTATTATTATTGTTCCTTGTATTATATGATCTAATTTATCACATTTTACATTAATCTGCATTTTATGTATGAATGGAGTCGTACCAATAATGACATTAAAAATGGCACATACTTTTTTGGGATTTGCATGAAAACTTTAAAGTTACTGCAGGTTTTGATATCTATAGGTGTTTCAAGGACAACTGTAGAACATTCATGAGAACTAGAAACACAGTGCCATCTTCAGGTGCACATTGGCAACAACTCAACCAGCACAGTGTTGTGTTTCCTAAATTTAATGAAGTTTAGTTTAATTATGACTGCAAAGAGTAATGTGTAAATATATGCCTAGCAATTTTTTTATCTACGTGGTATACATATAGTGAACATACTGCATAGTGTAGTGCTCCTGATTCATTCAGTCAGTCAGAAAAGAAAAGGATCAAGCACAGGCTCTGTCCACTAGCCTGCTAGAAACTAGTGCCTTATTGTTACTGATTGTCTGAACTAGATGTTTTAGAGAAATTGTCACTGTCAGAGTGCATGACTAATCTGCATGGTGTCTGTCTGCAGCCTACACAACCTGTACACTACAGCGAGACTTCAAGACTGACAGAAACCACCACAACACAGAAAGCCCTCTTTAAAATATCAGAACAAGACAAAATTAATAATACTCACAATTAAAATGAATAAACAACTATTTATTTTCCCAGTAACTTTTTTTAAATAGATTTTCTCAAACCCCTTATTGACACCCCTAACCCCTTCAATTTCTCTCACTCTAGACAAACTCTGTTGTTGTCTTTAACCACTCATTGAACTCTCACTGCACAGTGAGTGCCATGACTTTTAGGAGTTGACTGTGTGGGTACTGCACAGACATCACAGATCCATCTCACAACTGTAGTGCTTACTGCAAAAAAAAAAGAAAAAAAAAGAAAAGAAAAAGCGTGTGTGTGTGAGGTTGTGTGACTGTTCTCTCAGTTAAAACTTATATCAGGTAAAATGATCTTTGGAAACAAAAACAGATATTTTTTTATCTTTCAGGATGCACTGTGTGAATTTCCCACTGTGTGGCAGTAGAGACATTTACTATATCGAAGGGTTTTTAGTATTTCATCGAGAACAAAACAGTTGAAGATCTCATGATCTCTGAACAAATGTTTTATATCCATCTATCCATCCATTTTCTGTACCGCGTATCCTACACAGCGTCGCGGGGATCCTGGAGCCTATCCCAAGGGAATCGAGGCATAAGGCAGGGGACAGTCACACACACACTCACACACCCTTTCATACACTATGGACAATTTAGAGATGCCAGTCAGCCTACAGTGCATGTCTTTGGACTGGGAGAGGGAACCGGAGTACCTGGAGGAAATGCCCAAAGCACTGGGAGAACATGCAACTACAGACCCATCCAGGGTGTTTTCCCAGTGTTCCCAGGATAGGCTCAGGATCCACCACAACCCTGACCAGAAAAATGATGGATAATAAATTAATTATTTGTAAATGAGGTTCTCTTTCTTTTTCTCTATCAGTAAAAACAAACTCACTAATTAATCCAAACCTGTCGTGATAAAAAAAATTGCAAAAATCAAATTAATATATTATTATATGAGATAATAATAATAAATGCTACAAGTTTACTGCAATAAAATCTAAGGAAATGAAGGGACATCCATTGCTAAACAGGAACAGCCTGCCTTGATTCAGACACACTCATCTATCTC
This sequence comes from Pangasius sanitwongsei, assembly GCA_037576675.1. Lineage (NCBI taxonomy): Eukaryota > Metazoa > Chordata > Actinopteri > Siluriformes > Pangasiidae > Pangasius > Pangasius sanitwongsei. The sequence goes on along the minus strand of CM075018.1, from coordinate 5,251,850 downwards.
TTATTGCACAGGAAGAAATGATAATAACAGGAAAGAGAAAGACAGATATCACCACCATCGCATAATTTTAATGAAGTGAACAGTATGTCAGTAAGTACTCTGGGTGGGTTTCATGCAGATCTGCATCGCTGATGAATACAGCATCGTGACCAAACAGGAAATGACTTAATAAATCCATTGTTGCTGAGAATTGTGTTAATTGTGATTTTGGTACAGTTATGTTGTTTGTATTGTGAGTAGCTTGCCTTTATGTTGAGTTCTCCTAGCTTTCTCTCTTAGCCTTGCCTTATCTTGCTTTGGTCTAGTACTTTGTTCTAGTTTTTGTAATTTTTGGTTCCATTCCTGCCTAATAAAATCTGTCTGCACTTACATCTGCATCCTGCCTTGGCTTTGTAATAGGCTGGTAATAACATAGGTACTGACTTCCACCTTTTCTTTTATTAGGGAAGCAGAGATAGTAGCTGCGTCTGAAATCATATTCACTACGTAGTGCACTATTTTCTGTTCTCTATTATACGTAGCATACTATGTAGTGGAACCCCTGATTCATGAATGAATCAATCAATCAATAAGTAAAAGTACCCAGCCTTTTTACACTCTAGTATACATATATAGTATGTGGTAAAAACAAGTATTTTATTTTTATTGATTGATTGACTGAACTAGATGTTATAGAGAA
>CM075018.1:5237123-5251071 GCA_037576675.1 Pangasius sanitwongsei | reverse complement strand
TTTCTGGGGTGGCGTAGTCGAAACTTTTGTGTCAAGATTTGCAGTAGTGTTAATCCTAGAGATAGGAAAGGCCACATATATATGGATGAGCCATGACCATCTCAGAATTGATGCTATTCATTGCAGTAGACACAGGTATGTACTGAAATATCACAGCTTCTTATGCAGTAGGATGAATAAATATAGGAGTTCTACATTTTTTTTTTTTGCCAGAAAAAAAAAGTGTATGCCATCAACCTCTGACTGAATTTATGAACAAGGATTTGCAGTGTGTTTAATACCGTATGAAGCAGCACAACCCAGATAAAGTGTGTGGGTCTCGGCTGAACAAGGTGGCTGACTATGTATATTTCTATGTGAGATGACTGACCTAAACCTTGTTCAAATGTGGAAGCTGTTTGGCTTTAATCATCATTTTTGTAAGGAAAGTGAAAAGCTAGAACAAAGGAATATTTTTTAGTTTTGGATGACTGGCAGCAACTTTAATGTGAGAACCTATGCTGACCATAGGCATTTGGTAAATGACTGCAATAAAATGTTCTTATTATCCATAGTCATGGGAATTCTGGTTCCTTTCGGTATATCAGATCTGCTGGGTCAGCTCATTCACCTCCCAAAGAGTTCAGTAGTATTTCTTTTTTTTCTCTCTTCAAAACCAGTAGCAGGAATATGACCTGGGACATTCCTTGTATTTGATCTCTTTTGAACCTCCAAATAATTGGATAATTATTGGACAATCATAGCTTTTAAAGTCTTTCTTGTTTCATTATAAAGGGGAAAGGGTTAAGCTCTTCAGAAATCATGGTGGTCAAGTTAAGGTGTATAAAGATTAAGAAAAAAGGCTCTCCAAAAATGTCAACTTTGCAAGCAATAACATTACCTAGGAGATCAGTTGTCTTATTTGTAATTAAATAATTTGCTAATTTATTTTTATTGTAGTAAAAATTAATTAATTAATTAATTACAATGAATGAATGAATTAATTAATACTGTAATTTATTTTGTATGTAGTGTGTTTGTTCTGTTGTCAGCACATTATTTCATATTTTTCTTTTCAGATGTAAGTACTTTTTAGTGGTATTTAGTTTTTTGTTTTGTTTTTTTTTTAGTTCAGACATTTTCAGTCTTCATTATATGCTGTCTGTTTTACTGAAATATTGAATAAATATTGATTACTTTTGCTGCCTTCGTGAAATAATAGCCGAAACCTGTGGGTGGATGAATTCTTGTGATGTGATTAAAAGTTACATTTATGTAGTTTCCTTTAAAATATATCCATTTATTATATTTTTTTTAGTATTACAGCTTTGCAATCCTTTGTATTATATATTACATATTGGGTGTAAGACATGGCTATACAAAAATTACAAAACAAAAATACATTGTCACACGATTATACTCTTATCATGAGGTCTTTGGCCGGAGAAAGTTTCCAGATACAATGTATGTCTACGCTTGTTATTTTCACTTCTCTTTATTTCTTTCCCATCTTTTCTGTCTCATTGTTCACAAACTTATTCATTTCTTTGCCTGTCTACCTCTTTCTTTCTGAAGGTTTTGCCTTTCTCTTTTCAGGATCAAAATCCAGGATTCCTCCAGGAATCCTGTTGTACCTCAGCACTTATGGACATTCTGGCACACACAACATTTCTTTAAAAATATCAGCTTTATTGATATAAGCAGGTTATAAAGAGAGTTTAGAGTCAAAGGTCATTCATTCATTCATTCATTCATTCATTCATTGTTATAAAGATAAAACAGTTCTTGGTTTGATTAATGCACAAACCCACATTGCACTCCTTCTTGGTGATGCACAGCATCTTGACGTTATTTTTCCACTACTTTGGATTACGGCCCAAGACTGCATTACTGCTCAGGTCACTTTTACTGTCTTTGTCACTTCTCCTGCTCTTCATAACTACCCTGATCCTCCTCGTAATCTTCACCAATGCATTCACTCTCACTACATTTACATTTTTACATTTATAGATTTTGGCAGTCACTCTTTTCCAGAGTGATTTACATAAGTGCCTATCAATAAACACATCCTCAGTGGTTCACTAGATCAGGGACTGAGAGTACCATCAGTCTAAAAACTCTGTTAGGGAGGTTAGTACAGTATGGAAATCACACAAGACAATGTCACTGTTTTTTAAATAACAAAGTGTTAATTTAAGTACTTGGTGAAGAGGTAGGTATTTATTCATCGTTTGAAGACAGCCATTCACTCATATTTTTGAACAGCAAGGGGAAGTTCATTCCACCACCCTTGCAAGACCATTCCAAGACCCTTGATGCATGTCTTGCATCAAGACAGTGAGAGATGGTGATCCATACGAGCAGTGCTAGAGGATCAGAGGGAACGCGGTGAAGTGTGTGGCGTGATAAGTGCTTTAAGGTAGGTGGGTGATGGTCTGTTTTGGTTTTATAGGCAAGCATCAGTGTTTTAAATCTGATGTGAGCAGGTACAGGAAGATAGTGGAAGGATTGTAGCAATGGGACTACTTGGTGTTTACTGTGTATAGCCACCAAGTATTAGCCATATACACTATATGTACTATGATTACTACGCAAAATCAGCACACTATCTTTTTAAGATTATTGTAAATTAACATTCTGTATCATGTTGTATACAATAAAAAATAATAATAAAAAAAACTACACCCATAAGTACAAAACCAACCTGGATAACCCGGTCAACAGAACAGAATTAAACAGAATCGAATGTAACCTGCATGCAGAGAGAGTTTCAGGCTATTTACTTAATGTACTATAATTTATGGACAGTGATGGGTAGTGAAGGCTTGATGAGATGGGAGGCTTAAATCTAATATCTGTCAATAACTTGAGAAATAAACTGTTAGAGTTGAGCAATGCAATACAAGGGCTCATCGATGGCATACTAAGAGTGATGTGGGGCAAATTATTTTACACACACACACTTAAAGACAGATGCCCATCTGCATTTGGGATTTTTTTCCTTCTTTTTTTTTTAAATATTTCAAGTATGTACAACTCTACTGGGCATTATATTGATGTTTTTGTGTATTTGAAAGAAGAGGGGATTAGTCCTGCCAGCAACCCTGTATCTGTGTAAACCAGCATTTCATAAAAGAAAAAAGAAAAGTGACTATGCTAAATTAGGAGTGACTATGTATATCAGCTCTTAATTTTCCTTTGAAAGTATCAGGCGCAAGGACTTGTTCCCTAAGTGATCACTGTTCACTTGGCATCACTGTTCACTTGCTTGACAAAAAAAAATCTATATTATACTCAGAAGTTATTCAGGCATGTAATTTGTTTGAAATTTAAGGCTGACCGCGTGACAAGACTAAGAAAAGACAAATGAGAGCACAGAGAGTATAAACATGCTAATTAGGAGCTCACAAAGAAAATGTGCACACAATAAGGAAAACACAACATGACAGCCTTAAATGAAATGAAAGGTCTGTGCTGTAATTTATTCATTTTCTTCAGTAACCACTTTACCTTCGTCAGAGTCAAGGTGGATCCAGAGCCTATCCTGGGAACACATCCCGGAGGAGAAGCCAGTCCATTATAAGGCACCACACACACACACATTCACACACTAATTTAGTGTAATCATTCCACCTACCAGCATGGAAGGTGGGAGGAAACTGGAGAACCCAGAGGAAATCCACACGGATGCAGAAAGAACATGCAAAAGTCCACACAGACAGTAACCTGTGATCGGGATTGAACTGGGGACCCTGGAGTTGTGAAACTCTTCTACACACTGTGTTGTAATTGACTGTAGGAACATTTTAGGCTAAGAGAAATAAAAGACAAGAAAAATAGATATCACATGATAATGATGGTATCTTCTTAAAACTTATTTATATGCTGTTTCTATCAGGCTTTTATCCTGGGTGTGAGACAGGACACATGCATTTCTCTTCTACTTTTGAGAATTAGAATGAAATTTTTATTTCACACAAGTCTCATCATACTTCAAGTATACAGTATCGTTAATAGTGAAAAGTCAGTGTACATTATAATGAGATTATATTATAACTCCAGTGTGCTGTTAGACTAATGATAATAATTCGCATGTCCTATCGTTTCTTTAAAAAGCTCGTTAGACTGCATTATATCTGTAGAACATTCATGAAAGAAACAGTGCCATCTTCAGATCATTTTGGTAACTACACAACAATTGTGTTTCCACAATTTAGAGATGAATTGTGTTTACAAAGTGTATAGGCCTAGTGTTTCTTATACAGTATACATATAGTGAACATACAGTGTGGTGCTCTCGATTCAGTCAGAAAAATAAAGAAAAGAACAGAAAAGCTGTGAGCCCATGGTTCTTTACACTGGCCTGGTATACATGTAAACTCAATGGCCACTTTATTAGGAACATATATGCACCTGCTCATTCATGCAATTCAGTGAATGTTCACATGAAACATCAGAATGGGGGGGAAATGGGATCTGTGACTTTGACTGTGACTGTTTGTTGGCGCTAGGTGGGCTGGTACAGAAGAGACTGTAACAAAAGCAGAAACTAGAGGATTCATTTATCTTATTACCTTAAACACGTTCACATATTTTGGGCTGAGATGAGCAAAGGTACTTAATGTATTACCTCTGCAGTTTGACTCATTTCTTTTTCTTTCTTTCTCTCTGCAACAGGGATAATACACTTGAACAATCAGTATGTATTATTTAATATAACTGGAACTCAGTGGTCCACTGAAGTGCTGAATATGCTTTCTGCTCACATTTTGATAGTAAACAATGGCAGCTGGTATCCCAGGAACTACTGAAAATATCTTTAAAAAAATCTTCAATTGGGCATATTGTTTACTTGAAAAATGCCAACATACAAATCAAAGCCACAAGAATAAGCCAAATATACCAAACCTTGCCACTTTGCTTTTAAAAAGCTACAGTTTAAAAATTCTGTTGAGATTTTTTTTTACTTTTCCCTAACACTCAAAACACATTCTTAAAGTGTTTTACAAACTGTTATAGAAAGAAAAATATTTTTCAGTGGGGAGTGTTGCTGTCTCACAGCTCCATGGTTCCTGATTCAACCCTGAGAGTGTGTTACTGTTTGTGTGGAGCTTCTGTGCAAGTTCCATCTGTGTTACAGTGAGTTTCCTCTGGATTTTCTGATAGATGCTGATAGATGGATTGGCTATGCTAAATCACCCTGTGAATGAGTCTGTGGAAGTGTGGATGAGTCTGTGGAAGTGTGTACATGGTGCTCTGAGATCGACTGATGTAACATCCAGAGTGTATTCCTGCCGCACACCCAGTATTCAGAGGATAAGCTCAGGATCCAGCACAACCCTGACCAGCATAAACTGTTTAATGAAAATGAATGAATGCTACTTGTGAATGAGATTCTCTATCAGAAAGAAACAAACTCTAACTGTTTCAAATATACTGTTATGTAATTGTGAATAGATTCAAATAGAAATAGATGCTATTAGTTTACTGCAATAAAATCTATCACCACCATTGACAATGACATAATTTTAATGAAGTGAACAGAATGTCATTAAGAACTTTGGTGGGTTTCCTGCAGGTCTACATGAAAGAGGAAGTGACTTTATAAAAGCAGAATTATAAAAGCAGAAAGACATCGGACCACAAAGTAGAAGCAAGGATCAGCACTTTTCACTATTTCAACAGAAGTTAAGGACTAGAAGTGAAGTGAAGCTGAATTTCATTCCACGATGAAGATCCTCCTCATCTTCATCCTCTACCTTATCTCAGGTCAGATATTCCTCTTAAATAACTGTATATGACGTTATTCATCCTGGATTGTGAGAATATTGAAAGCTCAGTGAGGTTACAGACATGAGGGAGATTTTCTTTTGATTGACAGGAACAGTAGACTGCTCTGATGTGATTGGCTTCTCAGGAGGAAGCATCATTATGATCTCTGATATACAATGGGATCCAAGCCATACTAAATATATTTGTAAAATGGGACAAAGTGATTGCAATGATATAATACGTTTCCGCAGCCAAAGTCACCATGTTCAGTACAAAAGATTCTTGCTGTATAGAAACACAGGAGGATCTTTCTTAGTGATGATCAGAAAGCTGAAGCCACAGGATGCTGGAATGTACAGATTTGGAGTGGAGGATCAGAGCAACTACACTGTGACCCTAAAAGTTCGCAATGGTGCGCAAATATTTGTCATATTAAATATTTACATATTAAATCTATGACCCCTTTGCCCAAAGGCAATGTTAAGGCAGCCATAAGGTATTAGACAGCTGTTGAGCTTATAAATTGTAATTTATTTGTTTTCTTGTTTGTATAATTGACAGATGCATCTTGCGAGGTGCCAAAAATAATGAACGCTAATCTTGGGCAGAATATAACTATCACCTGTAACTATCCAAAGGAGTATGGAAAAAACAACAAGTATGTCATCACACTGGATGATGAGACTCATATCAAACCCATTATTGATACTCGGACAATATCAGAGGACAGCAGATTCTCCATTTTTGATGACAAAAGTGCTAACGTTCTCAGTGTGAACATCAGCGACGTGAGAGAAGCTGATGGAGTATTGTATTTATTTGGAGTGTGGGACAAAAGGGTGTCAGTTGGGTATTACTCCTACTTTACAGAGATTCAGCTGCATGTAACAGGTGAAACTTTTCATTTTTGTCATTTTGAAACTCAGTGTTTACTTGAAGAATTCTCACTAGCACAGACAGCATTAGCCATGCCCCAATCATGGCCTTTTTAAGTTAAACATTATATAATGTATCATGGATTTTTGTTGTTTTATATTTTAAACAATAGGAACTTACATGACAACATCAGCTGCACAGAGAGAAAACCCATCTGGTGCAGTATATTCCAGTAAGAACTCACTCACATTACATAACTCACTCTTTCATGCTTTCATGCTGTATTCATATTAAATGTGTACTGACATGGGATCAGTCAGGGGATAGGTGTGTTACAGTTGGAGGATCAGTGTGTTACAGGCAGAGGATAGGTGTGTTAGGGCTCCACACCAATAACTGGAACTGGAAGGTTCCTGGTTTGATCTCAGTTTGGTACCAGGATACTGCAGGTTCTAATGTCCTTCTTCTACAACATGACATCATTACACCAGCACAGAGACATACAAAAACAGCAGGAACTGACCATCAACTCTACTGTATACACATACACACACACACACACACACACACACACTGCAAAATGTGTGTTTATGGTTATGTATGAAGATGATGTGTTTGGTCGTTTCCTGTTCTGTATTGTCTGTGTCTGTATTCAGATTCCTCTGCCATCATCATCAGTGTGTGTGTGTGTGTGGCTCTGCTGCTGATTGGAGGATTTGCACTGATCTACAAACTGAGACACAAGAGAACACATGACAGTACAAGGTAGTGTTTCTTCTCTCTCACTCTCTGTATATGTAGCATTAGTTTTTGGTTTTTTGGTTTTGATTTTTTTTTTAATGCATCAGTAGTACAAGTATCATTGTAAGTTTTTCTAAGCATCTTGGAAAATCTGCCAGTGTTTCTTGACTCTGACTTTTACATGTTTCTGTTTTTGCATGTGAAACCTGACAGCCAGCATTATGGGTTTTTTTTTTTTTGCCTAAAAAGTGCTCTATTAGTGCTCTTAAACAGTTTTCTGTAACATAAAAAATAAGTAATGTTTGTAAACCCAAAATTTTAATTTGTGTCTTGTGTACGATTACAGTTTCAGCACTTTGATCCAAGAGGAAACATAAACAAGTGAGTAATGTTGTCATTGTGAATGTGCGAATGTTGGAATTTGCCCAAATAACTGTATGCACTATTTTTATAACTGCGTTGCTGGTTTTTAGAATGTTATAATTCTATAATATATAAGTTTTATTCTATAATATATAAAACACTAGAAGACATTTTGTACTAGGAAAATAATCAACAGGAGCATGGTGTAATACTGCATGATATGAAGTGGAGTTACTGCTACCACCCTTAAGGTTATTATTTTCATACGGCCATATGGTCATATTTTAAGGACATTAATATTATTAAATGTTAATAAAATCCCAGAAATGGTAAATAAAAGTGTCCTTACAGAGATCTTCACCATGCCATTCCACCAGCAGCTAATCACATTCTTCTTTCCTTTGTCTGAATCCTAAAAAGTCTTTAGGTCTCAACTCTCTTATAAAAGTCTTATTAGCTCTCATCAAGGAACTTCACTCCAATCTGATCCTTTGACTTCCTGCCAGAGCGGACAACTCTGTTGTCTTTAATGGTCTGAGCTGCCTCATAGTGGCCTACTGCAACTCCCAATTATGTGTGTGTCTGTGTTCACTTTCTTTACAGGACGGTGACCTACAAAACCATACTGATCACAAATCCATGCCAGTTTTGCAACAGCTGCAGCTTCTGGAGGACTGCTACCCATTTGCTAAATTGCTTTTATGAAATGCAAAGTGACCTTGAGTTTGAGAAAAGTCCTACATACAGTATATGGAACATCTACTTAATAATAATAATAATAATAATAATAATAATAATAATAATAATAATATCATCATCATCATCATCATCATCATCAGTAGTAGTAGTGCTTAACAATTTATTCTTTATTTCATGATACTACTGTGCTTTATTGTAGTTCATCATTAGAAATGCTTTATTACTTTTTAAATATGAACCTGCCTCCAACCTCCACCAGCCAAGATGGTAATGAGGAATGGATTTAGTGCTGTAATCACATTTGAAACATTGAACTTTTTCCTGTTTCAATTATGTTGTTTATGTTTTTTTTTTTTTTTTAAATAGAACTATATTCTAAACAATGAATACATGAAGATAATAAATGTATATGTGAATGAAATTCTCTTTCCTTTTCCTATATCAATAAAAAAGGACTAAGTGGGTGGAGACTGTCCTCCTAAACCCACAAGTTTACTTGTATTAATCTTACATCTTGCATTTGAGACAATCCTCAGATCATTGACATGAAAATTATAAAAGATGTTCAAAATGTATTGCTATAAAATCTAAATAAATGTCAAAAAGACATCCAAACATGAACATGGGGGGGGGGGGTGTTGTAGGCGGACTGGCATTTCCAAATTGTCTGTAGTCTGTGAATGTGTGTGCAACTGTGCCCTGTGATGGGTTGGCACTCTGTCCAGGGTGTCCCCCTCCTTGTGCCCAGAGTTCCCTGGGATAGAGCCTGGGGCCTCGCAACCCAGTGTAGGATAAGTGGTATAGAAAATGGATGGATGGATGACCTGTTGCAGCCTGGCCTGTGTTGTGACTGATTTGGCCTAACACTATTAATGGTAATAATTAAGCGCCTTGTGGATAAGATACAACAGCAGAACACCACATGGGATTCCAAACCTTTGGGAACTGGCAAATCTACTTTCACTAAACAGGACAAAAAAAATAGTCTGAATCTATTGTTATATAAAATGGGTCACCCAGACTCAGCAATAAGAAATGTACATGTCATTATGTTAAAATACACAATTGTATATGAAATCATATAGTTCTGATTCTGACCAATGATCTCCAGAAACCTGATGCAGTAGACATACGTATGTATGTACATACTGAAATATCACTTCTCATGCCAGAAAAAAGATTTCTAGGTATTTTTATTGCCAGAAAGACATGTGACCAAGGATACACAGTGTGATTAATGTGAAGCAGCACAACCCATCTAAAGCACACGGGTCTCAGCTGAACACTGGGTGGCTGACTGTGAACATTTCTAAGTGACCTTGTTCAAATGTGGAAGTTGATTTGCTTTTTCAGTTTCATCAATTATGTAATGAATGTGAAACAATTAGAATAAAGTTGTGAGACTTTGACTACTGTGAGAAAACTGTGAGAAACTATGTGATGTGAGAGACTATGCTGGCCATAGGCCTTCAACTGCATGTTATCTGCTGTTAGTATTCATAGTGATGGAAATTACAGTTCAGTAATTCAAATCTCCTGGGTCAGTTCTTTCACTCTCTCAAACAGTTCAGTACAACTGGCATAAGCTGAATGAGAATGAGTGATGCAGGTATAAGAAAAAGCATTGTTATGTTTATTTAGGGGGTTCTGTCCATGTTTTCCAGCATGGAAGCTTCTCAGCAGAATTATTTCCGCTTAAACAAAAATCCAAGCGCGCGCACACACACACACCCAAGCTCAGCAAGATGCTGTCAGATGAAGTAACTTTTGCTCTCCACCTCCAGCTCTCTCCGCTTGCCATGTTGCATCTTTTTTATAAACAACATATAAAAAGTGCGATGTTAATCACACACACACACAGCACAGGTACAAGTGTACACAGCAGGTAACTGTGGTTAAACAGCAACTTTGACCAAGCCAGTGATATCCTTGGCATCTCAAGAGTAAATTTTGTGTAACACATTTCTTTAAATTGCTGAATTCCCTGCACTAAAATATCACTACCACAGTAAGATCCATCAGAGAAAGGCAACACACATGCTAAAATAAAGGACTGAGTGGCTCCAGTGTTTGGCATCAATGTTATCCTTTTGCTGGCACATAGGACCCTCTGCAATAATGTGTCCTTACTGGCAACAGAAGCACTTATGAGAGTCAGTCTTAGACATTAAGGGCACGCTAGGTTTCAGGTTACTGACAGAAGTTTTTAAAGGCTAAATGTGTGTCTATAAAACCTGTAACTCCTTCATTCAAGCCACAAAACTTATGGTTCTATTATCAGTATTTTATGTAGTTTGTACTTTAATTAAACAGTGTGTGCTTAGGCTACCTACTTTCTCCCCCAAAGGCATTTTGGGAAAAAAGGTTGATTAAGTTAAATAGCCCACCTACATTCATCAGACCTGCAACTGGATTCCACTGATGTGTGGCAGTGAAGCAGGCTGAAAAATATCAGCATAAATAATCAAATCTAGGGGCGTCTCTGTCTCTGGTGCATGAGACTACAGTCTGAGCTAATAAGAAATCGGCCCCAGCCTCACGTCTTCAAACCATTTCGAGTATTTCACTTACAAAGAGTTGTGCTGTTGTGCTTGGTCCCACAAAAATCCAAAATAATCTACCTTAGGATATTATATAATTTGACATGAATGCCAAAAATGAAATCTTACATTGATGTCTTTTTATACCAGCCATCCCTATTTCTATGTAAAGCACCGATGTTGTTCTTATTGTTTGTTTTGGCCTTTTTTTTTTTTTTTACTGTGCTTATCTCCACATCCTGGTGGATTGCTGACCTGAACATTTTTTTAGGTGACATGACCTTCATGACCTTTTTCAAAAATAGAAGTTGTTTTGCTTTTAACAGCAATTGTACCTTGTACTGTTTTCATCAACTTCAACAAAAAAAACTTGATTAGATATGCAACTCCGCACCCAATTTTCTCTCGAAAGTCTCAGCACAAGCCTTTGCTCTCTAAATGATTCATGACTATCCATTTGTATAAATAAAGTCTATGTTACATTCAAAACTGATTGCTCCCAGCTTATTCACTCTTTTGATATGTACAGATATTTTGCTATCGCCTTATTTGGAAAGTTCTCTTCACACACTCTGCAGACTATCTATAGACTATCATCAACCAGACTAGACATTTATTCTGGACATGTTGAGTAATTCTTATGTCAACATCACACCATTAAAAGTATCAGTCCACATATCAGAAATTTGATACTGTAATTGGGCCAGGGAAAGATGATAGGCTATAGATGATTTAATAAACATTGAGCTACATTGCAAAAGCAGCAAAATCGAATGGAGATTAAATGTATATTATATATACAGTTTGTGCAAGGTACTGTATATGTAAAATGTAGTATGCACTTGCAGGATGCATGGTGTGTAATTTATAAAGAGTAACCCAACAATCCCAGTAACAAGCAGGCAATGTAATTAAATGCAAGTAAAACACTAAGGAAAATATAGAAACACATTAAGGAAGTAGAACTCAGGAAAACAAGGAAAACCCACAGTTGGAAATTGAAGGCTGACATGAGCCTTCAGCCTCCTAGTCTATCCTGGGAACACTGAGACCAAGGTGCAAACACACACCACGGATGGAATTCCAGTCCATCTCAGGGAAACATGCGCACACACACACATTTACACGTTCATTCACACCTAGGGGCAATTTAGCATAGTCAATCCACCTACCAGTGTGGAGAGGTCTAAGAAAACTGGAGAACCCGGAGAAAATGTGGAAATGTAGAGAACACAGACAGTGACCTGAGCTTAGGATTGAACAGGAAGAGGAGCCCTGGAGCTGTGAGGTGCAAACAGTACGTACTCTACCACCATGCTGCACCGTGCATGCTGTGTTGTAATTATTGCATGAAAAGTTTAGGTTAAAGAAATAAATATAAAAATATAAAAGATATACTGTTTTAGGCTTTTATTCCAGGGATATTGAGCATGAGGTAGGAATGCACCATGGATGAGATACCAGTCCATCTGAGCACCTCCTTCTAGAACAGGTGAATAAGGCATGGCATCACGTCAACTTTTAGCTGAAACCTCGCCCCCCTGATGGGACACGCTGTGAGTTTCACTTGTACTTAATGGAGTTTTAGTGATTTTTTTTCATATGAGCCTCATCATATTTCAAGTATACAGTAATTTTAAAAGTGAAAAGTCAGTAAACAGTTTAATGTGAGTTTATATTACCTTAAATCCAGTGTGCTGTTAGATTAACAATCATTATTAACCTTATAAGCTCTTTAGACAGCATTATAAGTTTAAAACATTAATGACAATCAGAAATACAGTACCACCTTCAGCTGCAATGACAACAAGCACAGCACTGTTTTCCCACAATTTAATGCAGTTAGGAGTTTAACTGCTACTGCAAAGTGTAAGGCATAAATATACAGTAGGCCTAGTATTTTTTTTCTGCATAGTATACATATAGTTAACATATAGTGTGCTGCTCATGATTCATTCATTCAGTCAGTAAAGAAAGAAAAGAAAAGCAACTCAGGGTGCACAACATGCCACACACTGAGTCGGATGGGCTACAACAGCATAAGACCACATCAGGTTCCACTCCTGTCAGGCAAAAACAGGAATCTGAGGCTGCAGTGGGTGCTGGCTCATGTCTCCACTAGCTCTTTTACTGCCTTTAATCATAACTTATTGTGCAAAAAGAACACTCACTGCACAGGGGGTGCCATTAATTTTGGGAGTTGACTGTGCAGCTACTGCACGGATATCACAGACCCATGTCACTAATTATAGTGCTTAATGCAAAAATAGGCTGTGTTATAGATTTTCTATTTCCATTTCATTTATCCCACAATTAAACTTTACATCTAACAAAATGATCTTTAAGGACCAAAAACTGGTATTTCTGTATCTTACAAGATGCACTGTGTGAATTGACCACTTGGTGACAGGAGAGGCATTCAATCAAAGGGCCTTTAGAATTTCAATTGAACAAGACACTATACTTCTGAGTTTTTATTATGAAACTATCAAATGTATAGAGTAAATTATATTCTTTAATACTTTAATTCTTATAAGTATTAGTGAATTAATTAGCGCTATTTGTGAATGAGGTTCTCTTTCTTTTATACTGTCAGTAAAAACAAGCTCACTACCTGTTTCAAAAAATACTATTGCGTAAAAACAATGTTCTGTAAAACTAAAAAAAAAAAAAAAAAAAGACAAAAAAAATCATTCTAAAAGATTTTAGAAAGACAAATATTACCATGATTGTTAATTACATGTATGTCAGTAAGAACTGTGCGTGGGTTTCATGCAAATCTGCACCACGACCAAAGAGGAAATGATTGAACAAGACAGAATTTTAAGGGCAGAAAGACCACAAAGTAGATGCCAGGATCAGCAGATCAGCATATTTCAAAAGAAGTAAAGGAGTAGAAGGGAAGTGAAGCTGAATTTCATTCCAGGATGAAGATTCTCATCATCTTCACCTTCTACCTGATCTCAGGTCAGATATTC
>CM075018.1:5097235-5215878 GCA_037576675.1 Pangasius sanitwongsei | reverse complement strand
GTGTGTGTGTGTTCACTACTGTGTGTGTGCACTTGGATGGGTTAAATGCAGAGCACAAATTCCAAGTATGGGTCACCGCACTTATTTGCGGCGCTAATTTGTTTGTTGGTGCTGTATTTTGGGTTTTGATAGGAGAAAAAAATTCAACATCGAAAGCATAAGGGATAATGTCATATTAATAAGAAATGCAGTGTAGAAGTTGGTGCAAATGCTGGACTCAAAGTCCCAGAATGAAATGCGGCTATACAACACAGTTGCACTGAGTTATGGCAGATACTTAGCCTGGTTAGTTAGCAAACTATGAAATAATGAGTGTGATGGCATTGATGGCAGTATTAGCATGAAAGTTGAGGTTTTGGAAGCTGATCTGTTCAAGCAGCATGTACAGATGAGAAGGTGAAAGAACTGGACAGATTAGAGGACTAAAGCGCAGCTGCATCACTCTCTTTAGGTGCTCATGAAGCATGAGCTGAATCCTACAGTCACCACTTTCAGCAGGCAGTTTAACTACATTGTGGGTAATGTAGGAAACTTAACAAAAAAAAAATATGCACCAACATGTCAGTGAAAGAAGTTTAAGCTAAGAAATTCATCACAAAAAAATAATAAATCTTGTACACCACTGAAGATCCCATGTTAATTAAAAAGATTCAAGCAGTTCAGGGTGAATTTTTCCTTTAAGGAAAACTTGTTTGTTCATTGCACAATGTGTAAAATGGGATATTCCAAGGCACTCTACCTGTTCTTATAGACCACAGTGTGAAGGGGTCTCTTGGTGTAGCCCTCATTAAGCCAGCTCTCCTCAAGTGCTGCTTTCACACTCGGCCTCTTCGCTGGATCCGGCTCCAGCAGAGACAAAACAAACTGCACCGCCCCTAAATGCACAAAATGAAAATTAAAGAGAAAGTTCATATGTGATATGATTTACAACATATATTTCACACCATATTTAACTAAATTTTAATAGGACACTGTCAACAACCATAATTAGCATTCTTACACTGATAGATATAGTTGTATAAGATCTCTCACATGCCCATTCACCTCTCTGAGGTCTCCTGGTTTTAGCTCTCTTACATCATTGTAGATCAAGTTTAAATGGCACTCTCCTCTTTCTTACCACCTTCACGGCCCAGAGGTTACTGACGATTGGCAGGTCGGCTTAGCACTGCATGGCCTGCGTGTGCGTTTCGGTAATGCTACCCAAAAAAGTTGTCTTTGTGCGTGGCCTGCTTGCTCGGGTGGAGGTGTTCTTAGTGTCGTCAGACAGCAACGATCACATTTAAACATTCACTTAGGGGCCTCATTTAACCTCTGGGTTTAAACATTCATTTAGGGGCCCCACTTAGCCTCTGGGGCTTTAAAAACACACACACAGTTTTTTCCTATATTTAAATGCAGCAAATATTCTACAATTAATGTCTTAAGGAAAATGTCATCCATTTTTAATGCATCACGTTCATTTAGGCTTTACTGGAGTGCACAGGAGGATTAAAAGAGAACACAAAGGTATGTTAAATGTTCATTAGTTCCTGTTGATCTACAGCGCTATCAGTTACATATTGTGTATTTTGCTAGCGTGTTGGACCGAGTGTTCCTCATGGGTGGCCACATAAACAGCACGGTGCTTAAGGGTGTGTCTGAGTGACTGGGATTGTTAAATCTCCACTGTTGCCTTGTCCATATTTAATGTGCTGGATCAGATTATCAGATAATCAGTGTGAGGAGAAGAACAGTTTGTAACGCGTGACTGTCCACACTTCTTAACTAGGTCACCCCCTCCTTCTATGTCTTTTATTGTCTCTTTCACACATTGTCTCTCCTGTCTCTGTATAAATGACGGTGGTATATTTGTCTGCTCGATCTCCTTACTTCAGTTGTACTCAATCATTGGTGTGGAAAGTTTGCTTCTTTAGTTTGTACTGGAGTTCCCAGGCTATTATTGCTAGCAAGTAAGGGGAGATTATAGTCACCAGCTTAGCATTGTGCAAACTGTTTGCCTAAATCACACACTTGCCTAAAAACATATTGTAGTGACCAGACCAAGGCCCTCTAATGCTAAAAGTGGATCTCTTTATTAAACAATGGCAGCTTCATATAGACTTGTAAGCTGCCAGAAGTCAACAAGACTGACACACACAGCCCATACAAGAAAACTCTAGCAAAATACTTAATATCCCAATGCAGTTGATATTAATTGTAATGCTAAACAATAAGTATTGAAAATGTCCCCTCAATAATAAATCAATATAAAGTTTCTCAGTCCCATATGCAAAACATCCATGACTCTGCCACTATAACACTGCTACGATATTGTTTGGTTCAGTAATATCATTTGTACAGTAAGGATGTGATTTAAATATGATTCGTTTGTTAACGGTTCAAACTCTTTGAGTGGTGAAGGAGAAGAATCAGTACTAGTAAAAAAAAAAATATTCAGTTGCTGCTGATGGGCTTCGCAACTGCCCTCACTAGATTTGAGAGTCTCTATTGCATCAGAAAATCAGCAAACAGCCTTAATATATGATAATTAAAAGCATATTTTATGTAGCTTTATGGCTTATCTGTCATGGCTTATAAGTCGCATTTGCAATTGCATACATGCTGAACCTTGAGTCAGCAAATCCTTCGGTCACTTTAGGGGCTTCAGTGAGTCCCATTCAACATAACTTGGTTGATGGAGCTGGAGATTTTTCTCATTTCAGTGCATGCAATAAGCTAGTGGTTTTGTTGTTCATGACAAACCATGCAACTGAACAAATTGGTGAATGAATCTAAATGACTCATTTAGCTGAACTGACTTAACACCCTAGTCACTGAAAAGACTCAAAGATTTCAACTCTACCATCAGCATGGCCGCTGTGACTCTTTTCATGATGTTCCTTGGTCCATTTTTATAGATAACAGCATCGCATAAAGTGTACACTTAAATCTAAATCATGGCTGTTGTTAAGAGTTACTACATCGATTAAATGTATCAAATCTCAAATTATTTTCAGTTATAATGAACAGTACAAAATGGTCCTATATAAATCTGTGTGAGTGTAAATGTGTGTGTTACCTTTACTTATGTCAGATGGGATTGTGCTGATTTCTCCATTAATCATTTTTTGATGAAGCTGCTTTATGTTGAATGGCTCTACGGTGAAGGGAAGAGTACCTGTCATCATGGCAAACATACTCACACCCCTGCACGCACACACACACACGCACACACAGAGACACATACACACACTTTATGTTTTTGTATTTTTTTTTTTTTTACTGAAGACATTAGCAGGTGTAATGCATAATGCAATAGCGTCAATGTCAGAGGTTAGTCATTAAGAGATGACAACAATCAACACTGCATGTAAAAAAATAAATAAATACCCGTGTTATTATTGTAATGAAATATTTTGCATTGAATCACGGTATTTAGGGAGATTTCAGTTTCATACCAGAACTTTTCAGAGTGTAAATAACTGAATTTCCTTACTATTAAATCTTTTTGTTGAATAACTGAGTAGAACTTTATATTAAATGATGAAATAGTTTTTGTGAATAGAGTTTTTAAACTTCCTATACATTTTTTATTATGGAAAGGTCTGATCTGACTAAGAATCATGTCAGATCTCTCTTCTTTCATATGTAAACTCAATTTTAAAAGAATTTAAAAAATGGCCAAGTGTCATAGCATGCTGACTGTATCTTCCAACAGCTGAATTTTACTCACGCTACATTTTCTACTGTTCATTTCCCCCCACTGTACCCATATAGAATAGTACTCACACAGACCATACGTCCACTTTAGGGCCATACTTCCTGTGTGCAAGAAGCTCTGGGGCAGCGTAAGCAGGACTTCCACACTGAGTGTTTAACAGCTCCGGGGAGAGAGAGTCTAGCTTCAGAGTGTTACTGAGACCAAAGTCTGTATTACAGACAGAGAGAGAGGGAGAGAGTTTGGTCTTTTCATTTTTTAGTGCATTGGCTAAGCAAAGACAAGAGAGAGTATTTTTTTCTATCAAGTATTACAGCTGCTGCATCACAGATAATATGTATGTTGTTTTGGCTTTTAACCACACTGCCTGATTAATTATCTCACTGGCAAATAATTGTATGTGTGTGGGTTTGCGCTAGTCCTTAACCTATAATTATCAATTCTAAACTAGGGAAGCTTTTAAAGAAAGACTAATAATCCACTTATAGTATATTATATGCATAAAAGCCTGTTAACCCACCAAGCTAATACACAATAAACACTCACCAACTATCTTAATATTGTTGTGTTCATCCAGGAGAAAGTTCTCAATTTTCAGATCCCTGTGCAAACAGTGAGGAAAAAACGTCAAACAAATCTACCTCTCTATTTGATTTCAACTAATGCTCTGTGTGCTCCACTTACAATTCCTTATATTTAAAAGGAAGTGGAATCTGCATGATTCCATATCTGGGTTGTTACAAGTATGTATCTAAAGGAAATGGTACTCAAACTGTGGAATCTTTCATTTCATATATATATATATATATATATATATATATATATATATATATATATATATATATATATAAAATCCCACTCCTCAGAACCAAGTGTGCACATTTACAGATGCAGTCATTTTCACAGAACACAGTGGGTGGTTATTGTACATGGAATTACACATTATTTATATCACAATGATGTGCAAATATACTTATTCTTGTTTATATATGACTCAACTTTTACTGAATTTTGTATAATTCTGTCGTGTGCAAATAGACTATGCAAATTCCTGTACTTTGACGCAACCTGAGTAGCAATTTAGGGACTTCACACTTGGCTTGGATGTGAGGACGAGATGACTTGGTCTCAGCTTGGACCTCTGAGCTGAGTGACTTAAGGCTTGACTTAGACTTTAGTGTAGTGATTTGACAATGGCTGTGTGTAATAAATGGGCTATAGTTATGACTGGTACTTTTACTCCCTCTTGATGGATCTCTGTGTGTGTGTGTGTGTGTGAGTGAAAGAGAGAGAGATTTTAGGAGATTACTTTTAGACCTGGGGACACTTATCAGTCTGTCAGAGTGCGTGTGTGTGTGTGTCTGTTGCCGATCCACAGGGTGGGAATACATTTGCCACTCAATGACCTCATTTCTGCTTTGGTTAACACATCATTCACAGACCTTCTCACTAACGGAGTCCCACGCTGAAGCTTTGTAATTTAAAAATCAGGCTCATGCACATACACACACACACACAAAGCTTCTCTTTGTAAAACTCATTGATACTCATTATTTGTTTTCCATATGTCTGGCAGTCCTGGAAACCCATAAAATGTCATTGTGGCTGAATTCACACAATCAACCAAAATTGGCTTTTGCCAAAATTGTATTTTTCTGCCTATAACATACTTTGACACAGTGTAAGGAGTCATTTTAACAAACATGGGGTTAAAACCAGTCAGTGTGCCTAAAGATGTCTAAAACCTAAAGTCAACCTAGTCATAAACCTAGTCAAATGGACATAAGCCAGTTCCAGTTTATAATCAGATATCAGCTATCAAAATCTCAGTGATGCTCCTGCTCCACAGTTGGAATGAATTCTTATCTGAAAATGAAATCTAAATGTAATTTTCTCCTGTTTCACTTTTGGGCTTAACCAGGCTTTAAAATGTTTGAACTTGTAATTGAGCAAATAAGAAACTGTTCAGGAAAGCCTACAGCTTTGTATTGTATACTGTATATAGTAGAACATGTTAAAATGTTAAAATATTGTCATGTGAAGGGTTTTCCCAGGCCGCCACACATTTATTTATTACATGTGTGTTTGTGCTACATAATAACATGAATGTTTGGCCATGCCTATATTCCTGTGAAACCTTTATTGCATTTACGTCCAGTTCCCTTGTTCTGTTAGATCGATTGCCCTTGTTTTGTTTCACCCGTGTTATAGGTTGCTTATGAAGTTTGAAGACCACATTGGCTGGTCCCTTTTTTCTCTAAATGTCCTTTGCTATTTATGTTAAAGATTAGATATAAGTCTGGGTTAAGTAATTCTTTGGGTTGGTTTGTTTGTTTGTTTTGCATGGACAACTCCCAGAGCCAACCTACCCTTCTTAGCAAAATGAAATGAACGAATGAACAAAGCAAACTCAGTTTAGTACTAACCCTCACTTCCATTACCTGTGCACTATGCCGTGTGTATGCAGATGATCAACAGCAGACAGGATCTGCCGTGTGTAACGGCGGACCTCCCTCTCCTCCAGACGTTTGCGTTCACAGATTCTGTCCATCAGGTCTCCTCCGGAACACAGCTCCATGGCCATGTAGTAGCAGTTCTCAGTCTCCAGAGTCTCCAGCAGAAGAACGATGTTGGGGTGACGGATCATCTGGTGGATCCTCGGCTCACGTTTCATATTTTTCAACACGTACGCATCCTGCCGTGCCTTCTTCTTATCGATTACTTTAATGGCCACCTGAGGAAACAGGAATGTAACATCAAGACAAGCCAATCAAATGAACAAATTGGCCGATGCAAACATTAGTGTGTGTATATGTCGATCTGGGTGTGATTAGTGACTAATATTAATTTATCTCTAAATTTTTTCCAAATCCTATTATTGATTGATCTTTGCCTATACTGTAAAGCACTTTCAGCTGTATTTTTGAGTTTAAACTTTATACAACTGTTAGTTTCTTTAACAGATCTATGGCTGGATTGGATTCTGCCTCACTTGTAAGTAGCTTTGGAGAAAAGCATCTGCCAAATAAATACATATAAATGTAAATCTAAGTGTGAAAATGGAGTTCACATAGACATTGGGGGAAAGTACAAACACAGCCTCATAATTGAGCAAAGAGATCTTGTCCAGTGCAAACCACCCCTTCCCAGCCTCAACAAATTCAGTCCAAATGTTTAAATGTTAAATTGTGATGAATCCACCATCCTGTTATCCATCTGTGTCACTGTTTGTGTGATACTAATGAAGGGCACTGAGCAGCGATGGGGAAAGAGGCCCCACATGGCAGGACTGAGTTGATGCATGCTATTTAATCAGACTCTTGGTCATCGCTATAGCAACTTCAGAAGCTAAACAAAGTGGTCAGGACAGACTCAGTGACCTGAACTAGAGCTGGACACACAGGCATACACATGCACACACGGATAAAATTGACAGCATCCAGTGACCCTTGAAAGAGTTGATCACCAAGGTGAGGAGACATAGCATTCTCATTTGCATTTCACACACACACACACACACTTAAAATTTAGCATTTTATTCAATCTACATAGAATGGATAGAATTAATTTTCCATTTTAATGGGTCGCCATCTAACATGCATAAACTACAGTTTTTCTCTAAGCTAATCTATCCCTCTTTACCATATAAACTACTGCAAAACCATTCCTTAAAATACAGCATTGATTTATAATTCTAATCCTGTTTAGTTATTGTTTTATATTTTTTTTTTTTCGCTTAAATGTATACTCAGCCATTTTAGCAGAAGGTAGCTGAAGCTAGCTATTTGGAAACTCAAAATTCAAACAAAAACACCTTAGGGTAAGCAACATCACCAAAACACATGCACAGACACTTGCACTGTGTATGCGCCTAGACTTGACTTGAACACCTGAATCCTCTTACTTTTGTGGTATATCAATCAGCCATGTTGTCATTCCTTTATGTCCCTGTAGATGTGTGAAAATAATACTATAGAAGTTTGGACATACAGTCACCCAAATTTAGTTTTGAAGAGAATCATTTCTATGCATTGTATTTTTTTTAAAAATGGTTTAATATTCCATAAAAGTATTCACTAAACATCAAGCATTAGACAATCAGATACCAGGCAAAGAAAGAATCAATCATTTTGCCAAGAAATCCACATTTTATAAATGCACAAAAATTTTAAAACACAGCCATTCCTACTCTCGTCCATCTTCTTCTTATAGTAAACCTGCATTTGCATACCGGAACATGATTGGCTCTTATATTTATGACACAATAACACTTGCCTGTTACATGTTCAATCCAAACTCAGATCTTCAAAAAAAATATTCCCTCAGTTTCCTTAAAAACTATAAAGAATAATATTGTGTCTTTAACACAAACTACAGTAATGTGACTTCCAGAGAACCACTGCTAGACCCTTTCAGCAAGTCCATAATCCACCTTAAATGCTAGCTTAATTGTATGGTGTTTTTAAACAAGTGTATAAAAGCTGGTGCACAAATCATCTGTATCAGGTTTTGTTGACTCATAATTGCCCATTAAAATTGAATTTGACTCCAAATTAAATTCACAGAAAGCCATCAGTGTAGTATATTTCTGAAAAATCAAAACCAAACAATATTTGTTGCAATACGGTGCAAAAAAGGTTTTGGATTCATCACTAAGAACTACTTTTAGTTCATCTCCAGAACAACCAGAACAAATGCAAAAATTATCTCTCAAATAATACTAATATTATATGCACTGTCTATCCTGTTTTCTGCTCCACTTTCCTTATATGGCTTGTGTTTCCTGTTCTCAGTTCCGCTCATTATGGCAGGTAATTAGTCACACATGTCCCTCATTACCACTGGTTAGCCTGTCTATTTATATCTTCTTGGTTTCACTGAGCATTTCCCTAAAAGCTGCGTAACCAAGATGAGGATTTTTTTTTAAGTCTAAACATTTTTTAGGCATATCTTTATAGTCTGTAAGGTTTTTGTATTATGATTGTGAAAAAAAAAGTTGGAGTACACATTTGTGTATTGCACCTCTCTCACACACCTGAACTTTACAAATGTAATTTTAACAATGGTATTAACTATTAAGAATGTTATTATTTATTAATCAATGCATCATCTAAAACAGCTTTTATTATTATTATTATTATTATTATTATTATTATTATTATTATTATTATTTTTGCTGTTTAAATCCTCACATGAAATATATCAAAATACTTCTTTGCACACCATTTTTGACCCCATAAATCATACAAAGTGAGACATAATTCCACTTTACATTGTGTGATGTGGTTGAAAGTTCGCATGTATGGTAAATGATGGAGAGTAATCACATACACATGAAATGAGTGATTCATTGTCATAGTGCCATCAACTGGACACAGGAAGTGAGGTGTATAAACCAAATGTTTCAATATTCCTCCTAGATGTTTCATCAGATTCTTACCAAATTTGATAAGCCCAAAGTCAATATATCCATGATGCTAAATTTAAAATAAGGAATTCTTGCTAAGCTTAAACGATGTTGCCATGGCAACATGACCAATTTAATATTAATATGAGGGGACGGTAGTTACATACATATGG
Organism: Pangasius sanitwongsei; assembly: GCA_037576675.1. NCBI lineage: Eukaryota > Metazoa > Chordata > Actinopteri > Siluriformes > Pangasiidae > Pangasius > Pangasius sanitwongsei. The sequence goes on along the minus strand of CM075018.1, from coordinate 5,206,598 downwards.
GATTAATGATTCATTATCATAATGCCACCACCAGGCAACAGGAAGTGGGGCTTATAAACCAATCTTTTCAAACTTCCTCATAGATCAGATTCATATCACATTTGGTCAGCTTGATGTCAACATATTCATGATGTTAAATTGCAAAAAAAAAATTGCTATGTTGAATAGTGTTGCCATGGCAGTGTGATCAAATAATGCATGATGCAGTTCAAACAGGAGCCTTTGTGTAAATCCGCTATATGCCATACGATGCAACTCAAAGTAAACCTTAAGTTACCTTTTTTGTAGGTTGTAGAAAGTTATGTGGTTTGTACATAATATAGCATAATTAATTTGGGATTACTTAAAAAGATCCATGAAAAATTGTTATTTCAATTTTGAATAGATATTCCTAATGCACAGGGTTAAGGGTCATTTTTGCCATCAGCTCAGTTTGGATTTAATGAATTCAATGTGTTCAATGTGCCACGCAGTCTAAAAAGGATCCTGATGGTTAGAAAATAAACCATGAAAAATAAATTTGTTACATTTATTGGAAATGGTGTCCTCAATCAACTTAAATACTTTTTTTTTTTTTTTTTTTTTAAGTCCAGTCACTTTTTTAAAAAAAAAAAAATTTAATTTATTTACTTTAGGGGCTTTTGAGTTCACTTAACTGAAAATATTTAGCCAAGACAATGGAAAAAAAGAGAACAAAATACATCATGTATCATCTGTTTATCAGGAGCTCACACATCATGAAACTGATAAAAGGAGACAAACTTATTGAGTGTCTAGTTTTTTATTCCCTTCCTACCTGCTTACACGAATGCAACAGTTACACTGCTAATTAGCTAATTTAGAGAGCAAATCCTGATTGTGCCCTTGTACTCATTTAACCTTAAACATTTGGTTGGTACAACTTAATTTACATTTCTAACATGGCAGAAAATCTCTAGTACATAATGTACTTCTGTTAGTCTGACAATAGTAAGTTACTAAAAAGGATCCACAATTAATTTATTAAAAATTAGATACATGTTCTCATCACTACTTGGTTATTAATTTGATCAAATCATTGGGTCAAAGGTGAAAAGGGTTTTTAAAACAGCAAAAGAATAAACATGTAATATAAATTCATTTCAGGGCTTTTTATTGGGCAGTAAGAGATTTCATAGATTTTTATTCATTTTATTTAATAATAATGTTAATACATTTTACATATGTTTATCTCTAAGAAGTTAAAGTAAAGAAAGTATTTTTTTTTATTTTGGCATCATTCATTTTATATCATTCGTTTTATATCATTGAGTCAATAAAAAGTATATTTTTTTATTTTTATATTCAATAGTTCTTTTGTTATATTGTATAACCATGCATCCACCTTTCATCTTTGACCATATATCAGGCTTGATGGGAGACTATCACACACCGTAAACTGAGAGACAGCATAAAAAATGGATGACAGTCCTTCAACATAGCACTGACTGGCACGTTTTAGCATGTGATGCTATTCCATTGATTGACAGCAGCGTGTAGCGGTGTGTGTGTGTGTGTGTGTGTCTCCGTCTCACCTTCTCACCCGTGCTGATGTGCATACCCTCCATCACCTTAGCAAAAGAGCCCTTGTTGATCATTTTGCCCACCAGGTAGCTGCCCACGCGTTTAGTATGTGGGAAGTTTCTCACCAAGTCTCTGGGCACTTTCCCCAAACCTGCTGGGACTGCCCGCTCCACCTGCTCCAGCTCCCCCAAGTCACATGTCACACCGTCTAGAGACGACTTGACCGGTGTGGGCATGGTGCCACCTGCTCCTGTCTGTTCCCGGCTACTGAGACGACGAAGTGAGTTGGAGAAAGGAGGTGAGAAACAACGGGCATGTGTGATGGACAGGCAGAAAGCTTGTGTGATCTGGATTTCCTCTGAGTTCTTGCATTCCTCTGTTGAAGTTAGTTATCCATTCCTTTGTTAATTCACTCATAAATTTTGATGTGATGTCTTCTGCATGAAGTACTGTCTTCTCTGTACGCTTTAATGTTGAGTATCAGTTCTTCAGTTTGTGCTCCAGATCTCATTCTCTTTCTCTCGCGCTCTCTCTCTCTGTCTCTCTCTGTCTTCTGTCCTTCGTCTCACAGGTCTTTACTTGTGTCCCTCCAGGGGAAGGTTCCTCTGTCAGTCTGGCTGCTTCATGCCCTCCTAATGTGTGTGTCTATGTGTGTGGTGGATAATTAACTGTATCTGGTCTCAGGTGCAGTCAGCCAGTGAAGAGAGGACATACAATACCATAATAACCCCCGCTAACACGCGCACACACACACACACACACACACACACACACACAGGCAGACTCTTAAACCAACACAAAATGTTCACACACGTTGTCAGAGACAGCTGGCACAATCCTTTACAATCTGATAAAAATTATCTTCACCTCTCTTTCAACTTTCACCTTCCAACACTTATCTTGTTCTTCAGTTGCTGCTGCTGCTCTCTCTCTTTCTTTTCTCTCTCTCTCTCTCTCTCTCTCTCTCAGTAGGGGCTACGCTGACTTTGAAGTTGAGCTCTCCAGATTTGACACGCTGAACCCTAAAGTGTTTTGATCTGAGACGTTTTAAGTGCACATGAGACACAGCTCACTAACTTCTGCTCGCTGCTGCAGCCAACAACAGCAACAGTTCTCGGTTCACGAATGTTCTTCAGCGAAGCATAGCCACTTAGAATGACAAAAAGCAAACACAATTGCACTCTGCCTGTCAAGATAAAAACATTAAGACTTAAACTACCCCTAAGCACAGAAAATGTTCCTCTTGGATGGCTGATACTGGGTATATAGTTTGTTGTTTTGGTGAAATTTGTTATCACAGTGCTAAATTTAATTATTTTTTTCAATTAGAAACAGAATACATTTTATCAGTATTTTCATTAAGTATTTTCAGTATTATGTGAGCTCATAAAATAGGCTAGGTTTGATAGGCTAATTAAACACTAGCTACCTAATTAGCTAGAGAAAATCAACATCCTTATATAATGTAGTATAATGTATTATATTATACTATATTATATAGTATAAGTTATATCATATAGTATATACTATAATATAATTCTAATATAGATCTCTCATGAGCAAACCTGAGTCAATGGTGATGAGACTGTCCTGTGCTCATCCCAGGAGTCTTATTTGAAATGATTTATAATCCCAGCAGCAGCATCCAGATGAGGATGGCTTCCCTTTTGAGTCTGGTTCCTCTCATTATTTCTTCTTCATGTCATCTCGGGGAGTTTTTCCTTGCCACTGTCATCTTTGGCTTGTGCATTACAGACCTCATTACTTTACATTTGTGTAATGTCTATTGTTAAATACACTATACAAATAAAAGTGAATTGAACTGGAAAAGGAAGAATTATGAGACTAACCTAACACACCTCTAAAGGGAACCCAGTCCTCTTCTAGGTGATACCCGAGAGTTCGATTTTGATTGATGCAGCATCTAGCCATACAGTAAAAGGCAAACAGTACTAAATATATTAAAAATGTACAGAATGTTCTGTATGAGCATACTGTAAATAGGAATATAGTGTTTTTTAATCACTGCACAATGTATTATTATACTCAGATTACATTTAATGGTTTAAAAATACAGGAAGTCTTCAAGATTATTTGAAAATATTAAACGAAACTATGCATATAAACGTCCAACATCCATCCCAGACTTACTTACAGAAGCTTATTGGAAGATGAAACACATGGGGCTTTGGCTTAAACTTTCTGCCAGTGTTATTGTGAAACCAAACTGCTTTTGTCTCATTTGATCTAAGTTTATACTTTTTTGCTGAGTTTGGCTATTCATTTCCAGGCCTGGTAGTTGGAAGAAGCTTGTTAGGAAACCATTTTTGGTTAATATCCCATTAAATGTTTGCTACTTAATTATGAAGATTGTGGAGATGATGATTAAAATTTTAAAACTGTCATATATCACGTTTGATTTTTATATAGAAGGCGTTATGAATAATGAATAAGTCCTGTTCCAGTGCTGCTGTATATGACTCGATTTTCTTTAGAGAAGAAGAAGCAAGTCAAAAAAAATTTATTTTAACTGGCAGACAAGTGCCATTGTAATTATTAACAAACAAAATAGAGCAAAATGTATCATTAGATGGTGGAGCCATGCTGGCACAACTCCAGGGTCCAGGGTTTGATCCTGAGCTCTGGTTACTGTGCACTGTCTCGTGTTCTCTCTGTGTCCATGTGGGCTTCCTACAGTTACTCCAGTTTCCTCCCACTTCCCAAAAACATACCCGATAGGTGGATTGGTAACTCCTTTCAGGCCTGTCCACCAGTTCCTTTCTGGGTACTATAAATAGGTAACAAAAATACAACGTTGCTGCATTGAGCATAAAATTATAGTGTTCCTGTTGAAAGAATTCACTATTCGATTCAGTAAAATTGTATATGTATAGCGCTTTAAACAATACACATTGTCACAAAGCAGCTTTGCGGAAACCACAGTGGCAAGGAAAAATTCCCTGAGATGAACTTAAGAAGAACCAGACTCAAAAGGAAACCTATCTTCTTCTGGCTGACACTGGATCGTGAGATTATAAATCATTACAGTATACAGGTGTAGAAGAGTAAAGACAAACGGTGTTAAATGTGTGGAAAGGATGTTGAGTATGAGCAGATTGTGAAAGAGTCCTGGGATGAGCATAGGACAGTCTTTGTTATTACAGAAGAAGTTCTGGTGAGATTAGGTGAGATTATCTACTGCAGCAAGACTGAGTCTTGGGCTATAAACTGTTTTTGGGAAGCACAAATCTTTAGGACATCCATGTGGGGTCATTCCCAACACCAGACATCAAGATGAACTGGGAAAGTCTGGAGGATGAGAGTAGATGTAGCTGTAGAAGTGTGTCAGGATCTGCTGGCACTGGCATCACACACACATACACACCTGACTTTGAGCAGAAGTCAGAAAGGGCATGTTCAAAACAGTTAAGTGGAAGTGACTTGACTTGTGACTTGTGGCCAAGTATGGTGACCCATACTCGGAATTTGTGCTCTGCATTTAACCCATCCAAGTGCACACACACAGTAGTGAACACACACACCCGGAGCAGTGGGCAGCCTTTTTAGCTGCTGCACCCGGGGAGCAGTTGGGGGATCGGTGCCTTGCTCAAGGGTCTCACCTCAGTCGTGGTATTGAGGCTGGTCATTCACTCCCCCCACCTACAATCCCTGCCGGACCCGAGAATTGAACCCACGACCTTCGGGTTATAAGTCCGACTCCCGAACCATTAGGCCACGACTGCCCCCAGAATTCAGGAATTCAGGAATTCAGGGTATGAAATCAAGATGCAAAGAATAGTTTATATGGGCATAGAAGTGTAAGTGTGTGTTAAGGGTCACGTTCCTCTTTCTTCATCATTTATTTACATCATTCAGCTACTACTTCGGTCATCTCAGAGTGAGATGACAGAACAGAAATGCATTTCTATTCATCTAAAATCATACAGGTTTTTATTAATGCTCTAGTAAACAGTACATACATCAATGCATTAACCGATTTTTTTTTTCTTTGTGTGTAAAGTGTGTAATTGTTGATATGGTGAAGTTTTCTGTGAGGAGACGTTTATTTAGCATTTTTGGAAGGAGTCTCCAACACAGTCTTTTTGGAAGGAGTCTCCAAGGTTTCCAACACAGTAATGTTTAAGATGGAGGGCTTTGCACTTTGTGGTTTCTCAGTAACATGGCAAGCTGCATTTTTTTTTTTATCTTATCAAATCCAAGAGAGAGGGGAAAAAGAGTGAATAGTGAGGGAACAACTGCTTCTAGCCGTTATACATATGGGCTATAAGTTAAGTGATAACAGTAATTACCTTGTTTCCTGGATTTTCCACAACATTAAATGTAATTATAAATGGATAAAACATGCAATCTATCATTCTTTAGTAAATAAAAATTGTACACACTGGCAAATTGCTATGGTATAAGAGGAATAAAACACTTTGGGATGCGTTGTTATTGGAAACAGCTTCATATCCAGCCACATCACGTCACCCTGCTGATTATTTTCCTATGACAGTATGCCCCCAAGTGTTGTGTTTTTTTGTTTTTTTTTCATACTCAACATGAAGACGCAATATCATTATATTCTGGCATTCTAGTGTTTTTATATGAGCAGATTCAGTGTAATATAGACAAATGGACAGAAAAACTGTGTGTCTATGTGAGGGGAAACGTATCTCAAAGTTCTCTGACTGCCTCAACTTCACCCAACTTTTATATCTATGGCTCATAGGAGGGAATGAGGGAAAGCCAGCGTTCTCACACATGTGCACACACACACACACACACACACACACACACACAGAGCAAAAACGTCTTGCGTTCATCCCCAAAAATGTGTTCCAGCCTGGAGGCTTTGGCATAACACCATGCGGTCAAATTAATAGTCCTGAAAAACCCCTGGTCCGCTTCCTGCTCTGTAAGAAATGAATCCCCAGCAATCCATTAAGGCATATTTTAACACCAAATAACTTCATAAAACTCTGGTGGACCTCCTGCATGCGCATACACACACACACACACATACACACACACACACATCTATGAAAATTGTTACAAAGGCCTCAGAGTAAACTGTACAACTGCAGGATTATTGTGTTGCATTAAAAGATTATATTAGTTTCTCTAACGTTCTGTCAGGATTTGATTGTAGGTATGATCGGAAAATGTGTTTCTTCTCTTTCAGTGCATTTTTATGTGGTAATGTGTCTAGGTGAATAGAAATTGATGCCACACACCAGTCAACATCACGTTCCAGGGTTCTGCACATGTGCCAATGAAGAATAATGAGCCTTCTGTCAAATAAATGGTGTAACACATGGGAGCCACAGGCAGCAGGATGGAGGTGCAAAGGCTCTTTATTAGGGCTTATCCAAAATGTCAGAGTTCAAGGTTGGGCTTAAACTCAGGCAGACATCTAGTGCAAATCCATATTCATACTCCAACTGCAATTTTTAATTTATTAACCAATGATTGTTTCACTTCATTTAAAACTGTGGAACATCTGAGAGACAAGTTAGTTCCTGTCATCAGTTGCATTTTACTGGCTGTAAACAATTGTTACTCAGCATCTCTTTTTTACTCACTACTGAAGTTAATAAAACCAAAAAAGCACAGTCATGTAACCAGGAACCTGTGAAAAATTACTGACTGTTACAAATCTCTGACACTGGAGACTCCTTCCATAATTGTTAAACATCTTACAAACAGTATCACTATATCAATGACTATACTTTCTTGTTAAATAAGAACACATTTTATTAATCAGTTTATTACTAGGATTTGAAATGCTGTGATTTGAATAGCAGTCGAACGTACTGTCAGAGCTGCCGTTATGGAAACTTGATTGACTCTGAATATGATGGACGCGACGGTAGAGTTGGGGCACAGTTCTGGCTGGTTGAATGTTGGTGGTCCCCAGCCTGGGGCGCAATAAAGACTGACAGGCTAGGCAGCAGGCTCACACTGCCCTCTAGTGGTGGGCAAAAGGCAGTGCCGCTTCAGGGGGTGTGAGATTCAGTCATGTGTATGTATATCAGAGAGGGTAAGTGTGAATGTGGTGTACCTGAATAAAATCTCCTTTCCAACATAGTAGCCCTCATCACCAGATTTTTTTTTCTGCACTTACCCTTAGCCCTGCATGGCCTCAAGTAGCCCCACACACATGTACGTATACACACAGGTGCACTAACACATACACACAAAACCCCTCACCCTGAAGCCATCTGGAAGCCACACAGTTTCACAACTTCCACCGCACGGCTGTCCAGAGGTTTACAGAGATCTGGCTGTCTTGTATATCTGTAGAGGGAACGAAGTTTCAACCTTAATTACAGCCAAACGTGTTGAGTGGGGCTAATGCAGACGTTCTACACACACACACACACACACACAAACATAGTGCAAGGTGATGACAGCAGTGAAGTGAAGCAGTTGTTTCCTGAGCACTGTGGCCAGATGTGTCACACACACAGCCATACTCTCTCTCTCTCTCTCTCTCTCTCTCTCTCTCTTTCTGTGGTGTATTGTAGTGTAGTGCATAGTAATACTGCCTTCACATGGTTCTCAGTTGGTCCTATAAAGCAGCAGTAGCTAGCCTGATTTATTTTGATATCTTCTTAACTTTGTAATGTCACTCTTTTGTAAAGCATGTACACCATTAACTAAAAGTTAGCAATTATTGATGTAAATATGCAAATCATTGATTTTATATGCATTGCAATTCTCTCTTAAAAGACACAAATTGACATAAGCAGACTTTTACATAACCTTAAAAATACATACACCCCTTAAATGCTTTCTTTTATGTTTACTACTTTTTAACCCATTGTAATATTGTCTGATTTTTTGCTAGAAAAATCCACTTTTGATTAATCTTTGATTAATTCACAAGGTGAATCCCAAATACATTCCTGTTTATTTTATATGTTCACTATAAGGCTGTAACATTTATATATAAATGTTTTTTTTTTCTGAATCTCAGTCTCCACAAGGTGTCTCGTGATTAATTTTAAATGCCAACATGTAAAATTACTTTTAAGACATAAATAAATCATAAATAATTAAAAAAAAAAAACACTCAATAGTCACTTTTATCAGCCAATCAGTTGGCAGCAGGTGTAATTTATATTGCATAAAATCATGAAGATGCAGATCAAGAGCTTCTCAGTGACTTTGACCATGGCATGGTTGTTGGTGTCAGTATTTCTTGTTTGAGTATTTCAGAAACTGCTGATCGCAACCGTATCCAGAGTTTTACACACAACAGTGCGAAAACCACAAAGCATCCAGTGAGCGGCAGTCCTGTGGGCAGAAACGCCTTGTTAATGAGAGAGGTCGGAGGAAAACAGTAACTCAAATAACCACTCTTTACACCCGTGGTGAGCGGAAAAGTATCTCAGAATACACAACACACTGAACCTTCAAAGAGCAGAAGACAACATCCGGTTCCACTTCTATCAGCCAAGAACAGGAATATAAGGTTACAATGGGAGTGACCACAGGATTGCTTTGCCTTTTTTCAATCTTCACCTGTCCAGTTTCAGTAAACCTGTGATTGATAGGATAATAGCCGGAAGGAGCAGGTGTAAGTGTTTCTAATAAAGTGAAAATGAAGTATGTCCTAAATGACACATTAATTTAGAGCCCTTTTCCTAAATCGAGTTTTTTAGCCAAAATATAAATCATTTACCTCCAATTCTCTTCTAGTGTTTCAATACTTACCTCAGACAGCTTTTAAATGTGGTTTGTTGTTGTTGTTGTCATATATATATATATATATATATAAAAAATATTCTGAAAATCACAGTAGTCTTTAAACAGTGAAATTCATTCTGACAGCCCTAATGGAAAAACATTAAGCCTACAGCTTTTCCTGATGGATGAAAATGATATTGTTTTAAAAGCAGGAAGTGGTTATGCTGGAAAAACAATATTATGTAGGCCATAGAAATGTGTGGGGGGGGGGCAAGTCTCTACATTCAACTTAGGAAGTGTTACAATTGGCACATTATGAGAAACCTTGTTAGACCTGTGAATGGTGATTTCATTTTATTTTCTCATATTATTATTATTATTATTATTATTCTTTTCTTCTTTATTTCCCTTTTTTTTATTTTTATAAATAAAATGTGTGATTATTATTATTATTATTATGCATGAAGATAAAAATGGAAAATTGACATATTTTAAAAATGGATTGAAAAATATGAAAAAAATATATATATATAATATATATTATACCCACATAAAAATGGATTTATACCTGCATCCCAGCACCTTCAAGGGTTACTGAAAAAAATCAGGATGTCTGAGATTTCATCTTCTATTAATCATAGTTTAGTGTTTTGTTTTGTTTTGTTTTAAATATCCACCATCAGCGACAGACAGCATTCTTTCCTCCGCCATGAAAGGGTTAAATTCACTAACAAGTTGAGAACTTTCAATTTAAATTTTCTTGAGAAGTTCCCACTTGTAATTACAACTTGACGTAGACATTCATATGCAACTTTTAAACTGTAAACATGAATTTACCATAATTCCGGTAAGAGCCTGGCATGACCTGCTGTCAGACTGGCACACTGCTGCTCTAGAGTAACTTTAGAAGAGACAGACAGGGGCAATATTTTTGGATATGTGTAACGGAATCAAACATGTGGCGTAACGTGTGTTGTGATGGATAGACGTGTGTGTGAGATGCAGAATTGACACGTATTAATTACTGCGTGCTAATGAAAGGCTGTGCGACCAATCCGAACTACCAAACTGCCACACACACCTCACAGCTCATAAATTACACACCTTCCAAAGGATCTGGCCTTATGTGTGTGTGTGTGTGTGTGCGCGCTCAGGGAGCACAGAGTTCAGCGTCCAAATCAACATATTTGGAGAAAGTAAAGGATGGAAATATGTATTAGATGTCTGTATAAAAGGTTGTTCATACTGATAATTACATGTGCCATGTTATATGTAGCTATAAAGCCATACGTTTAAATTCATGTGTGTGTGTGTGTGTGTGTGTGTGTGTGTGTTTGTGTGTGAGAGAGAGAGAGCAAGAGAAAAAGAGAAAAGGGAAGGGGGCAGAGGTGTTGACAGGCAGGAAGTGAACCACATCAGACATTTTTTAGGAGCATAAGCCTCGGCTCTTTACCGGTCACACCCCTTCTGCTATCTTTTAATGTTTGTTACTTTTATTGTCTTTATTATCCCCTAAAAACCCATTAGAAGTGCACACACACTCTCACACACACACACACACAGATGGTTTCACTCACTGTGCTGGCATATGGGGGAAACTCCCAGAATTCCCTGGCATCCCCAGCATTCTCCTTGTCCTGGCATAAGGAACCATCAAAGTCGGGTGGGGAGTTAAGCGTACATGTGGTGACCAGAGGGTGGCACTAAAGGTGACGGGTAATTGACACTTGATGCTGATGTGAGAGCGGTTTTCCTGTGTGCTTTACAGTGATTTAGGTACAGATTTTGGGATAAAGGGAAAAGCATTTCTAGTGGAAAATATCAGTGTGTCGTTGGGGTTAGAGTAGCTCAGACAGGCCTCAGATGGTTGGTCTGTTCAACAGAATTAGTGAAGGAAAGGGATAGGTCCAGATATCTATAATTCCTTGCTGCCAAAGGTCCAGAAAAGCAACTAACATGACTGAATAGTGACAACAGCTTTCAATCCTTAACCATTAGTACTTAGTTCATACCTGTAAATAAGACAATTTGAAGTTGTTCTGTTTAGTTTTTTACCAGTGCTTCATGTTAACACTTTTGACTAGACTCTGAACAGCATTGTAACAAATCTCAACAATGGGCAAGGAGGAGGCGGGAACCGAGTGTATTTAAACGTAACGTTTAATCGTAAACGTAACATAAACATAACATAAAACACAAAACACGTGTGCAACTCTTTTCCTCCCCCTTGGCAACTCCAGCCGCTCCTTTATCCCTCTCTCCTACTGATTAGCCAACTCAGTGCCAGGCGTGCGTCCTCACAGCCTGGCCCCTCTCTCCTGCTTGTCACAAGCATCTATTTTGAACTTGAAGCAAAGAATAAATTAGAAAAAAAAAATCTGTGAAAAAGTCTGTGAAACATTTTTCTAGAAGCAGAGCTGGTTCATATTATAAAACTAGAGTTGCTAAACTACAGTCATTTTTTTTCATACATTTGTTGGCTCTGCTACGGTATTTTTCGAGTGCTTGGTTCCGTCTGGTGAAATAATTTGCTGGGTCTGCAACTAGTCCATGGTCTGGCAGTTGATGACCCCTAGTATAGGACTTTAGTTGGTAAGGCTGTAGGTAGAACTTGATTCCAGTCTTGAGAAATTTTCTGTATTGACTTTTTATAGGTCTTTTCTAAAACCTACTGACATTTGTACTTGGACATGTCTCAGTCTTGGACATTGGTCTCATTAAATATGGTCTTGGTCTTGACTAAGATTTTGTAAAAATGGTGTTCATGTTGTCTTTTCTTTTTGTATGCTCAAAGTTTGACGAGAAGCAATTCCTTTTGAAACACTGGCGAGATGCATGAATGAAGCCAACTAGTTGAAATAAAGGCTTGCTTTGAAAATGACTTTAATGGTTTTCGGTCTCAGTCTTGACTCGGTCTTGCTTTCATTTGGACTTAATCTTGACTTGGCCTTGACCCCCTTAAGACTCGGTCTTACCTCAATCCTGGCTAATCCTGGTCTTGGACTTGTCTTAGTTGGTATTAGTTGGTATAGGAAAGCAAAGTGCACTTTTGAGATTATATTCCCGCTACGCCACATACAACAATTTACAGTTATTCGGTTTGAAAACACAGATTCATTTCTTTAATCGAAAAGTTCCTCGTTAGACTTTTCAGCTGCATATTTTTGAGAAACAAATCAAAGTAACTATCCTTTGCATCTCTCTAGGAACTCTCTTCAAAAGAACAGAGAGAGAGAGAGAGAAATAAAAGTGCAGTGGTCGCAGAGTCTTGTACTTCACCGTGGTTTTGATGAACTGGAGCATTTCAGAGCCTCTCTATTCTTGTGAGCGTTCCTTTAATTTATTTAATGGCTGTTCTGTCCTTGATTAGCAGCAAGCTGAGTATAAAGCATTCTTCAGCCTAATGACTTTCTCCAACAACATTATCAAGAAGGAGGGGGAAAAAAACGCTCTCTCCATGGACACAATTACTGTCAATTCACAATTATATGATTCTATTTTTTTCTCTGCTTTATGAACACGCATACTTCTTTCAACCACAGTGCCAGTGATTTCCTGCTCACATGGCTGTCTGTGCACCCAAAGTCAACAGCAGAAACATCACAGGGCAGAATGGATGTGTTTTATGGAGAGGGTGTTATATTAAGTTTAATAGCACTGCGCGGTGGCCTAATGGCTGCCTTTGGCTTCCCTCCTGAAGCTGAAAGGAGGGGTGGGTTTGGAAATACGCCTTTTTGGAGGGTGGGTGAGTGAGAAAGAGACAGAGAGGAAGACATAGATGAAGAGAGACAGACCGTGCGACCAGAGAGTGGAAGGGCAGATAATGGGAAATAAATGGGTCAGTAAGGGTATAAATGTGCTAGCAGGGCTAAATCTCCCTGTCTTTCAAAGATAAAAAGACATCAGTATAAGATTTGGCATGCATGTCCAATTATTTGCCATTAGAAAATGTTTTAAGGGGGATTATTTTGGGATTTTTGTGGGACCAAGCACAACAGCACCACCAAAAGTTAAAAAAAAAAAAGTACACAAAATGGCATGAAGAAGCATTGCTGAGGCTTAATTCTTTCTAGGCCAGGGTGTAGATTCATGCAGCCTATCAGTGAGAGTCATGTCAGGTGATTGCCTGTAAACATTACATGAAAGGACTGATGACACAACCATAGGTTTCACATCTTATGGCTTGAATGAAAAGACTACAATCTTTTTTGTTTTTGTTTACCAAGTTTGTTATTTGGACGAAAAACAGCATTAGGCCTGAAGAGTATTGCAGATTGAACTACTTTTTAAAGAATTAGAAATCATAAATACAGCTGTGTATTGACCTTTATGTGCGTAATAGTTTGCCCCACATCGATCTTACACTGTAAACACTTGGATTCGAATTCATGACATTCTGATCTGTAGCTCAAACCACTTCCCTCAGCTAGCTTGAACTGATTCAACCACCCCTACTGCTGAATTAACCCACACTCAAAGAATAATTTCAGCGCTTTGATAAACCGAATTTAATAGCAAATGAAATTAAACTGAATGAGGGTTTGTGTAACTAAAAAGACTAAAATAGTCACAAAATTAAAGGGCACAACAGTACATATCACACTATGGATCACATTTTCTGGTATTTCACTGGAAAGCAATGCACTTCTCTTTTTGCCCAATTGTTTACAGTACAATCATACAATAAAATAATACAACAGTATTTTGCTGTAAACGAAATACCGTAAATTTACATCAATGTTTTACAGCGATGCCATCGACAAGACCTCATTCGATGGTATCACTCGCTCTCAATGCATTGCTCAACCCTAATAGTTTCACTGTCAAACTATTGATTAGAGTCTATTCCTTCCATTTATTATAATGACGGGTTTAACCGGTTTATTCTTTAAACCTCAAACCATCGGTGTATATCAGTAAACTAATAACATATTCGTTGTTGTTTTATTCATTACTGTTTTACTGAAAACTCAAAAGAAAAAAAGAAATTAGCATTTGGTTTTGGTGCAAATGAATGGCATGAAATACAATTACAACAGTACCAGGATGCTAAGATTGATTCCAGCTTTTTTGCAGTGTGTGCAGAGGGAATCTAACAACAGTTTGCCATGAAATTTAGGGAAAAAAAATGTCTGACTGGCAGCAGAACGTGGCCACGTCACGCCTCTGTGGTTATCAAATTTGTTAGAAAGTTAAACCGCACTGGAACGTGTTTGCGGAGAGACAGTTCAGAGTCTGTAGCTTCTCTTTTCCTGCATTTCTACCAGCAGTTTATTAATGAGTGCATTTATCCATCCCATAACCCCTAACCTCTGGTTTCCTCACCCTGGACTTTGGGGCTGCTGTGTGTGAATGGCCGATAATGGGCTGTAATATATTGCACCGTAGCTTGCTCTTAATTGAGAGGCGGTTTTAAAGGCACATTAAGGGTTGGCAATAAAATATTCCCCTTTACCATGCCAAGTACGTCCCTTTAAAGGCCTCTCTCACCCTCACTCCTTCGTTTATGGAGAATTTATTCATTACTGAAAACAGGGGGGAAAAAAAGAAAACACTCTGAAATGCTCTGCTGAATGCTTAACTTCTGTTCTTCATCTCTCTCTCTCCCTCTCTCTCCCTCTCTCTCTCACTCTCACACTCCATCTCACTCTGACCTTCTTTTTTTCCCCTCCCTTTAACTAACCTGCATAATCATGTCAGAAGTGCTCCGAAATGAAGTGCTAAGTGTTGGGTTTTATTGAAAGGAAACAGACTGGAACAGTGCGTGTGTTTTGCTGGGCCTGTTAAGGCTGCGCTCGCTGCTCCTCAGGCCAAATTCTTTCTTATGAATTACTACCTGCTTTCTGATGACTCCTCACTGCACACCGATGCCCGCTGAGCGAGAGAAAGCATGAGAGAAAGTATGCACGCTTTTTTACTCGACCATTCCACCAGAGAGTCGGGCGTAAAATCACTAACGCATCTCAGTGCGAACAAAAAAAAAATCTGCTCTCAATTTTGCAATATTTCTGCTGCTTTAATTTGGATATTAAATCCGCTTGCCAGGCTCGATGGCAATGATGCGAGACATCCCCCCCTTTCAGAGAACAATAATGTGGAAATGCTGATGTGTTTAGTTAGATGTTTGGTGTTCCTCCATAACAAGACACCGTGAAACGTCCCGAAAACAACCATATTGTCGCTCTTTCTCTCAGTTTAGGTGCTTTGGTTAAAGATGGCGTCTCTTGTGCCACGTCAGATGTCCATGTGTCCCTTGCTGGGCTTGGGCTTGCGGGAGGAGGCTGGGAGGGTAGCAGAGACATCTGTCCTTAAAGTGATAGGCAAAATGGTTTAGACATGCCATGCTAAAATGGTAGCAATAAGCGTTGTAGCGCCGGTGCAAATCTAAAGCAGCAAATTTCAAATATATCTTAGTTAATCGGTGATATGTCTGTATTTAATTTTTTGCCAGAAATGCAAATGGACTAGAAGAACAGAAGAGCATGCCATCATACATACTATTTCTTAGTGCCGTATTGTAAATAAAGTTCAAATAGTCTTAAATAAAGTTCAAATTGAGTGGATGTCTGCCTGATCTTTTTTTCCATTAAATAAAGACATGGGTCCATTATTTTCCTCACTGCGTTCAAGTTTGTGTGTGTGTTTGCACTTTCACTTTTTGTGTGATGTTGATAATGGCACACGTCGTTTGCCAGCCAGAATTAGGCAATTAAAAGATATGTGTGTTTAACTGGATCCTTTTTCAGTGGCCGGCCTCCAGCTCCTGCAAAGAGAGTCCTGTGTTTGTGAGTGTTTTGCATGCATGCATGGGTGTGTGTGTGTGTGTGTGTATGGGACTGGGATTTGCACCCCACTAATGATGTGAGAGTTTAATATAGGCCGCTGTTTTTTTAGCATCACATGCAGCAGCTTAATGTCTTCTCCACCATGCAGGCCGTAATATGGTTTTGTTTACGAGCAGGAAGTCGAGGATATTAAAAACGGCTCTTTCAAACGGTGCTCCCAAACAAAGCTGAAGCTGAGAGCTTCATATGAAGCGTTTGTGCTTTTTATGAAGTACAACAGATCCTAGTGAATTGGAACTGAAAATATAGCCTAGGCAACTGGTTTTCTGTCTTGTAAACAAATTCTGTTATTACTTCTGGAAACATCATGGTGCTTTTACATCATAAGATCATAAGATTTTAACATGTGAAGGTGTATTTCAACATAGTATGCCCTTAAGCTGCATGTGTGTATTTAAGATAACGTGACATCATGTGAACGATATAAGATTACGTGAAAATAAATTAATTGTGAGATGTGTGAGAAATTAAATGTGAGAAAATCACATATGAAAATAAATGAATCATTTGAAAACTTAGCACTTGAACATAAAGGAATCCTAAAAAAATCACAAGTGAACATAAATGAATCAGGTGTAAAAAAAAAAAAAAAAAAAAAGATATAAAAATAAATGAATTGTGTGAAAATAAACAAATTGTGTATAAATATCACACGTGAAAATAAATAAATTAATGTGTAAAAAGAAAATCACACGCACATGATTCATTTTTCACAAGTAATCACATGTGAAAATAAATGAATTGTGTGTAGAAATCATGTAAGTCCCATGAAAATTATTATTTTTTTTATTCTTTTTATTTTAATTAGCGCTTGAAAATAAAAGAATCATATCTAAAAGTCACAAGTGAATGTAAATGAATCAGGTGTTAAAAAAAAGAAAATTGAAAAAATGGACCATGTGAAAATCACATGAGAAAATAAATGAGTCTTGTGTAAAATAAAAATCATTTGAAAGTAAATGAATCGCTTGTGAAAAAAAGAAAACATGAAAGTAAATGAATCATAAGTAAATATCAAATGTGAAAATAAATTAAACATGTTAAAAAAAAATCAGATGTGAAAATAAATGAATCATGTAAAAAGCACATGTGAAAAATGAATTATGTGTAATAATCATATGTAAAAATAAACTAATCATGTGTATAGATCACATGTAAAAATGAAGGAATCGCATGGAAATATTAAATAAATAAATCACATGTAAAAATCACTTGTGAAAAAAATTAATCATGTGTAAACGTGAAAATAAATGAATCATATTTAAATATCACATGACAAAATTCATCTCTTTTTTTTTTTTAAATCACATGATAAATGAATCGTGTGTAAATATCACATTGGAAAATAAATAAATGATGTGAAAAAAGTCACTTATGAAAATGAAAAAAAAGCCCTATACTATATGTGAAAAATTTGTGAATCATTCACAGGTGAAGTTCATGTGAAAATTTTTCTCAGATTTGGGAGGTTTGTGTCAAATTACAGAATGCATAAAAAAAAAGGCCTGGTATTAATGAAAGCGTGTGACGTTTGTCTTTGTTTCAGAGCAGAAAGAGCTCACTACAGCATGTAGTGCACGTTTGATGAATAAAGTACGTTTAGGACGCAGCTGAGCTAACCAGAGTTAGGTTGAGTTAGCTTGCCTGATCCATCATTAGTTTCAGCATGGGTTTTGTCAGTAACGAGGGGGCGTGGCTTAGCTCCGCCAATCACCTGCTGTGTTTTGGGGCCTCCTGCTGATTTACAATGTGCAGGCTATGAGGTGGCTCTTTTAGCAGGCTATAACTTGCTCCAGACACACACACACACACACACACGTACATATTCTCTTTCTTGCTTTGCTCTCGCTCTTTTCAGCTCCACCTGGTTACTTTGTAGTTTCTCGCTGCAGAAACAGGAATGAATGAAGTCCAGTATGGCTTCATGCTGTAGCGGACACCTGGACACTGAACACCTACACAGTGGTGTGTTTAAACCCCCTCACATCAACCTGCTTTCATTAATGTGTTGCCTTTAAAAGAAAAAGGTCTGTTTATGGAACCCAATTCATCTTTTTGCATGCATCAAGATCAAGATCGCCCCACTCCAAAAAGTATGAAAAAGAAATACTGTTAATCTGTTATTTGCTTTCTAGGTCCTGTATACAGTGATGTTGTAATGCAAGGACTCGTACAAAAGGGACAAAAAATGAGCAAGAGTTCAGTCAGAACCATATTTTTGAGAGTACTGTGCTAGTGTTAACGTGTTAATCTGTTATTTTGTCACTCCAGATGTATTAGGGTGGGCATCACAGCTGCCAAGGTCAGAGAATTTGAAGATTATGACCAGGCAAAATCTCTCTTTAGCACGTCATGCTGAGGAAATATGTGCTACGTACTGAACATCGGCATGTCTGCATTCACCACAATTAGCAGCAGCTTGAGGTATCGAGGCCAAATCCAAATCTTAGAAAAAGGTTTACTAAATGGCTAAAGATGTTAAATTAACGGTTCAATTAATTGCAAAATTTCAATAATGTTAATTACAGGTTTAGGGGGAGCTACCTTATCTATCTATCTATCTATCTATCTATCTATCTATCTATCTATCTATCTATCTATCTATCTATTTCAATTCATCAGCTAAAATTTTGTTCTTGGTGATCTGTATATGTCACACCACCTCTAGCTTGTTACTTTTTCCTGAATCCCAAAACACTCTGCACTACAGACATCAATCGAAGACACACTTCTGCCATTATTGTTAATAAAGGTAGTGTTATAGAAACATACTCAGCAACAGCATGGTGTGCCACTGTTACCACCCCAAAGTTTTTCCAATAATAGCATGTGCTGAAGTGTTTTATTGCTCTTATACTGCACCAATTTGCAAAAACTAACAATACAGGAAAAACACACCATACTTTTAATCCAATCATAGATATGTTTAATGCTGGAGAATGTTTGCAATGTTATGTTACTTTATAGCAGTGTACTTTTTTTCTCTCTCTTGAAGTTAATAAGACAAAAAATACGCAGCTTGTCACGTTACAGAGAAACTATTACACGTAAACGCCTCTGTCCTGAAAGTCTTCCGGTGTCAAAAACTAGTTACAGCTTTAACTCGGACTGTTACAAAGCACTGACACTGGAGACTCCAGTGAGTGGGAACTCACTTCAACATATCAATGATTACACATGGTGAGTGATTGTTTATAGCTTAGAAACATCCAGTGACAAATTAGTTATTTCATGTATGAAGTGCATTTGAGAGACTTTTCCAAGTATTCACATTGCATTGCACATTTGTGGCTCGGCTAAAATGAGAACTATCAGGTTACAGGAAAGATCTGTGCTTGTTCTTCAGGTAAAATCTGTCAACACATATATTAGCTGGATACCTTAGTAGTTAGCACATTTGTCTCACATATCCAGGTTTGGAGATTCGATTCCCACCTCCGCCCATGCTTCGGGGGTTTCCTCCGGGTACTCCGGTTTCCTCCCCCAGTCCAAAGACATGCATTGTAGGCTGACTGGCATCTCTAAATTGTCCGTAGTGTGTGAATGGGTGTGTGGGTGTGTGTGATTGTGCCCTGCAATGGGTTGGCACCCCATCCAGGGTGTCCTCCACGTTGTGCCCCAAGTCACCTGGGATATGCTCCAGGCTCCCTGTGACCCTGTGTAGGATAAGTGTTACAGAAGATGGATGGATGGACGAATAAAATGGATACAAAGCAAGTTCTCCATTCACACTTTAGCTGACACAGTTTAGTGTGGGGTCTGGACTGAAGTTCAGCTCACTCACCCCTAGGGTCCATAAGCCAGCATCAAAGCTTCCACGCTGACCCTCGGCCTGCTTGAAGTGTAGCCTCCGTGTCTTCTTCTGCGTCCCTCTGTCCTTCTTGTGCATTGGTTGTTTTGTTTCATAAGGCTGATTTTAATTTAGGATTTCCTCTAGAGGGAGAAGACAGAAAGGGCGAGACAGAAAGAGAAAGAGAAAGAGACAGTTATCTAAATAAACCCCAGGAGCTGGAGACTTAACTCTGCAGGTGCAGAGGCCAGAGATCATAGACCACACACACACACACACACACACACACACACACATGCACATCGTGTGGTCATTTTATAATGGCTGAATACTGTCACTGATTTCTCGTGCACCAAAAAATCTAAAGTTTCTCTCAGAAACGCATACACACACGCAACCATAACCGCACTACACACTACTCCTCCCTCTTTCCCTGTGAAGTTCAGACCATCATGCATGAGTGGTCAGAACAAGGCCGGGTCGAGTTGAAGGGGACCGGCACTGGAAATCCCGACGGAGAGCAAATTAGAATCGACTGCTTCAAGCGCTGCTTAAACGTCTTATGTTTTATTGCTTCGTTTTGTTTTTTTTTTTCATGGATCTGTTGACAAAAAAAGAAAGGGAAGGAAGGCAGGGCAGTGCTGAAGGCCAGAAGTAATTCCACACAGGCGTTTTACGATGGAAACTTCGGCAAAATGTAATTTCAAAGCTTATTCTGTTGAAAAAAATATGTAGATTTATAATCATTTGGTCCATATTGGGTTCATTTTGTTAACATTAAGGCAGGCCCGTGCTTTTTTCCCCGTACTTATCCCCAGTCACCTCTTTAATCCCCGTCCTCATTGTTGGATTTATATGACATATGTACTCGTTCATGATCATGTTAGTGTTCTACTCAAAGATATACTATACGCAGTCCTTATTAAAGGACTTTGTCTCAGTTTAGGCGTTCCTGACGTTTATATCCTGTCTGCCGTCCTATAGTGGCATTGAATATCTTAATAAATAAATGTATACATTTATGCTATAAACCATAACTGTAATTGTTAACTGAAATTATTTTTCCTTATTATAATTATTCATAGAATGGCAAGAACTTTAATAAAAAAGGAAATTACTGTAAGATAATCATGATTATCCATTTTCCTGACAGATTAATTACCACAGTATTTTACAATTTATCTATCTCAATTTACGGCTTGATAAAATACTGTAAAATAATAGTAATTGTCCATTTAACAGAAGATTCATTATAATTTTTAGAGTTCATCTATATTAATTTTCCACACAGTAAATTAAAGTCTTTTACTCCTCTTTCTCTCTCTCAAAAAAAAAGAAGTAAGGGTGAACAATTCTGTAATGTCAGAAACAGACTCATTGTAATTGGCCATGTAGTGTGGAATTGCGAGTAATGTGGCCTGACGATTACAATAAGCAATTACAATAAGTTTGAAAAATTGCAACAAAAAAAAATATTTTTTTTTTTTGTTGGATGGATAGTAATATATAACATTTAGTTTTTAGCGTAAATGCTTCAATTGGATGCACATCATGGTGCTCAGATTTCTATAGTATGGACATATTAATCACTTATATATGCACACTGGCACTAGAAACTGGTGGAGATTCAGTGTGGTCTTAACACATGATCATTCCCCCAAATGTGTCATCCTGAACCTGAGGCTTTCAATCTGTGTGTGTGTGTGTGTGTGTGTCATAAACATGTTCAGGACAACGTTTGCTCAGATCAGTGGACGTTAAAGACCAAGGGCTTTGGTGTACGACGCCATTCACAGCTGCAGTAAAATGGATCGAGCGATGATGCAGTAGCATGACATCACAGCACCATTTCGTCCCTGGTTTCATGACCTGTGTCTGGATTCAAGCACCTCAGCTTCATATGGATTTCAAATAGACAGTTTTTTTTGCATGAAAATGTCATGATATCAGGGATGTTTTAATTAACCTAAGTTCTAGGTTGATTTTGGATTTTTTTGTTTTGTTTTTAGCTTTTTTTTAGAGTATAAAGGCACATACTGGAATGTATTATCACTGTGTGCTGTGCTTGTCATTTTATGCTTACCTTTTTAAACTTACATTTCCATTTGTTTTCAGTTTGAGATATGTGTGTAAAATGATAGGGATATTTGTAAAAATATATGAATGTGACTGGTTAATACGGCAAATTAACCAGTTATGACTGTATACAGAATTCCAAGTTTCTGCTTTTTTTTTAACAGCTCAGTCAGTATTCTATCACGTTACAAAATACATATAGAAGAATTTCAATAGAAAATATGAATTAATTCATCATCGTCATGCCACGTCAGTAATAAGGGATGGTGTGTAATTAGTCTTTGTTCATCAACCTCATTTTTAACACCGAGGTTTTGGACAATGTCTTTTCAGATTATATTAAGGTTAAGAGTTAATAAGGACATTTTACTCTGCTTTAAAACATTTTTTTTATTTTATTTTCGACCTGTGTTTCAGAAATTTTCAAAGACGCCCATCACTGTGATTTTCTGCGCCAGATGTAACTCATTCTGTACAGAACCTGTTCACAGACAGCTCAAAAAACATATTTATTAAATAAATAGTGAAGAATTTTAAAGTGTAAGGTGTTACATGTGTTATTGTGTGATATTTTTAATTGCTCTGAACAGGATATTGCAAAAATGTCGTCTTGTATATTGCTCTGGACCTGCGTAACACTCTTGTGAGCACTGGTTGGGAGTTGTGTGTATGCTGACATTCCTTCAGTTGTCTGATGATGGCGCCATGATTCTCTCGTGCTTTCTGACAGAATACGGATGAATAATGAGGGGTGGGGGGGGAGTTGGATGTTAAACTGATCATTTCCTCTCTCTGAAGCAACAGCTCAGCTCAAACATGACTCACTGAGCAAACACATCTCGCACTCGCTCAACACTCTGCCCACCAAACCAGCATCAGATGGGGAGACACACATGGATCTGACCCAAAGCATCTGGAGTTAAACAACAACAGACGCATCAACAAAAACAGACTGAATCAACACCGAGCTAATGGGCAGAGCTCCTCCTTAGATAAAACCCCAGATGGCAACACACCCATATCCACCAACACACACACACACACACAAAACCAAACTGTCATGCAGCTCGTTTGTTCTATCAATCACCCCAAATGCAGTCTTTCCCAAGTCTGCATGCTTACTGATTACCCATATTACCTTTCAGCACAGATTTATTTTGTCCCTGCAGGGCCACCGTAGGTTTCCTGTAGCGGGTTAGGGCTCGACCGCAGGCTGATACGAATGTGAGGAGTGAAACACACCGCAGCGTTTCTCCGAAACTGCAGCTTGGGCCTGGCTCTTCACCACACAACCAATGCGAGTGGAGAAACAGCACGTTTTTTAACACTGAGCCTCTGCTTTTCCAACAGCGTGATTTATGAAATAATCAGGCGAATAAATATCCCCCTTCCTGCTGTGTGTCTGTCCACAGGTTCTGTACCGAATGAGTTACGCCCGGAGCAGAAATCACGGTGACGGGCAGCCCGGGAAATTTATAGCGTTCGAGAAAACAGCCTTATGTCTATCAAACGAAAAAAGATAAGCTTAATGCACTGTAAAGTGCATGGATTTATTATTACTCTTAACACTTAACCTTAAGAGGATCTGAGGAGATGCTGTCCAAAAAAGGAGATCATGTTCCAAAAAAGATTGATGGAGAAGCCTGGTCCTGAACTGAGATTCAAATTTGAGGGTCTAGAACGCAAGTTGGCAAGCTTTCTGAAGTAACACAAAACCAGTGAAGGACACAACAAGACGCTGATTAATCCTGACACTTCCAAACAGACAATTTGAAACATAAAACTAAAATTTGAAACTTAGGCACTCTTTTTGAACCCATAAAGCTAACATTCATTTTTCAAAGCTGCATTTTCAGATTCCGAACTGCCGCAGTGTGTGTATGGATGAAATTTGAACATTTTTCTAATGTCATATCATATTTCATCTCGCTCCATGTCCAAACTAAAGTATCCTGAGCAGGCGGCTAGCCGCTGGCCTCGGTGGTGTAGACGTGACGGCTATTTTCCCCTTGTAAGAGCGTCAGCTCAAGCGTACTGAGATTTGGCTGAAACGACGATGGCCATGGAAAAAGCTCGCTGTGCGTTTTTAACACCAGATATAGATTGGTTTAGACAAGTAACAAGCCAACAGTTCTCCGTTTAATGATAGTGGATTGTTTTTTTGGCTTAAACCCTGTCATCAATTTGTTGCCGCATTTGGCCAGCAAGTGTGTAAATTGCAAACAGACTTTTTTGTTTGTTTGTTTGTTTTAAATTTGGGAATGTCTGGAATGTTGTAAAAGCTTGTGTGAATATTGAATAGGGATTTATAGAGCAGGAATAAATGAATGTTATTGACTATACAGTCAACATGAGTGTTATACCTATGTTATTACACAATTACAATATGTAATAGCTATATAATTACCATTTTTTGCCACAGTGCTGTTGAATTCTTGACTCGGATCGCTCAGAAGGTGTTGATTAATTTTCTGTAACAGCAGCTCTGACAGTAGTTCCATCTACAAACCACAGATTCATACTAATGTAGTAGTATGCTATCTTTTCTGTAGTAACAACTCATTCACATGGACTTGGATGGTGGACACTACCCACAAACTTTTTTTTTTTTTTTTTTAAATCAAAATGTATTGTTATTTAAAAGAAAATGGCTAATCGTTGATATGATGAAGTTTTCTGTAAGGAGATGTTTATTTAATAGTTATGGAAGGAGTCTCCAGTGTCAGCACTTTGTAACAGTCAGTAGGTTTTCCACCACTGAGTTTCTCAATAACATGCGTTTTTGTTGTTGTTGTTGTTGTTTTTCATCATCTCAAAGTTAGAGAGAGAGCAAAAAGAGAGGCTGGTGAGGGAATGACCATTTAAAGCTGCTATAATGTAAGCGAGAACTTACTTGCCTTGCTTTGGGTCCACAACATTAAATGTAACTATAAATGGTTAAAAAGTATGTCGTTTACAAAATTGTAATCATGTACAAATTTCTGTGGCTTAAGCGGAATAAAACACTTCAGGATATGCTGTTGGAAAATATTCAACTTCATGCCGCATGGCAACACTCTGCTGTTGATTATTTTCCTATAACTGCGCACCCCCAAGTGTTTTATTACTTACTCTACAGATTTGTGAATAGTAACTGCAGGTTTATTTGATTTACAAGCTCTATATCGTAAAAAGGTAATTAGTTATTACAGATGAAAACATCAAGAGAACAACCCAAAATGAACACACACACATTATCTTATGAACATACACATAAGAAATGATGCCAGTCGAACACACACACACACACACACACACAGTGTGAGACTTTCTTCCATACATCCAGCTGTGTGTTTGGGTAAACATCCTAGTCTGGGGCTGTAAAAACAATGATCACCTCAGACGGTCAGAGTGTGGCAGGGATGAAAGGGTTCTCTCTCTCTCTCTCACACACACACACACACACACACGCACACACATGTAGATCATGTAGATAAAGCCTAGAGGTGGGAAATAACAAACTATAACTACTTTGTTACTTGTACTTAACTACTTTTTTCAAATATTTGTTCTTGAATATTTCTTTCATTCATTCATTTCATTCTGACTTTTACTCGCTACTTTTGAAAAGAAAAATCTCTGCTTTCTAGCCCCTGCAGTTTAAAACTGATCAGTTGCTCCAAAATGTACATATTTTTAATAGTAATAATGTGACATTTTGCTTCAGTCAGCTTTAAGCATTTTTTTAAATCCATAACAAATATAAAGTCTAATGAATCAAGTGATTCCTTGGTAGAAAATCTTCCTCAAAGCTAAAAAAAAAAAAAAAAATGCATGCACATGACATAATACGTGTCACTATTAGCATGCATGTTAGCAGAGTAGAGAGCTTTATTGTCATTCTAGCTATATACAGTAGAACGAGATATCGTTCTCTAAGACCTTGGTGCAATGTGTTACAGGAAGTGAGCTAGTTTGTACTGTCAGAGTTGATATCATGCTAGCTAACATTTGACAGGTTAATGATGTAGCTATTATTAGCAATACTTCCTTGGTGAAAGTTGAATATTGTCAGATTAGTGTGATTAGACGTCTTTTGCCTTTGTGATACTTCTGTGTTTTTTACTTTTACTTTTACTTTCGTACATTAATTATTTAGACGTGTGACCTTTTTATGTTATGAGTCAAGAATTTGATGGTGTAGTTGAACTTTTTAATGTTTGTTTCTGCTTTTGGTTAAATAAGTCATTTGTGTACTTCTGCTACCAATGATGAAGCCACACAGAATAATCATACTTGCAATACACACATGCACAATTGTGATAAAAGTTAAAGCATTGTGGTTTTAATTTTATTTGGTTACGGTGGTGGAAATTATGATCCACTGTTATCAATGTTATTATTATTAGATTTATTATTGAGTTGTTATTAGCCTATTTGACTGGTCACTGGAATGACATGGGTTTAATCAAAACCTCCAAAACAACCTAATATGTTCTGTGAATGGAAAGTTGTAAAGTGGAAAGGAATAAAACACTGTATGGCTCTAATAAATATTCACAATAGCATTGTGCACATTTAAATAATGAACCTAATATTTGAATAGTTAATCCATCTGTGCTAAGGGTGTCAGTGAAACCCCAAAGGGCTGCAAAAAGTTTGAGAACCCATGAGCTAAAGAAATTACACACTACCCAAGAGATTAGTAAACTTTTCCTCACTTGATCTCTTACACACACAGAAATAATGGCACTTCTGACACTTCCAGCTCAGCATGATTGTCTTTGTGTTGTTCTCAAACTCATTAAAAGTGGGAATGCTAGGTTTGGCTCACGAGAAGAAAAGACTTTGTGCTCGACCACATGTCGAGAACAAAGTGTTTGAACTGGTGCATTGTGGGTGATTAAGCGATGGCATCACTGAGCAGAGCAACTTTTATAGGACTGACCATACGGAATCGTACACGGGTTTTGTGTGTGTGTGTGTGTGTGTGTGTGTGTAGGGGATATTACATGAGGAACAATGCCACATCATAAATAAACCCAACACTTAAAATGTCTGTGCAGTAAACTGCTGTCTCATGCTGATGACCTCATCATGACAGAAGCTCCTCCTCTACACCCCCAAGTCCAGCTGCTAATCCAGCTGTTTCCCAGCAGTAAAGGATAAAATCGTGAATGCAGACTTTATAATCAGTCTTACACAATTAAGCAACATATCCCTTTCCTTTTAAACAATGCCTGTGAATTTCGCATGAGATCAGTTTCATAGAGCAGAGAACATTATGCATTTTTAAACAAAAACTGCATCTTTTTGTGATTTCATTGGAGAATTCCTCTTAGCAGGATTACTACAGAGATCCTACAGAATATTCTGTAGAATGGGCAACACAAACACCTCAGGACAAGAGGCAGAGGCATGGGTTTTTAAATTTTAGGTATCAATCATAAAAAAAAAAAGATCTTGGATTATTATAACATTGCTTGTCAGCATCTTTTTATTGTAATTTACTTTTAATGTGAGTTCAAGTTGCTTCAGTGGATAATCTCACCTGATAATGTAGAATTGTACCTAAGATCTGCTGCTGCAATCATAATAAATATATACTCTGCTCATCCCAGGACTCGTATTCACAATCTATTCATACTGAGCATACTTTCTGTTTGACTTTATAACATATCACTTGTCAAACCAGCCATGAGGATCCTTAAATTAAGCTCAATAGCAAAACTGCATAAAAACAGCAATTCAGCTACATTCATCAAAAGCAGAGGTATTTAAGCAAAATTAATGAAAATAAATAAATAAATAAATAATCCAAAATTCTTTGCTTTCCGAGGTCAGGATAACTAACATTACTGAATGGTGACAACAGTTACCTTTTAATACCTAATGACTATAAGGATTAGTTTATTCCTGTAAATAATACTCATCAGTTTGAAGTGGTTATGTCTTGTTCCGTAGTGACACTTCATATTACCACTTTTCACTAGAGCCACAGACTCTGAACTGATGAGATACCTTGGTTTTGATCTCGAATCAGAAAATAAACACATACTTCTCTGTTTGTTCCTCTTTAAACATTCTCGTTTCATCATCACCTTTTCTTTCTTTTTTATATACAGTAAGCCATGTTGTCACGTCACTAATTAGACCAGAGAGAGTAAATAAAATCTGTGAAAGGTCTTCTCTTTCTGACCTAATATCTCTCGCCCTGTAGCTAGTCTCTTAGCTGGGCCAATGAGCTTCCTTTAGCTAAATAATTTACAAACATGCATGTGATTGGATAAACCGCAACACAGGATCTGCTATTGTTCATGTTTGGACATTGGACATTTTTTTTTATTTTCACAAATTAAACATCACTGCTACAGTATTTTCTTTTCAGTTTGGTCTGCTGAAATACTGAACAATAAATGACCTATTGATTGAAGGTGGCATCTAGTGTGGGGTTTGTTTGTTTTTTTTCCACTTTTATTGATGCATCGCTATCATGTTGTCACACCACTAATGGACAATTTAATACCATGCTGCTAGACGGCACTCTCTATCAAGTTTTAGTTCTTCTTTCTTTAGTTCTTCTCCTGTCATTTTCATTTCCTGTTTGCCTGCTGTATAATGCACCTACGCTTGCCTGTGTACTGACCTTGCCTTTGAGCCTGTAATTTGGATTGCGTTTACCTGAGACCAACCTGTGTATGACCTGGATATTATCTCTCTACACAATTATTGGAATTGCTCCTAAAACTCTTTCACATGGAGCCTAACTTCCCTCTTGAGTCTCCTTCGTTACATGTTTTGAGATGCTTATGGTATTGTCTTGGAAGAAGAGTAACACACACACACACACATCAGTGAGTGTCTTGTACGGTATCATGTCCGAATCCATTGCTGATACAGGTGCCACGTCAGCTCCACATGTCCGAATCCAGTACGGACATATTATCGCTCTAACTCACCTGACATCTAGCAACATCTGTTTCCTGTTTAGCTTCATTTCATCCAGTGTCTTTAAACTGCTTAGTCATCTCTAATCTTTGTGAAGCTTTTGCCATTTTCACGTGTGCTTTTCCTAGCGCTATTTTCTCCGTTTGCTTTTTTCTTTCTTTTTTCATGTCTTGTGGATCCGATCGATCGAACTCTGCCTGTTTCACATTTACGAGTTCATATGCTGATTTAGATTTGTTAAGAAAGCACAACTCTTCCTCTTGCTGATACACAGAAGTGTTACTCTACAGGAACAAACTGAAAAACTGTAAGGTTCTGACTGACAAAGCACAGTTACCACTTGATGTGTGAGCATCGATTGAGACGTCGTGACTGGCAGTGGTGTGTGCAGAGTGGGTCGGATTGGAAACATGGCCGAGGTGGCAGAGACAGCGTTCAGCCAGCAGAGTGCCAAGCTCAGCTAGTTAAAGGCTCTAATGTGGCAGTGGTTTCATGGCGGTTGGCTTTGAGCAGCAGGAAAGGGATTAAAAGGGGTATATAAAACAGAAAAAGAGAGAGAAACACACACTAAGAGAGGGGATAGAGAGAGAGAGAACTAATCTAATTTCATATGATGCCTCACAGCACTTTTTTTCTCTCTCATATATATACTTTTCTTTCTTTTTGTATCGTTCCCTCGCTGCTTTTTGACCTCGTCTTATTCAGCTGAGGATGAAAGCTATGTGTGTCTGAGTCCTGTAGAGAGCAACAGGACACACACACACACACACACACACACACAGTCAAGCCCCTACACTCACACCACTTTCACCGCCTTCTACTTTCCCTCCACATATCCAGAGAAAGAGAAGAAAGAATGAAAGCAAGAAAAAATACGGTTCCTTCCTCTGTTCTCATCTTTGAATAATTAGACCTGCTTCTACTGAGTTCCCAAACCTTGAAGTGTGTGTGTGTGTGTGTGTGTGTAATATTTTTTGTGTGTACAAAAAAGGAAAGGGGGAACACAATGATCTATTCCTACGTGCACATGCGCACACACACACTAATTCAAAATATAACTAACACATCATTATTCAAGAATAACTGCAAGCAAAGCCTATTAAAGTCTGACAAGCAAGTAGTAACACACACACACACACCCATACACACACAAAAACGAGAGTGAAAGAGAGAGAGAAACACATATACACACTGCCTGCAGGCCATTTGGGGTTGAGATGTAATCAGTCAGATTCCTAAAAGTGTTTCATATCTGAGCACTCAGTGTGCTCAGTGTGTGAGAGACTATCTGATGACAACCTTAAGGAAGAGAAAACAGTGTGTGTGTGTGTGTAAGTGTCTTTGTGTCTCTCATTCTCATCCTCTCCCCCATTCATAAAATATCAAACAGGCCGGGTCCCAAGCGGGGGGCTGCCCGTGGGGGCCTGACAGTGCGGATATTTTCAGTAGGACCCCGCGGTGTTATTGCAGGTGTCCAGGCAGGATGCCCGCATGTGTTTGGACAGCAGATCAGTCGCACTTTAATTCTATTAGTCCCATACACTGATATGAATATTAGAACCATATCCAGCCACGGGCAGCCTGAGTTCTGCAGGAGCATGGGACAGGGCAACTAGATCCTGGATGTCAAATTAGGATTGTGTATATTCGCCTCTGTTTGAACGTATGTTTGTGCGATGTTTGCGGTTTCTGTGTACCATTTCAGTAATTCAAAACTCTTTGGTCTTAATGTGAAGAGTTTTTCTCCTGGCCATGGTGTATCATTACATTCAATTACATACTGCAAAACATAAAAAATAGCTCCACCGTGTGTGTGTGTGTGTGTGTGTGTGTGTGCGTGCGTGCGGGTGCATGTGTGCGTGTGTGTTGTCTTTAAATGTCAGCTCTAAATGTCAGAGCAGTGCTAGCACTTAGAAAATGGTACATGATGTCTTCCCAAGCATGTTTAAAAGAATACTCTAGTTTTTTTTTTTTTTTTTTTAGCTTAATCGTAGTGTACAAGGCAACTCGAGTGGGCAAGAGCATTTGTCACTTTCCCTGAAACAGACATGAGAGAATATAGTATGGAAGCTGTTTTTTATTACAAACATTTCGTCCAACTTTACAAGATTAAAGAAAAGAATTTAAAGTATTTCAGTTTGCTTACAAAAAAAATCATTTCCTATCTCTGTCAGGATGAATTACACAGATTTACAACTTAACTTATAAGTCTCTTTGAATAAAACATTTATGAAAGCGGTCTGCAAAAATGCCTGATTCAAGTTATTTGGCAGAATTTAACTACTTGCCTTACACTTTATGTTTTTCTTTTTTTCTCAGTACAGGTGAAAAGTCAAAATTATTATCCTTGATAATCATTTATATGCTACTGACGCAGTAAAGAAAGAATATGTTCTTTTTTTAAAAAAATAATTATACTGTAAAAAAAAAAAAGAAATGCACAATTAGAAAATGATCAATGATAAGTGACAGAATCAGTTAATTCACTAACCCTATTTCAGTAAAATAATCAAAAACTAGGATTGTTTTAGTAAAAACTTATGAGACTAGCCAAGTTCTTTTGCAGCTTCATGCTAAATACTGTATTTTGGAACACAGTTTTCCAGTAAAGTCGATGAGATTGTATGTTTTGCTGTATTACTACAATATAAGTAGTCATAACAGGGCTGTAAATATTTTCTCAGAGTACCATGTGCACTCTAATATATTTGAACTAGCATACTAGCTTGAACACAGTATTTTATTGTAAAAAAAAAAAAAATGGCAGAAATTCTTTACAGTGTAAAAGAAATCATCCAGATGATCATCCAGATGTTGTTGTAAATGTCAGTTGAGGAAGTCGCTGTCTATACTGCCTTGATTTTTTTTAAGTAC
Organism: Pangasius sanitwongsei; assembly: GCA_037576675.1. NCBI lineage: Eukaryota > Metazoa > Chordata > Actinopteri > Siluriformes > Pangasiidae > Pangasius > Pangasius sanitwongsei. The sequence continues at coordinate 5,174,849 of CM075018.1, read as the reverse complement.
AACTCTAAAAAAGCAAACTCTTCTCCATCTGTTAAGTTTAACATGCTTCTAAGTGGTCGAGACGGTCCATACGGTATTACTGGATTATTTTCTGGTGAAAAGAAAAGGAACCATGTTGGAAAAACAATGTCCCATACAGTCATATTTTGTTCTATTAGAAGAAAAAAAAAATGAATTCAATAGCACCCTTATGGCTTCCTCTGTGGGAATCATTAAAGTTTCAATATACGTAAATCCCAACAAAATGATTTTCTCTTTCAGAGAGGGTTTCGAGTGTAATCCCGTTAGAAAGCTTTCCTCATCTATCCAAAAACGCTTCAGGAAAAAAAAAAATCAATCCTCAAGGGCACAATAAATACCTTTTAATGTCCAATTAAGTATCTTAAGTTTTTTTTTTTTTTTTAACTTACAACACATTCATGTCATCTAACCACTAAAAGTACCTTGAGAGTATTATGGTAGACAAAAGGTCCTGTTTGTAAGGTTGGAGTATTTTTTTTTTTTTGAAAGTGACATTTTGGAGCCTGAACTCCAAAAGAGAAGGCAGTCAAGGCCCAAAACAAAGGCGCCAGCCAAAGAATCTGCACATTTCCTCTTTCCCTATTCTTCCATCTTTCACTCATTTCACACTCCTGTTTTCCTCATTTCCCCAAGCCTCATGTGAAAAATGCTTACATGTGTGTGAATGCTTACAATCAAAAACTCATTTAAGCTTGGAAAAGACGAGCCATCACTTTTTCATTCACTCTTTCTGCTATACGCTCTTTTCATACCGCCTCCCTTCCTTCCTTTCTTCCTTCGACCCCTTACCCACTGGCTCCTTTTTCACGTATAAGCTGCCACTGAGAGATCTTGATCGGCACGGCAGATTTGCTCCAAGCAAAACGTTTACGTTGACCACGGCATTGCCCTCTAGAGATCACATCCGGTCACTACCCATATTTATCCTGTCTCATGCTGCCTCTTTCAGTCTTACTCCCTCTCTCATTATCACGTTGTCAGTCTTCACGTCGGGCGTCTTGCTCATGACCTCATCACCGAGGCACCACGAGGGACTGCAGTCTTCATCCTGTCCCCTAAAAACTGATGGAAAAGTTTGACCTGCAGGGTATCAGCACAACACAAATCAAGAGAAGTAGAAGTCACACTGTTATCAAGTGACCCTTTCCAGACATCAAGTCCACGTGAGAGCTGAAAATGAACTAATAAATGTTTATATAAGAGGAAACCCATATGACATTTATATCAATTATGTCATGTTTGTCCTTGCCGTGGAAAATTCAAGTGCTGCTATAGTAACAACTCATTCACAGGGACTTGTATAGTGAACGCTACACATAATCTATGGCTAATAATAAGCAGATTTTTTTTTAATGTGTTTAAAAAAATCATGATGTGTGATATGGTGAAGTTTGTAAGTAGATGTTTATTTAAAATTATTGAAGGAGTCTCCAGTGTCAGCACTTTGCCATGGGAAAGTCTTCAGGACAGAGAACTTTCTGGTTTCTTGGTAACTTGACAAGCTGCATTTTTTTTGTCTTAATAAGTTCAAGAGAAAGGAAAAAAAAAAAGAGAGGCCGGTAAAGGAGCAACTGTTATAGTAGCTGTTATAATGTAACTGATAACGGTAACTAACTTGTCTTGCGGATGTCCCACAACATTCAATGTAACTGTAAATGTATAAAAAATAAGACGTCATCTTTAATAAATTAAAAATTGTAATTGTCAGCAAATTGCTGTGGAATAGAATGAAAAAAAAAACACTTATCAAATTTAGGGTCCTAACAGTAACTCTGCTTTGCATAGGGCAACATCACACCACTCAGTCATTGGTTATTTTCCTATAACAGGATGCCACGTCATGTTTAATTCCTTACATAGGCTACAGTAAATGATAAACCAAGGCAAGTCTAGTTAATCTGGACCACAAATGCATTCTGACAGAAACTGAAACTTTTGACCCACAATGTTCTGTCCATTAACAATACCCAACTATGAAAAGTGAAGAAAACATTACACTACATGTATTTATTTAGCAGATGCTTTTACCCAGTCAGGATGCAATCCAAGCACACAGGTGCACAGATAAAAGTTTCGAAGTTTCGCTTTAGGGCTTAACAACTCTGCTGGGTTCTCTGGAAGTCTGGGGATTTCAATCTTTCGATCACTAGCTTAGAATCTTAACTGCTAAGATGCCACTGCCAAAAAAATGTCAAGAAAACACATAACATCAGGTTGAATGAGTAGCGTCCAAAAGCGGCATTAGCTGGATGTTAAAGTGCGTCTCTGAACAAAGCTAGCAACTTAATATTCTCACTTGTGATCTATCCCTAGAACTAGCTATCAGTGATTAAGTGATTAAAAGGAAAATAAGTTTCTGTCCCTTTTGACAGTTGTATATGGTTTTGATCATTTGTTGAAACATTGGTCTACTTTGTCCTCTGGGATTGATTGCAGCCGCAGCAATAGCCACAGATTGCATCCTTTGAAACTCTCATGCATGCACATTTCAGCAATGTGGAGACAGTCAGTCAATCAGGACCATTTCTTGGCAAAAACAAAAGCTTGGCTTTGACGGAAAAACAATAACGAACAATGGTGTTTTGAGTAGCGTCCAAACTGGAGCCGGCACTGTCCACTGGATCACTTTCACACGTCCGTTGAAAAGAAGAAATGCTTGAGGGAGCAGTAAAGGATGGCTGGAACAGAGAAAGTAGTCATCTAACAGCATGGTTTACTGGAGGCTTAAAGAGATCAGCACCCATCTCTCCACAGACAGGCCGCTTGTTCTACACAATCCCTCACCGATTGTTATAAAAATATTAAAAACATTGCTGATGTGTAGGCATAAAGCAGCAGTCACACTGGACTTTATCCTCACTATTTTTTTTCATCAATGTTACGCAATTATGAGCAGTCTGATTTTATTACAGTTAACATTAGCTAGCTAGTTTGTTTGTTTGTTTGTTTGTTTGTTTGTTTTGTTGCAAGATTAAGAAAACACGGAGGCAAAAATGAGCAGCTCCTCTATTTTTTCCAGAAAGGAGATCACAAACTCGTCGCTTATTGGCTCACGCGTCCAAGGTAGGCGCAGCTAATGTTTACATAGATGATCTTGGAAAATGGGAGCAAATTCCTTTCCTGCATTTCCACATCCTTTCCTGTTCAAGAGAATTGGATTTTTCATTAGAAACATTTTACTCGTCTGACTCCTGCTAAGAAGTAAACTTCATTAAGTTCTTCATTACTTGTTAGGAGAAAAAAAATGCATGCATTCAGCAGCTTCAAACATACACACCCACACCCAGCACATGGCTCACATAAACACCTCACACAGCCAACACCACGCAAAGCAAAGACAACCTGAAAGAGACTTTCTGATTCCAGACACTGATTTCATCCTCAGCTTTATCATCTGAGTCACAGCTATACAGGCTACAGGATATCCCTTTACTGAACCCTGCAGGTCTCTAAATAGATACACACGAGCTTTACAAATAGAGATCATCATAACTGGGATTACTGTGTTTTAAAAGCGCAGAGTATGATGTCATAGTCATAAAACAGTTGAAACCTGAATAAACGTAATACTTTATTAGCATTTTAACATTTGATATCATTAATGATTATTAACATTAACAGCACAAAGAGTTCTTATGAATTGTAATGAAGTAGCTATATTTATATTTATAGAAAGTCTGATTTAAAAAAAAGAATCAGATATTCAGATTATGATTTATCACAAAGTACAACCAGGCTGGTATATAATGGTAATTAGCTATATTTTATATTTTAACTAATATATATATATATATATATAAATATATATATATATATATATATATAAAATTATACAATAAAAGTCGGGTATAATGATGTCTTTTTGTCAAAGACAGTTATTTGTACAGTAGTAAGTGTACCTACTGTATTCATAGAAAATTGGGGCAGGTCGGATGTAATAGCTACATATATTTTTAAAGTTTGATTTAAAAGAAATTATATTGCGATTTGAAAATGATTTACGATTTATAACACGATTTTTTGCAGGTTAATGCAAATAGAAATCCGCTGCAACAAAAAAACATGGCTGCTGCTCAGATGTAGCATCTGTATTTTAAAAGTCTATTTTTTAAATTATATAACAATGCGATCTTCTATAATAATGCGATCTGATAATGATTTATTATTTTTAATCTGATTTTTTTTTTTTTTGCAGGTTAATGCAAATAGAAACCTGCTGTGTCCAACAAAACATGGCTGCAGCTCAGATGACGCATCTGTATTTTTAAAGTGTATTTTTTAAAAACTATATAATAATGCGATCTTCTATAATAATGCGATCTGATAATGATTTATGACTTATAACATGTTTTTTTTTTGCAGGTTAATGCAAAAAGAAACCGGCTGCATATAGCTTGCATGCAAAGAGCGAATGGAGCAGCTCAGATTACATGGACCTACAATTTATTTTTTAATATTCATTAATTTAATAAATCACCTGTGTAACTCAAGCTGGAGAATTTGGGGTTTTCAAAGTAATATTCTTAATATTGTTAATATCTGAACTGAAGCTATGTGACTTTGGATTATTTATTATCTAGCCAGTTTCCGTCGCACTGCAGGCCACACACACTTCCTCACCTGTGGCTGACAGCTTTCCCCGGAACGTCCCGTCACAGGAACAGTTCTTGCGCTAATAATTTTCAGTGTTCACACTCCACCGAGGCTGACCTCTGACCCCTCCAAACCCCACCCCCACCCCCTGTGTTTCTACCCTCACGTGCGGAAATACTGTATTTAATACACAGTCAGGACTCCGCTACAGGGCGCTGGGTTTGCATCCTCATAAAGACTGCCGTAAATACGGTAAATACATCCGTTTCTATGGAGCGCTGTGAGAAATAACGCGCATTTCACGTTAAGACTGGATTTATGAATGGTCTGTGTGTGTGTGTGTGTGTGTGTGTGTGGGTGTGTAGGCGTGTGTGTGGGGGGGGGGGGACGACGACGGATGCAGTGTATGGCATCACGGCTATTTTCGCGCGCGCGTAAAGTTTCATGTCAGGATGCTTCCAATGCCATTTAAACATTTGGGCTACCTGTGTGTGTGTGTGTGTGTGTTTCCCTGTCTTATACACTTCAGACACACACATCAGAGAAGGATATCTTATTCTCTCTCTCTGTCTGTCTGTCTCTCTCTCTCTCACACACACACACACACACACATGCATTTTTTCTTGGTTTTTCTACATACCGGCGTTCCTCGCGCTGCCACTTCCGCTATAAAAGCCGTTGGCTGAGTGCCACGCGCCCATTAGCACTCACGAAATAACCGTTAACAATGTGGTGCCCAGACACGAGAGAGAGAGAGAGAGAGAGAGAGAGAGAGAGAGAGAGAGAGAGAGCGAGACTGACACCTGGCCAGGCCTCGCATCTACAGCCCCAGCATCAGCACACACTCTTACACTCTTCCCTTCTGATCCTGAGGGAAAAGTGCGAACTTGTTCAGATTGACATTTCCCCTCATTGTTCCACAGGAAGTCCGACAAGAACAACATAACAACATAACAAATATGTGTACATGCGCATTATTTTGAAAGTTTAATCCTAGGACCTAATTCAGCACGGATGTCTTCATCCTGAGGAGCACATGCGAGCTGCTCCAGATGAAAAGGTTCAGCCAGCTGTTGTGCCACGCGCTGAAGGAGCAGCTCGGATCAGCTTCACTTCCCTTCATCCACTTCACCCGAATCCGCTTTAAGCACTGAGCCACAGCACACTGACTGCACAATGCACCATCCTGAAAACAACGACAACAAGGAAACAAATGCCACTCTGTGTCTGGAAAAACAGATTTTTTTTGTTAAATCTTCGAAATCATATCTCACACACCTGTGTAGCCTAAAAGAACATTTAAAAAAACAACAGTATTTAAAAATATATATCCTCTCTCTTTTTTACTGGCTCTAAACAGCGTGTTTGTATTTGTAATGTTTGGTTAGAAATATTAGATGTATCCAATAGGAACCTTTGCAAGCCTGATTAAATGTATATATTCTAAATATTACACATTTAAATTTCTGTGTTATGAATTGAAATTCTTGTATTTTATTTTAAATTGTAGCAAACAAGCTTTTTCTTTATCCTTTTGTCATTATAGTGTGAGTCTTTAGTGTGGTTTCTCGTGCGGCGAACTTTTACACAGTTTAAACAACCGCCAGGTAAAAAAAACAAAAAAACAAAAACTAATTTCTATGTGTGTTTTAACAATTTTAATTTGTTTGTATTTGTCATTTAATTCAGTTTGTTATTGTTCATATTATTATTATTATTATGTTTGTCAGCACTATGTTGTAATATTTACGCCTTGTCAGCACCACTACTACTACTACTACTACTACTACTACTACTACTAATAATAATAATAATAATATGAACAATAACAAACTGAATTAAAACGCTATTATTGTTGTTGTTACTAATATTATTATTGTTGTTGTTGTTGTTGTCAGCACTACCACTACTACTACTACTACTACTACTAATAATAATAATAATAATAATAATAACAATAATAATAATAATTATTATTATTATTATTATTATTATAACAATAATAATATCAACAGTAACAAACTGAATTAAAACGCTTTTATTGTTATTGCTGTTGTTGTTGTTGTTTTCTGCTGTAGCAGTTGTTGTGTTTGTTCTTAGTACCATTTCAGTAGCTACATGTCAGCATTTATAAAACGAAAACACGCAAAGGAAAAACACGGAAAAATTCTCAGGTCAGTTTGATTTATTTATTTACTTTTTATCGCTATGAAGTTACCGCTGTGTTACCGTTAAATATCACGTTGCAGCACGCACACACACACGTGCGCACACACACACACACGCACACGCACACGCATACGCACACACATTTTAATTAAATGCGAAATGCTATATCAGAAATATCGAAATGGTGGCTTATTATCAGAAAGTTGCGGGGAAACTCCAAAATATTGAACACACACACACACACACACACATGCACTGGGCCTTCCGTTCTTATTTTCTGTGTAAATGCAGGATTTAGAGTGTTCAGCAGATGATCAGGGAGAGGAAAGACTCTCCCAGGCGAGTGAGGGCTGTAAGGCAGTGAGCTCCACACACTGCGGTTTGGAAGGTAAACTCACTTTCTCACTGCAGCATCTGAGTGACATCTGCACCTTACTAAAGCAATCGCTTGTGCTTCAGTGCCTCGCTTCCTGTTCAAATAAATCAGGCTGGGAAGAAAAGACGGACAGACTCAGTTACTGCCGCACGCGCGTAATAATAATAATAATAATAATAATAATAATAATAATAGCACATTAGAATATAATAAGAGAATATAATAAAAAAATAAAGAATATATAATAACACACACACACACAAACATTGGATTATATATATATATATATATATATATATATATATATATATATATATATATAATCCACTGTGTAAAATAATTTGTGATACTAACAGTTATTTTTAAAAAACTATGAAACTATGATCCTGGGTCGTTTAAGAAAGAAGAAGAGGGTTTTTTTTAGATTATCACTCCGTCATAAATATATCTGCATTCAACTCTACTAATGCTTCTGTGCAGCAGTTTGCTGAATTCATTCAGGAGAAAAAGTGAACAGAGTCGCTTGGTGCCGTCTTTAGATCTGCGTCCCGCTCAGAACACGGCTTCAGTCTGCGGCTGATGATCTGACACACAGACACACAGAGTTTGCACTGGGAAGAATCTGATTTACTCCTTACTTCTTGCATGTTACACCAGTGAGGAGATAACACTAGGCTCAGGGTTCTTACCAGTAGGTATGCGTTGCAATTTTCACGGTTCAGGTAGTGTTTGTTGTCGTCGTTGTTGTTGTTGTTGTTTAAATGTCACATAACTACGCAGCAAAATCCCTAGTGTTGAATTAACACTCACAGTGTGCACACTGACACTTACTTAATCACTGACAGTCTGCACAAGGGGTTTTGCTGTGTGTATGGACTTTATTCATGCAGGTAGGCTGCATGGATACTGTTTGTTTGTGGGGTTTTTTTTGTTTTGTTTTTTTTTTGTTTTGTTTTGTTTTTGATGAACCGCCTAGTGTCTATTGTCTATTTCATCTTGTAGACTTGTAATAAGCAAAGGCGATGCATGTTTGGAGAGTTTGCGAGAGCCGAGACGTGTTGAGAAATGTGTCGAATGCTCCTTGCACGCGCAGGGAAATAGCGCCTTTAATTTACACCGCATATGCCACTTTTCTTGGATGGTGGAAATTGTTATCCCATGCAACTGATTTTTTTTTTCTCTTAGGTTAACGTGTGTTGGTGTTGAAACCTCAGAAACCTGATACGCGATGTTTATATATAGGTTTGCTCCATGTGTCCTCACATGCGCGTGTGCTAACGGACACGAATTCTCCAAATGGCCGCGCGCTAATTTGCGCCTCTCAAACTGCTGAGGAGTTTCAGCCGCGCGCCACAGCGTGCAATTAAAAATACTGACCGGATTATCTGCGTGTGTTATCCTTTTTATACATTCTTTTATTTTACTTGATGAGTACTGATCATAGCATTGTTCCTATTGGACAATATGCCTACGCAGAATTTTTTTATAAAACCATTCGTGTTTTTGTTTTTGTTATTTTTTTATGCCTTAATTCAGTGTTAAATCCAGTTTATTGTGATGCAGAAATTTATTGCTACTTGGGGACGTTCTTACTGAGAAGTTGCAGTCTTCTTGTGTCATGCTGTATTAGCTTGACATCTCTTATGACCGTGTGGAATAACCGCGCGCCCCGTGCTGATCTGGGTGTAGATTTGGTAATTATAATATATGATTGGCTCGCAGGGGCAGGCGGGGGAGGTGATGCGGAACTATGTGGAGCATGTGCAGCCGCAATGTGAAAATGATCACAATGCCGTGACTGAAGCTCAGTGCTGAGTGATGGTGCACTCAGCCCTACGGGTTGCCAGATCACCATGATCTCCTCCAGTCATACAGAGGATTAAACTTTCCTAATCCGCTTTAAACCACAACATGCAGTCACTCAGGTACATGTGAGTTAAACTTTCCGAATCTAAACAACAATCTAATATACACCATACGAAAACAAGTAAGTTTTTTTCTCTCCAATCTGGCAACCCCGTGGCTGCTCATTTTACCACATAAGGGCGGCACGCGCACCCGAGGGGAGGAGGGCGACGCTCTGCGCTCTGCGTTCCTATTGGTCGCCAGCTCTGGTGATTGGCACGCGCCAGTCCGGCCCCTTTCAGGCCCTGGTTATTGGCGCTTTAACCGGTGTCGGTTGCTGCCTCTCGGTGTCCGCGCGCGCGTACAAACAGATCAAACGTGAGCGCTTTGAAAACTACGTCTCCGCTTCATTTGGCTCGTGCTTGTGTTTGATGTCCGTTCCTGAAGGTGAATAAATACCGAGTCGGATTGATCGCAGCAGAAGTGGATGCGCTCTGGCTACTTTTTTTTTTTTTTTTTTTTTAAGCATGGCCGAGAAGCGGCGGTCTCCGTGCACCATGAGCCTGAAGGCGCACGCGTTTTCTGTGGAGGCGCTGATCGGCGCGGAGAAACGGAGGAAACTCGACGATGAGGATAGCGAGAGCTGTTTTGGGGAGGTAAACGAGGTCGCGAGCCTGGCCGGGAGCGCGTGCGGCGGCGGGCGGAACTGTGACACGGACTGTGACGCTTCTCGTAAGTTCCTGCAGCAAAACTTTTCTGTTAGATTACAGGAACCAAAGACACTTGGAGGATAAACGAGTATACCGCTTTAAACAATATTCTTTATGCTAGAAGAGTAAAATGCGAGTTATTTGGAGATTAATAGTTAGTGAAGGGTAGAGCTCTGATTCTGGAGACGCAGATTAGACGCTAGGCTTGGGTTCTGAGATTAGATTTCAGAGATTAAAAGGAGCAAATCATTATCTGCTGTAATTCCTAAGTGTTACAGCAGTGTAAGAGAATGGCTTTAGCCTGTTTAATCGCTGTTAATGTGGTGTGGAATTGTTAAGTTTCTTACAAAAACAGCCAAATGCACTAGAAAGAGAGAAAATTACCTGAAAATCAGCCAGTTTCAGGGCATAAAGAATATTCTCAGTGCTGTGTTTTAGAAATAGTTAGTGATGTTTTTTTATATATATATTTGGAGTTCGTTGTGCTTTGCATGACCATGGAAATGTGAATAATAATAATAATAATAATAATAATAATAACAATAATACCTGTTTTATTGTCATGCCATTTTTATTATTATTATTATTATTATTATTATTATTATTAAGGGTTGACGTAGGAACTGAAGTAGTCTTTGCACTGGTATATTGCACAGATATAAGATATGTATTAGACTGCTGTACAGTTAGCCTACAGGAGTCGTAAAGATGGATGATATTGCAAGATCTTGTGTGTTCGCGAGCTCACCCACATACACACAGTCTCAAATTAGCCAAAGAAAAGAAAGCAGGAAAGAAAGTAAGAAAGTAACCAAAAAACAAAGTGAACCAAAAACAAAACAGAAGCACATGTCCTGTGCATGTACATGAGCATGTGATTTAGCCCTGTAAAAGCACACTGTACTAAAAGACATGTCGCAGTAGTTCAGTATAGTTATGAGTACTCTTTTTTTTTTCAGTACTTTTCAGTAGTAGGCGCTTTGTTACATCCGGAGTCCTCGTGCGAAGTGAACCACCAAAAACTGATGATTAATAACCATTATATTTCCGAGATAGCAATTTAATGAAGCCTTTAGTCTGTTTCCTGCTATCATTTACACCAGCAGTACTCTAATAATGACTAGCTCAAGGGCGTAGGATTACACATTTGTTATTAAAACATGAAAATGTCCATAAAATAATTAAATAAAGTTAAAATAAAAATCAAAACTGCAAATCATAAAGAGGACAGATACGTTACGATGACGTCTTTATTATTATTATTATTATTATTATTATTATTATTATTATTGTTGTTGTTGTTGTTGTTGTTATCATAGATTAGTGGCGGAGAGAAGTGGGCGCATAAAAATAATCTTACGTTAAGATCGCGTGCACACATGAGCCAATATTATTATTATTATTATTATTATTATTATTATTATTGTGTGTGTGTGTTAGCGGAGTGTGAGGATGTGGGCTCGGACAGTCCTCGGCCTGCGTCACGGAGCTCACAGCTGCTCGCGTCACCGCCGCCGACAAGCGCGCGAGCCGCGGAGGAGATGCGCGTGGAGCTGCAGGGCTCGGATCTGTGGAAACGCTTCCACGACATCGGCACGGAAATGATCATCACCAAAGCAGGCAGGTGGGTCCATGCAGCTCACGAGCACACCATTAGAAGCTGTGAGCTAGCTGATAGCTAAACGCGCGTGCAGCATGTGATGTTACGCAAAAATTCCGAAAATCACATGTGGCATGTCGGTTTAGTGATGTCAGATTTTACAGATTTTAATCCTTTTCTTGTCATTTTCTAAAAAAAAAAAAAAAAAAGGCACAAAAAACCTGTTCTGTAATAGCAAAAAATGGCAACTATATATAAGAAAAATATATTATTAAAAAAAAAAATCTCATCTGATGTTAGCCAAATATATATTCATAATTTAATAGTCATTATGAGTCACAATAATTTTCTATTCCAGGCGAATGTTCCCTGCAATGCGAGTGAAAATTACAGGACTGGACCCTCATCAGCAGTACTACATCGCAATGGACATCATACCCGTAGACAATAAACGTTACAGGTTAAAAACAAATTCTTGTTTATTTATTATTATATCTTACTATAGCCGTGTAGATACAAAGCTTGATAAATATATTAATGCTGAAATACGATGCAAATACAATCAGTTGTTTAGGTTCAAACACACACTTTACTGGTCTGTACAAATGGTGCTTCAGTAAGACAGTGATGACGCTGACTGCCCTTTTGGGTGTGTAACCTTTAGGATCTGAAGGTCAGGCGACAAATGTAGCTCGAACAAATGCACACAGCTCCTCAAATGCTGAATGGAGGTCTGTTTTCTGTGTGGGATTGAGTCTAACTGGTGTGGTTTTTTTATGTTTTAAAGATACGTGTACCACAGTTCCAAGTGGATGGTGGCAGGAAACGCGGATTCACCCGTACCGCCGCGTGTCTACATCCACCCCGACTCTCCTGCATCTGGTGAGACGTGGATGCGACAGGTCATTAGCTTCGACAAACTCAAACTGACCAATAACGAGCTGGACGACCAGGGCCATGTAAGCAAATTGTTTATAATCTACATTTAGAATGTTAGTGCAGCCGTTCAGTGTTACCTGGAGGTAAATAATTGAGTCAGAACCTGAAAATAGAAAAGGCTTCATGAAAAGGCCTACTTTTATTTTTGCTGTAGAGACAAACCGATACCTATTTGAAACATTTTGACTCTGATCTTTAATGAGGTTAAAAGTTATAATTAGAGCAGCCTACTCTTTTTATATACCTGTTAAAGACACATGCTAGCGATTGTCGCCCGGTGTGCATTTTGTTTTGCTGAATTATTTTAAAGGCCTAAACATGTTGTAATGTGGAAGGTTGTAAACAAACTCAATTGAAAGCATTCCTGCGGCGAGCTGGTTGAAGGCCTGCTCCGGCTTTGAAAATGTGAGCACGTGTGTTTTTATTGAAGTAGAAAACTGCTTCGGTAATTCCTCCGTTTCCCCCACTCTAAACACGGATGCGCGGGATAATGTTTTCCAGATCATTCTACACTCCATGCACAAGTACCAGCCGCGTGTCCACGTCATCCGTAAAGAGTGCGGTGACGAGCTCTCACCCGTTAAGGCCGTGCCGACCGGCGACGGCGTGAAGGCCTTCTCCTTTCCTGAAACGGTGTTTACCACGGTCACGGCCTACCAGAACCAACAGGTAACTAACACCAAACTCATTAACAGTGTTTCCCGTTATAACTTCAGCCTGATTTCCTGCCGTGATCACATTTACAGGAGGCTCCTGTTGGGATGCTTTATTACGGCATTGTTAGTTTTGTATATGGTGAACATTTAGAGCGAGTTCAATTCCCATTGCAGTAGTTTTATTACATGAGACCGAAGATCAAAGATGTCTGGGATCTGTCAGCAATACAAACAATATAAAACACCCCATAAAGACCAACCTAGCCATAAATAGTAAGGTATTTTAAGCATTTATTTAGCATTGCTTATGAAGTTTCCTCTCTTCACCAGTGAGGTTTTTGCTACATCAGATTTCAATTTGTAGCGCATTTGTAGCTTTCAGCATTTTCATTTTAGCATGGGTTTCTGTTGGAAGACCTTTACTTGAAAGTGTGTGCATTTTTCCTGTGTACCGTTAGTGGGTTTGAGCTTGTAAATTAAGCTGTTGCCTAAAAGTTGCTTCGTATTTTTTGGTAAATGTTATGTAGATTACTGAGACAGATTTGCATGTCCTGTTCTGCATTTTATTTTGCAAGTTATAATTTTCCGATCACAATCAATTTTGAGTGATTTGGTAAAAATGTTATCCATCTGTCCAAACATAGCAGTCCTTTTCCACACATACGCACATGGACACACACACAAATGTGAGCACACTCACACATACAGCTTTTGTAGCATTTGCAAACACGACTTATAAAAGAACTCCCCCACATTGCATTATGGGACACAGGTCACTTGCGGAGGGTCAGAGGACTCGGCATAACAGGCTGTGGGTCAGTAAAGAAACGTCTGAGTGATTCTGTGTGTGTGTGTGTGTGTATTTTCAGATTACAAGACTGAAAATAGACAGAAATCCATTTGCGAAAGGATTCAGAGACTCAGGGCGAAACAGGTAAAGACACTTACACCCTTCCTACCTTTTATAAAGAGAACTCTATATGTTCAACAGCTCTGAGTAGTTTAAATGATGCATTGTATTATTATTATTATTATTATTATTATTATTATTATTATTATTATTACATAGTAATTAAATTGTTATTACAATAATTATTGGCTTTCAGGGAGAAACAACTCCACAAAAAGGGTTTTGGAATATTTTTTTAACAGACACGGTTTAAAAGGAGTCTTTGTTGCTTGTGTTCTCTGTGCTCTGACGTCAGTGTGAAGTTATTTGAGAACCAGCAGGCTGTATTACAGGATTATCTGATAATTATTTTTGCAAGAGAAAAAAGTCCTTCTGAAGCCAAACTGAACAGATCACCAACATTCCGACGAGGCCCAGACAAAATAAATATAAAACAATAAATAAAAACAGCGTCACAATAAAGTCTGCTTTTTCTCCAAAAAAGAAAACAGGTCTAAATGCAAAAAAATAAAATCTACGAGACAATAAAAATAATCTCTGTGCCGGCGTAAAAGCAGGAAAATAAATAAACACATAAACAGGAAATGGAGGTTGCCCAGTAATAAGGCGGTTGTGGTGCTGGCATGGAGTCTCAGCGGGGGGGTTTTACCCTGCTCATTAGTTTTAAACGAGAGCGTTTTTAACACCCTGCTGAATAGCACCAGACCACGCGCACCCCCCCCCTCCTCCCTCCATCCATTCCTCTCCCTCTCTCCACGACAGCTCTCACCTCTCGTTTCAGGATTATAGGAGAAGTTAAGGAGCTTGCTAAACAAACTGAGCCGTCGGGTAGCTCGAGCGGCGCGTCTCATAGAACCCGGGGTCGAAACAAGTCGAGACATCTTGTGCGAGTTATCGCCTGAGTGGCACTGAGGCAGCGGAATGGCCATGCTAACGAGGAGCGCTGAGAGCCGACATTACCTCGCCTCTCTCCATCTCTTTCTCTCTCCTCATAAAGCTTTAACTGTGGCTTCCTGCACTCTGTGTCTGATCCTACCGTGTGAAAATAATTACAGCCATGCAGAAATACCTGCTGACACACACACACACACACACACACACACACACATGCACACACTTTATGTTCCTCATTACCTGAGTACTGCCAAAAGCATGGTGATAAGAAAAGGGGCCTGGAGTAAATGGCTGCCAGGGTTGGACACTCAGTAATGGCAGCCAGCGACTGTTCGAGCAGCGCTGTAGTGATCTGCTTCTTTAAGTTTCATTAGGTTTGGCGAACAGTATAGTGCGCTGGAATCTGCACGTTTTATGGCTTTTTGAATAACTGATTTGAACACGTTGCTATTTTAAAAGTGAAGTGCTCCAATAAGGCTTGCATTAAACAATGTTCAGAGCTAATAATGAATTTATTAATTATTAGGGTTGTTATTCGAGTTATGTTGCACACTGTTACAAGAAAATAATCAACGACAGGATGATGTAACATGACCAAAGTTGATTATTTTCCTATAACAACACTTTGCAAAGTGTATGACTCCTCTTACACCACAGTATTTTGCCAATTATTACAATTTTCCATTTATTATTAATGAACAGTACATTGTACATTGAAGCGTTTGTAGTTATGTTTAATGTTGTGGAACATCAGCTAAATAAGTTCCTGTTATCGCTTACATTATGACAGTTATAAACTCTTCAAATTAATAAGACAAAAAAACACAGCTTGTCATGTTATTGAGCAACCGGAAAAGCAAAACAATCTATCCCAAAGACCTTCTCTTGGCAAAAAAAACTTACCGACCATTACAAAGTGCTGATGCTAAATAAAACTTAAACAAATCAACAATTATACGTTTTTCTTTGTTAAATAACAACACAAATATGTTCATTATTAGCCGTAGATGATGTTGAGTGTAGGCCATACAAGTCCATGTGAATGAGTTGTTGCCATAGAAACATAACATTAGAAAGAGCATTCATATAAATTTGAATTACAGCTGGCACTATTGTCAGAATTCCTGACCAATCAGAATTGAGAATTCAACAGCACTGTGGTTTAATTAAGCTTAGCATGGCTTATCAAATCAGCAATTAACAGGTTAACCTTTGGCTAAAACCTTGACCCATGATGATCATAGATTCATTAAAAAAAAAAAAAAAAAAAAAAAAAAAAAGTAAACAGCAGCAACGTTACTTTTAAGAACGCTTTATTGCAATTGTATTTGTATTTGCAGCCTGTATAATATATACTGGTATTTCAGAACATTAAACCAGCTCCTATTAAATTAATTATTTTGGATTAGAAGATGTTTAAATTATATCATAATTATTTTTACATAAGGCTTAAAGTTTGCTGCATGTGGATTAATAGATTTGTGTATTTAATCCAGATTAAAGCTTACTCTCTGTACAAATGCAGTCTAAGAGTTGTAACTTTGCAGGATGGGTCTGGAGGCTCTGGTGGAGTCGTATGCTTTCTGGAGGCCTTCACTCAGAACTCTGACGTTTGAGGATATACCAGGAATGACCAAGCAAGGTACAGAAATGATTATTTAATGATTATTTTACTGATTTACTTAGATATAAAAATGCACCCACATGTACCTGCATGTGTGTATGTGCATTTGCATGTGTGTGTGTGTGTGTGTGTGTGTGTGTGTGTGTGTGTCCACACATTTGTATGTGTGTATTGTGGGGGTGTCTGTTTGTGTTCTCTGTGCTGAGTGGAAATATGTTGTTCTAATTTGGGCTGGGTGAAATATGGGTCAAGACGTTCAAAATATTGACAGTATATGTGATGGTGCTTGCATTTTTATGAAAAAAAAGCCTACTGAGACACTGTTTTGATTGTTTTTAAGGTAAAAAGTTACTGGATTCTTTTATTCTTTTATAATCCTAACCTATCACTTATTGCAAAGAATCTTGGGTTGCCAGGAATCAACCATATCAAAATACACTGTTTTATAGTCAACAATCGAGAGTTGCCATCTAGCAGCAGGGCCTATTCTTCTAAAGCGTATTATTCTGTACCAACTCTGAATTATTCAGTAGCTATGTATAACGTAAATAATTGGAACGGTATGTTGTGCAGATGCATCCCTGGAGCTTTAGCGGTTAAGATTGTAATAAAGGTTTTTATAAGGATTTGCTTGTTGTGTGGATTTGAGTGACCCACAGCTGCTCTGTTTATGGTGGATCCAAACTGGTGCACTGGGTGGTGCAAATTTCAAAATGATGCAATCATGGTCAGTGTGGCCATGAGCATTGTAAATAGTTTTTGATCATGGGAACTCACTGCCAAAAGTATAAACCTCAAGACAGTTCAGCAGTTTTGCGACACGATTCAGGGTGAACACATCAGTTGTCTTTGTCGGTTCCCTCAGATTTAAATGCAGAAACAATATTAAAAAATATCTGCTGATTCTTCTACAGTGTCTTTTTATCATTACTGTCCAATACGAGTTGTAATGTTGTGCATGTGTGTGTCCTGCAGGTGCAGCAGGCTCTCACGGAGTTGTTGGGTCTTCGGCACACACACACCTACTTTCTACATCATCATGCTCCTCCCCAGCATTTCACCTGGCCACAGGAGCGGGCCCTGTGTGTGACTACTCAACCTGCAGTCGAACCGGCCATCCTCTTCACCGATTCGCCACGCCCCTCACTGCAGACTCGTACAGCCGATTGGCCAGCCCTGCAGCCGACGCTTTTTCCTCAACCAGAAGTCCTGCTTATGTGGGCGGATCAGACGGAGAGGCGTTTTCCTGCACACAGACTGGCCTTCCAATCCAGATCCCCGGTATGCCTGGTCACGCCCCCCAGCTCCAGTATTTCATGCCCAGCCCGGCTCACAATGCCTTCTCCACCAATCAGAGTGCACAGAGCTCGTACAACGGCTTTCGTCTCCATAGTCCGTATGGCCTTTATGGATACAACTTTTCCACCTCACCACGATTGGCTGCTAGTCCTGAAAAGATGGCTGCCACACAGAGCTCGGTCCTGGGCTCATCCCCAAGCGGTACTTTGACAGACAGGCAAGTTCTGTCCCCTGTGGATGGTCTGCACATGCTCAGTGGGGGTCAACAATCTCTCTTTGACTCACGGACATTAGGGCTGACAAGTTCCACCTCTCAGGTCACTGCCCATATGGCTTGAACTATGAACTTTGACCTCCCCACCATGACATGGACACAGACAGGTGGCCAAAACAATCTGGAGGTCTCTCAAAGCTCTCTTTATGGGACAGTACTATGAGATTGTTGACAAAGGTAAGGAATGATGTAACATGCAATACTGAGGAAGTATTTTATGGATCGAGAAAGCCAAAGGAGGAGAGTGTTTTATTTCTAGCATTATTGTTATCTGGAGGTTACAGTGAGACTTTAAGAGTTGCCTCTGTTTAAAGAAAATGTCAAATCTCCTAATGGGTTCTGCATACAGTAAAAAGCTCATGCTCTGATGGCCATGAGATTGGACTTTAAATGGTTTAAGCGTGGGCATCTATCCATGATAAAAACATTTCTGCCGTCAGCTAGGACAGAGCTGAACACAGGCAGAGCAAGACTGGACAGCACGTCTGCCTTAAGAAGTACTTTAAAAGTTTGGAGAGCACTTCTCTCTCTCACTTTACCGCACACACACACACACACACACACACACACATTTTACAGTCAAACCTTCCCAGAACTAGATGCCAAAATTTGACTTCTCCCTACTGTTAGTACAGTGAACAGTGCCTATTTATCTGAGTGAGTTTCCGTGAGAGACTCCTGGTATGAGCTGACCTAGAATCCGAATTAGCTTCTTACCAACTGAGCAGCTGGGAGCCAGCAAGACCAGAAAGAGGAGGTGGCCAGCGTCACAGCATAACCAGGCTTTTAGTTAGGAAACAAATAAAATGTGTAGTCCCACTGGAACCAAGCTTTGCGCTTTGGCTGCCAGTGTATTTGGTACTTGTTTGGTATTAGCAGAGCTTGCAAGCAGGAAATCAGCAGTAGTCTGTATGGGGTTTAGAGTCGGATGCCCAGATTTAGCGACTCCACTGCTTATGGCCTGAATGACTTCCAGCTAGCACCATAGTTTATGGGGCTTAAACTGAAATTGGAAAGGTAAAGCAACAGTGAGCAAAAAAATAAAACTTTGGCCATTATTTACCAAGTTGCGATGTGGAAATTTGATCTGCACTTCTCTACTGACATGATTTAGAAATGTAGGCCATGGCATTGTTCAACACACATACAGTTACAAACGCATGCTCTGGCAACCTCCGTCAGGCTTCTTGGCTTATCCTGGGTCAGCTTTTAATACCAGTGAACTGGAGCTGAAAAGTTAAAGCTTCAGTTATTCAAACACGGTTTATTTTTTCCTCTAGCAGACATACTGTATTAGCTTTAATATGTCTGTTTTTTTAAAGCAATTCTATATAAATAAGGAAAAGATTGATATTAATGTTATTGTTGGACGAGTTCACTCATGCACTTACGGCAAACATTTTTTTTTTTTATCTTTGATGTTTGTTAAGTGGCCAAAATTGACACTTTGGAAAACTTTTGGCCTGGGAATTACAAACAAACCCTATTGAGCCAAATAAAATATATGCATATTGTACAAAACAATAAGACTATGAGGTTTCTCAGTGTTAATCAATGTATGTAACAGACAACATGCAAAATATACCTCTGTGTGTGTGTGCGTGTGTGTGTAAGATCTGCCATCACTGTCAGACAAGCTCATGACAGATGTGTAAATGAAAAACACTCACAGGATGTCAGTGAAGGAAATCTCTCTTTAACTTAAAAAGTTTTTGTCACATATTTCAGTTACTTTAATTTTAAATGACATGATAAGGCATCATCAGTGTGTAGCATTGCCATCTTACAGCTTCGTGGTTCGATCCTGAGCTCAGGTTATTATCTGTGTGGAGTTTCGCATGTTCTCACCTTTCCTACTTAGGTTTTTCCTCTGGGTTCTCCAGTTTCCTCCCAACTCCCAAAAACGTGCCATTAGATGGATTGGCTAGCCTAATTGTCCCTAGGTGTGTGTGTGTGTGGGTGTGTGTGTGTGTGAGAGTGTGTGCATGGTGCCATACATCCAGAGTGAATTCCCGTCCCACACCCAATGTTCCCAGGAAATACACCAGATCCAGATCCAGATCCACCGCAACCCTGACCAGGAAAAATTGCTTAATGAAGGTGAATGAATGGATGAATGAATGATATAGCACCACATTATCCACTACAGCTTTAGCTGAACTAAATAAAAAGCAGAATTTTCAAGGAATATAAGTCCATATCCATTATTTATATAGCTGGATCTTGGAATTATTAAGCGTGTATCAGTCAAGACTGTCATTTTAAGATATTAAGCCTTAATGTTTTGACTCTAAATACTCTGAATAACTCAAAAGATAAAGCAGACACAACAAATGTATTCATATTTTCTACTGTTGAGCACCAAACCATATCATTCCAATGAGCTGAAATAGTATGCTCTCCTCTTTATTAGCTGTTTTTGAATTTTTTTTAACACAAACTCCTACAAAAACGGTATCTGTATCTCCAAGTGTTTGACTTCTGAAAGTTGTACAGCAATGCCTCCCACCAACACTAAATCAAGTAACAGCTGATATCGACAAGGGTCCCGGGAGGACTAGTGGTTAGGCGCTTTCACCGCCGTGGCCCGGGTTCGATTTCCGGCCAGGGAACCAACCCCAGCCCCTGGCGTTGCACAAGACAGTGCACTCTGAGTGCCAGTCCCAAGCCCGGATATAACTGGGGAGGGCTGTGTCAGGAAGGACATCCGGCATAAAAACTGTGCCAAATCAAATATGCTGACCAATGATCCGCTGTGCCGAAAGAAGAACATAGCTGACATCGACAAGTATTCCATAATGCAAAATCAATGTTTAGAATGTTTTTTTGTAACAAGAACATATAAGAATTTTTCTGAAAGTACATGAATAGAACTTATAAAGCCAAGCACTACAGTGAAGCAGAACAGACAAAATAAAATATATTGATGCTATGATGCTTTATATATTAATGTTGCTTGTCAGTCTTGGAGGGTGGGGTTAAGTAGTATTAGTGATTTATAGAAGAATAAGTAAGGAAAACACTTGAGCGCATGTTCTTATAGGAAAATGAGCAACGACAGGGTGGTTGATTATTTTCCTATAATGTCACTTCCCAAAGTGATTTTTTTTTCCTCTTATACCTCAGCAATTTGCCAATCTACAATACAAATCCCTATCTAATTTTGTTTGCAATTAAACTGATAATGTATTAGAAAGAGAGCATAAATTGCCCAAACTGCTGTTATAGAAAATTAATCAACATCTTCTGACCAATCAGAACCAAATAGGTCAATAGCCATGGGGATATAAAACCAAAATAATCCATCCATAATTATAATCAAGCTCAGCTTTTGGTGTGTTTCATACATGGTTTCATTAAAAAAAAAAAAAAACGTTTAAGGGAACAACAGGTCTACATTGAACATCTGCAATAAGAATGGTGGTAATGTGCTCTCAACCGATGCTACACTGAACATCTGCAGCTAGCATGATGGTAATGTGTTCTCCATTTGACTCAGCTCAGAAAGAATTGGAAAAATTGAATAATTGAATAATTTAATATTTTGTATGTTATGTGTTTTGTTTTTTGTCTACGTTGGTCCACTATTTAGCACTTCACCCTTCAATATTCCTGCCCTAATAAACCTGTGAGCAGCTGTCACCATTGTGCCACTGAATGGGTGAAAACTTTAAACTAGTGTGAAATTACACAAGTCATCAAAATGGTTCCTCTGTGGTGTATGTGCGAGACATTACTGGAGAGAGTGTAAAACGACATTACACAGGATATAAATCATAGAACTATCAAGGCATTTAGTTGTTAGATTAAAATGGCTGTGCAATTGGTGGAAAATGATAATGCAATATCTAAGCACACGAGTCCTGTTTGTTAGTGTGCTGTGTGATAAAGAGTCTGACTTCTGACAGCCAGCGAGGTGCTTCTTGAAGGTGAGTGGGGTTACAGCATGCTGGGGGGTATTTTATTTTAGAACAGAGGAATGACTGGCTTGCTGAATCTGAATAACAGGTGACAGCCTGACCACACATACACACACACGCATACACACATAACAGCTCAATGTCTGGCTCATTATCAGTACATTTGAGTACATTAACACTTTAAGGCTAGCAGGTGCACTGGAGAGCTGATAGTGTGTGTGTGTGTGTGTGTGTGTGTGTGTGTGTGTGTGTGTGTGTGTGTGTGTGTGTGTGTGTGAGAAACATGATCATAGAAAGCATATCAATAATTATACAACAGCACTGAATGCTGAATTCTGATTGGTCAAAAGGTTGATTATTTTCTACAGTAGTTCTGGCTGTGAGGTTTATATTATTATGCTCATTACAATGCTATCGTGTCTATAATTAACAACTTACAAAGGAACTTGTAAGTTCTCCATACTCCACATAATGAGATTTTAGAAACATGTAATCATTGATATGTTTTCTCTTAGGGGATGTTTATTTAACATTTCTGGAAGGAGTCTCCAGTGTCAGTGCTTTTGTAACAAGTGACAAGAAAGTAATTTTGCAATTTGCAAGCTGCAACATTTGTCTTATTCAAGAGAGAGAGAAAAAAAATAGAGACTGGTGAAGGAGCAACTGCTTGTAGCTGTTATAACATAAGTTATAATAAAGTTATAGAACAAGATGTTTAAAATGTAACTCGATGTGGATAAAATATTAAAATCAAAAATTGTAATCAAACGCAAATTACTGTGGTATAAGCGGAATAAAACACTTGGGACCGTGCTGTTTTTGGAAAACAATCAACTTTGTGGTGGTAACAGTAATTCTTCTACACGTCAGGCCACCTCCCCATTCCTATACCATCTATACCATCTATTCCATCTATTTTATAAGACCTTCTGCACTTCTGCAGTCCAAACATCATTCTTTTCACTCTCCTTCTTTCAAACAGTCCACCTCACACACACAAACTAGCCTATATACACAAACTCATCCCTATGTACAGTATCTAGATGTCTTTCCTTCGTCTGTAGATCATCCTGAATGTGTTTTTGTTGTATTTCCAAAAAACAGCTTTTATGCACAAAAGTTCACATCAGTTCATAATAAATAATTCATATTAATATACTGTAGTACTCTATCAATCATACTGTATTAACATCAAAGTAAACTACAAGCCACATTATATAGTCATGCTTATTCAGATATATTCATCTGTGTGTCCCCTGGTGTGTTACATAATGCAAACGATCCACAATTTAGCCACAAATAACCTCAAAGAGTATGGTTCAAGTCCACGCCGGCAGCTCGTCTGCTTCCTCCTTCTTTAACATATGACTAATACAAACGTATTACAGTAGAGCCTGTGTTTTCTGCTTCACACTTCCTGTAGTTACATGTTGCGGTGCAGTCACTCATGACTGAGCATAAAGTCCTGCACACTGGCTGTGCAGAGGTGATGGAGTAATTTCATGCACTCTGTGGAAAGCAAATTGTGGAAAGCTATTTACTGAGACAGAGGGTTTTCTCATCAACGATTTGAGTTTATGTTTTATTTATTTTTTCTTTAGAAATGTGGATGATGTACAGCTTGAAGGAATAAATAAATGAATAAATGAATAATTGAACTGTGAAAAAGTCTTAGGCACATGCAAAGAAATGCTGTACAGCAAAGATGCCTTCAAAAAAAATGAAATTAAGTGTTTCTACATTTTAAAAAAATACTATAAAGGGCAGTAAACAGTAATAAATGAAACAAAGTCAATCACTGGTGTGAAAACTTTTTGCTTAAAAAAAAAGGTTTTAGTAGTCTCGGGTAAAATGTGTGCAGTTTTTATAAGGAAATGAGCTGTAAGTGTTACTGAGCATCTTGCAGAAGCAGCCGCAGCTCTTCTGGAGACTTTAACTGTCACACTTGCTTCTTATTTTTGCAGCAAAACCCAGCAGCCTTCATTCTGTTTTTTTGTCTGAAAAGTGTCTCTTATGTAATACGCTGCTTTCTTTACTGACATACAAACATTTTTCTGTAACATTTAATTTTGTGCTGGAAAACTAGAATGTTTTTTTACTGACTCGATATTGTAGAAGTCATAAAAACTTATTCCAAAGATTGTACTAAAAATGGGGTGCCTAAGACCTTTGCATATATATATATATTTGTGTGTGTGTGTGTGTAGGTATGTTTGTCTTCTTTGTGTCCAAATGCTGTACATTTAACAGCAATCTTATGACATTATTCCACTCATACTATCAGAAAGGTGTTTTACTTAAGAAATATAGTTCATAATTGCATTCAGTATATACAGGCCACAATATTTAACCAGTATTACTAGTACAACAGTGTTACTTTTTCTCTTAATTCCATTTCTCTTCTTAAATTTTGAAATAATACACAGAGTTTTTATAGAAACAAGATGATTCAGATGGACATCCTTTAGATGCAAGGTGGACAAGAAACAAACAAAAAAAATGTAATTATATATAAAATATTACGTCCTATGTGACGTAACAGCCAGTTGGTGGACTACTAGCCAGTGGATCGGCATTTGGCAGAGCTGAATGCTTAGCATTCTCCACTAAGCACACTGAGGTGCTGAAAGTCCTACAGCTCAAACACATGTGGTGCAGTATTTAGTGCTGACGTTTGCCCTACACTACACAGGACACTGGCCATTAAAGGAAGGAAACTAGAAAACTAGGTCAATTCAATTTAGACAGATTAGCAGAAAATGTGAATATTTTATGGCAATTTTATGTTTGAAGTCCTGAGAGCCATACATCATGGTCATTGCTAAAAACACATTGCACTATATTTTAAAGGAGCGTTTTGTTTTGGGTTTTTTTCAGCCCTCTGCCTGCAAGGTGAACTTCAGTCGCAATGAAAACACAGACAAGCCTTAATCCCCACAAGACCCCTAACTGACACCCATCTCCTTAAAGAAAAAAGACCTGAGCCGTTCTCTTCTGGATGGAGGTGAAAATTCTAGAAAGACTTTAAAACATTATAAACTGCACCTTTAATGAAACATTACTTTTTAAAGTTTAGAAATGATCTGGCATGATCCGGAAGATGGCTGAAATTTTTAAAATGACTAAGTAAACTTTGCTTTGATTTTCTGTTGCTCTCGTAAGCAAATATTGCAGTGTTACAGTGCTGACACTGACCTAACATTCTGCATAAGCCTTTGTAGGAGAGTCTAATGAGACCAAACTTAGAGATAGACCTCGCTGCAGAAACAAACGTCCAGGGGGTGGAGCTGGATCTGATCCAACTCCTCCTATAAGCTTAACCCTTCACCCTAACTCCTAACCCACGCAAATACTCTAGAACATGAAACAACACATTAAACACACTTATCCAGCCTGAAACACACTGAGTTGCATCCACCCCTTTGACTCCACCCAGATCTGGATCTGATCCGACTCCGCCCCATGAACAGTATGTTCTGCCGAGAGGGGTACTTGCAAACATCACCATATCAATGATAACACTGATGATAACATGATGGCATTCATATAAACTTATGATTTGGAAATAGGTTTGTGAGAAGCTAAATGTCCAACAAGAAGGTTAATAAATATTATATTTAATGGAAGCTTAACTGCATAAGGAAGCTTTAGTAAGAGAGTGCAATGAGGCCATGTGAAGCATAGCTGGTCAGAAAAAAAACTGACAGGAAAATAATTCACAGCAGTGTGAGACACGTGGACAGAGTGTGTATGTGTGTGTGTGTGTGTGTGTGTCCAGGCAAAGCACCTGTGCTGCACAGAGCAAGGCTGATGTCGGCTGTGTTGGTGTGTAAGCGAGGCGGGAGAGCTCAGGGTGGATGTCCTGGTGGGTATTTGATGACAGTTGCAGTAATCTGAGGCTCACTGGTGTCTCTTACACTCTTTTAATCTTTGTCATCAAACCCTTCCACTGCAGTGATTAATGGAGCTGTTTGCAGACCTGGCCATCCTGAATGCTGATCTGTGGGCCGGCTTTACAAACCGTCGTTCTGCTAACACCACCACGTAAACAAACAACAACAAAAAACACAGACAGGACAGAGGATCACAACTCCACCCTCCTCCGTTTCTCTCCTGTTCTCACTCATACTTTTCTCCGTTTCTATTTTTCTCCTCCTGTCTAATAAACACTGAATTACAGCTTCAAGACACAGATGTCCTTTTTTCCCAGACATGTCTTCTATTTGAGGTTTAATCTGTCTCTTGCTGAAATATTTCCCAGCTACTTTAGAGAATGAATTACATACTCTGGCTATCCCCAGGACTGATTATTTAGGAAAACTTAGTGTAAATATAAGTTTTAATCTCGGCTGCAATTTTGATCTATAGTCAATTAAAGCTTCAGTTGAATTATTCAGCATCAATTGGCTTTGATCAATTATATATTTAAATACATACATTAATTACATTTATGTTCATTTTCTTTATTTGCCAATAAGTAATAGTCAATCAAAAAGCAGTTTTTTATGGGTCATCATGGTCCAAAGTTTTCTATGCTTGAGACTTCATAAGACAACAACAACTACATGAACATGATTTACATTCAGTCTGTCTGTGATTCATGACACGTCTCCAGCTACATACCTTAACACATATTAACATATCAATAAAATACCCTTTGGACCAAATGGATTGAATATTGGAGTAGTATCTGTATTATGTTTTACTTTATTCCTCTCTTCCTCATCAGGGGCAGCAGAAAGTACAAGGCTCTGGTCATATGGCCATTTTATTAATTTTATTTATTATATCTGCAACATTAAGTGTAACTTGCTTGAGACATGTTAGTTCCTGTTATCATTGCTGTAATAGTTAGAAACAGTTGCTCCCTGTTAATAAACTCCTCCGCCTGAAGACTTTCCCTGTTGGAAAACCTAAAGTTACAGTTTTACCTCTGACTGTTACACTGAAACTGGAGACTCCTTCCAAAAATGCTAAATAAACCTTCAACAAATACACTTTTTTTTTTTAATCTGTCATACAAGTTCCTGAGAAAGAGTTGTTACTATGGAAGTGATAACATGTTAGAACGAGAGCATTAATAAGAACCTTGCAGCTGTCCAACCTGCTAATCACCTTCTGACTAATCAGAATTCAACAGTGCTCCAGTTTTAAATAAATGAATATATGTATATATCTGTTTTTTCAGCCTGGATGCAACTTATAAGGTTGCAGAAAGCCAAAAGCCCAAGAAAGAGTTTAATAAGTTTAAACATAACTAAATAAATAAATAAATATTTTTTTTTTAAAAACATATATATATATATATATATATATATATATATATATATATATATATATATATATATGATCAAGCAATCCCAAAGCCCATCTGTATACACGAGTGTGTGTCTCCTGCTGAAAGCGATACCTTCTATAAACGTCCTGTCTGATGATTGCCAGGGTGCTAAACGATCTTATATTAAAACTGGATAACAAATCAAAGTAAAAGCCAGGTCAGCCCATTCCAGCTGTCTAGACTCTTATGCACACACACACACACACACACTATTTAGCATTACATTACTCTATCATGTAATATAATAATAGTATTACATGTTTTATCCAGCATGGTGTATACTTCAGAATCGAGCTGTTTTTAATCGGTGTGGTCATTCGTTTAGCTTTCAGGAGAACTCAGCAGAACTTCCACACAGCCGGCGAGAGGTAGAGAAGGAGAAGGGAGGTGACAGTAAGGGCAATTTGTCTTTCGCACGCAGCATAAATAGTGACACCCTTTTCCACCCCCTCATGCTTCACTCCCCTGTCTCTCTCTCTCACTCACACACACTCACACACACACACTCCACTAGTCCCATTAGCAGCAGAATGTAGAGGACGGGTGAACCCCAACCCCTCCCAAACACACACACACACACACACACACACCTTCCATGCTATGGCCAGACTTAGCGCTGTCATTTATAGCCCAGCACAACATCAATCTCAGCAGAAGTGAGAAGCGCAAAGAGCTGATGAAACCCCAGCCATGATCACTATGTCAGCTGAGAGAGGGAGAGCAGAGAGAGGGACGACAGTGGAAGTGAGGGACGAACCAAAAAAAAAGGATGGTAACATAACACAGGAGAGAAAGTTGTAGAAGGTGGACGTGGCCATAATTTTTGTCATGTGTCCCATGTGTTGGTGCTAGTCAACCAGAGACTTTTTGGATTTAATGTTCAGCCTAGCAAATTAGTTTAGGAGAACATAAACAGAAGAATGAAAAAGAGGCCTTTATTTGACACATAAACATTACAGCACAGAGAAACTCTTTTCTTCACATATCCAAGCTTGTTTGGAAGCTGAGGTCAGGCATGATACAGCACCCCTGGACAGAAAGGGTTAAGGGCCTTGCTCAAGGGCCCAAGAATGGCAGCTTAGGAGTGCTGGGGCTTGAACCCCCAGCCTTCTGATCAATAACCCAGAGTTTTAACCATTGAGCCACCAAAAGTCTATTTTAGCTTTTATTTTTTTTTAATTTAAAGATTTTAATTTTAAGAAGACCATGAAAACAGATACACAGGAGTGTGAAAATCATAGCTGGGATCATTTGCTTGGTTCATAGTATCTCATTCAATAGTCAACAAAAGCAACTCACACAACTCGCAAGAATCAGTTTGTATTAAAAAAAAAGGTTATGCTTAAAGATAAAGGTTAAAGATGGAATTGGTGGAAGCTTTTCTTGTAAAATCACATGAATTCCAACCAAATCACATAGATTTATTCAAATCTGGACCATCTGTTTTTAGCTAGATCAGGTCTAGGGCAGCAGCAGGTAGCATTGCTGCCTCACAGTTCCAGGATCTCCGGTTCAATCTTGAACTTGGCTTACTGTTTGTGTGGAGTCTCGCATGTTCTCTCATGTCCATGCGGGTTTCCACAGGGTTCTTTGGTTTCCTCCCAACCCCACAAAAAAAGCCTATAGGTGGATCGGCTTTGCTAAAATGTCCCTAGCTGTGAATAAGTGTGTGAATATGTGCCTGTGTGATGCCATGCATTTGCCTTGTGTCCCATCCAGCGTGTATTCCCTCCTCACACCCACTTTTCCCGGGAAAGGGTTCAGCTCTAACATGACCCTGACCAGGATAATGTGCTTACTGAAGATGAATGAATCATCAAGTTTATCAAAACACTACACTATTATATTCTGTTAGAAAAAAATAGTTCCTGGTTGTTCCTTAGGATAGTTTGCTTTCTGGAACCTTTTGTCGTAGGGTTTTTACGTAGCACCTTTAAGCATTCCCAGTGGGACAAGTGTTCAAGCTTTAACCTTTTTCTATGAGTGCAGAAAGACAACGCGTAGGGTAGTATTTTAACATTTTATTTAGTAGAGTGGTGTGCAAGGAAGAAGGTAGAGATTCTGCAGAGATATTTACGTTTTTTTTCTGTAATATTGTTTTGGTTTTAAGTACAGTTTGCCACGATGCAAACAGAGAATGTGCAGTAAATGCATGTTGGTCTTCAGTTGTCATTTTTGTGATAGAAGACATGAGATGACAAGAGGTGATGATCAGGGTTAGGGTTAGTTCTTTAACATGGTTTGGTATCATCTAAGACTCCAGTCCTGGCGATTAACTGTCTTGCACAGCTCGAAATGTCTCCACTGCTGGTTAACTTATCAGCTAATTATCATGGCACTTGGATCAGGTGACAGTAGTAGAGAAAACCTTAAGCCGTGCAGTGCTGTAAGATGAAATATATGTGTGTGTGTGTGTGTGTGTGTGTGTGTGTGTGTGTGTGTGCGCACACCTGTTTGTTCATCAAGTGTTCACATTTGCTATATGACTCATATTACTAGAGCAGCAGTTCACAGTCCGTGTTTCGACATGAGCATGTGTCGGTGTGTGAGCATTTGACCAGCTGGGATTTAACACTACTAAAATTATCCACGAGATCGTAATGAGTGATTGAGCTGTCACATACACCATGTGAAATCTCCCTGCAAACCACCAGAGCGCAAACGAACAGCCAAAGTCAAAGCAGTCAGCGAATCTAGCATCTTATCTCGATAACTTTTCAATCTGAAAATAACAGCTGAAAGGCTTTAATAGTACAGATTTCAATCACTAATTCTGAAACGCACTTTGAAGTGATTTAACCAATTTTTTTAACCAACACACTTCTGAGATTAGTACCTCATTATTAGAGAGGCCCTACACTAAAGAATAAAAAACATTTATATTTTCATGGATGTATATGTTTTTTTTATATTGAAATAAAATAATAATAATAATAATAATAATAATAATAATAATAATATTTGACTGTGAAGTTAAAATTGTATGTAAATTAAATTCTAAAGTGTACCATTATTCTGAATGACTATTTTGCTCAACTCGTAACAACAGAGAAGTCAGAGTGGAATGACGGCATGTGATAATACTGCATATTAATAAAAACATCTGAATGCAAACAAGACATGTTTTAGACACATCTATAAGACTATAAGACCTGTCTCATTTTTTACTCATATTCAACCTTCGCTGTATTCATTCCCAGATGTGGAGAAGCCAAACGTTTAATATAAGTTTTATCTTTGAGGTTTATGTTGTTGCTTTATTGAGTCAGAAGTGAGTTAGTAAAAAAGTGTGCTACTGGCTACGTTTACATGCACATCAAAGTCTGTTTAAGGTCTATATTCGGGTTGCAGCCGTATTCTGAATACGATGTTTATATGCGTACAGGCATCACAATATTCCTGTATACATGGTTGAAAGTATGCCTGAGTTACCATTCCTAAATACCTAGCCTACAGCTAAGCATCTGTAAGCACCCACAATTCCTTGTGGACTGAGCATGTGCATATATCCCCTTTCAGTGGATTTTCTGAATAAGGTGTTTGCATGCAACAAATGTCCGATTAAAAGGTATTAATTCCAGGGGTAGGAATCGGAATTTGGGGAATCAGAATATTGCCTTAATATGAATCGGGCAATCGAATATTGCCAAATTCTGATTAATATCGGAATATTGACATGCATGTTAACCTAGCCAGTGTGTGTGTGTCTGTGTCTATAGGTCACTCATGCCCCTTAGCTGCTCACACACATACCCCACTCCCACACATCACACATATGTACACATACAAACTAACACACACTGAGCACAGCAGCTGAACTAATAGAACTCTGCATCTATTCTATTCACTGTCTTTTATCCTCAGCTTAACAAAAAGACAAATTCTTCCACTTCATTAATATTTGTGCAAGTCATAGAACTATAAAAAATTGTGCATGCTTTCCAGGATATGTTCTGTATTTTAAAATAACATTTCAGTGCAGAAATAGTTTTAACAAATGACGGTTTTGTGCCAAAGCTGGCCAAATTCTTTACTCTCTGTCTGGTAGGTGAGGAAATCTCGGTTTATTTAGCTTTTTGAGAAGAGCTCAACACCCCCTGGGTCCATCCGGAAGGTTGCAGGACTAAAGACCACTCTCCCATGACAGCTACATCAACGATCCGCAGCCTCACACATACACACACACACACACACACACATTCCTAATACGAGCCAAAATTTTTCACAAACGGCACAGCACTCACATTAATACAAACCATCAAATTCCACATAAGGGGTGTCAGTTTGTGTGTATGTTATACTGATATTACTGATATTTGTGTGTCACACACTATTTCAGAAGTTGTGTGTTTGTGTGCGTGTGATCTGCTTGGTTAACGAGTAGTGTTTACATCTGACAGGACAGAATCAACAGGGCCACCCACGTAGCCCCTGCAACCCACAGAGCTGTCAATCAATCACTGGCCTGCCAACACTACTGAGAAGGGAAAGGCCAATCACAAGCTACAGGCTCGTAATGGAAACAAGCACTGCCACAAATCTACGCATACTGCCAGACACGTCATCACATCTCAGCCAATCAGGACACAGAATACTTTCACGTGTAGGACTGAGAGGGTATGATTTGGTGGCATGTAAGGCTGTGAGATATTTTGCTTGATAGCGTATATCTCAAAGTCCACAAAATAATTTTAAACTTGACAGTGAACTCAATGGAAATTGTTGATCCCTTTATGAATAAATCATACTTTACAGCTACTTCCAGAACTTTACAGCTTATTCCTGAACTTTCCAACGACAGAGCACACTAGGTACATCTTCACATTATTTTCAATTTATAATTGTAAAAAAAATTATATCTGGAATTTATATATTTCTATAAAGCTGCTTTGTGACAATGATCATTGTTAGAAGTGCTATACAAATACAATTGAATTGAATTGAATTTATAGGTGTACTTTTTTTTTTTTTGAGTTATTGAGGTTTGGATTAAACCCATTCCATTCAAGTGACTTGGAATACAGGCTAAAACAGGCTAATAACTATAAGAATCAATAATAATAAATAGTAAATATAATAACTTTAATAATGCTGGATTGTCATTTCTTGTAAAAAAAAAAAAAATGTTTAAAAGATTATGAACTCCCTGTCTGTGCTTCACAGACCCCTGGGGGTTGCCAGACCCCTCTTTAAACACCACAAACACATATTACAGTCCTTGGCTGGATGAGAGAAAAAAGACCTTTGAGTTTTGTAACAAGTACTTTGAAGGTTTAAATAAAAATATAAGGTGCAAAAAGTTTTTTCCTTGGAAATTAAATAAAAATACAAGTATTCGATTTTTTTTGTTTTAACACACAAGCATAAATACCCCAAAATAATACCTGAGTAATTGTACTTTGACGTTACACTAAAGTATTTTCCATACATTATGTACAATTGGTGATATGGTGAAGCTCACTGAGATATTTCTTTTTTGGAAGGAGTCTCCAGTGTCAGTGCTTTGTAACAGACGGTGTGTTTTTTTTTCCGATATGGGAAAGTTTTCAGGACAGAAGACTTTGCACTTTGCGGTTTCTCAGTATCATGACAAGCTGCATTTTTTGTCTTATAATCTTCTAGAGAGAAAAAAAAGAGGCTGTTTTGCAGAAATGCTGAATGTGTACTATGCAAATTGCTAAGTTCTAATTTCTTTTTAGACTTCTGAGGTCCGAAACGACTGAGGTCCAGACCTTGGTGTCCTCATAACTAGTTACAGTTATGCTAATGAGAGAATGACTGTTTATAGCTGCTGTAACATAAGTGATAGCAGGGACTTGCTTGCTTCATGGATGTTCTACCACATTAAATGTAACTATAAATGGATATAACGTACCACATGTCATTCTGTAATAAATAAAAATTGTATTGAGTGGTAAAATTTAGTGTAACTGCATTGGGACCTTTCACTGTTTATCACTCCTCTTGTCTGTGTTTGTCATATAAAATTAGTTATAAACATCATCAGCGGACATGACAAACAATACATTTTACTTCTGACATAAACTATGAAACTTTGTTAGATTAAGGAGATTTAAAAAATGAAAAAGGAAGAAGGGAAGCCAATTTCACCAGGAATGTAGAAATCAATGTGAGTTAGCTAGTCAGCTAGCTGATGAGCTATCAGTGAATGTGGCTTCTTCGGGGTCTATTTCCTTTAGCGGAGCAAAAATGAACAAATTATTTGGTCATATTGTGTCTGAAATGTCAGTTACTCAATATTAATTTCTTATTTATAAAAGTGCTGTATGAAAGCAATATCACTCTCACAATGGTGCTGTTATACTGAATATCGGCACCGCTGTGATTATCTGAAGCACTGAGCCTCTGCCTACAGCTGAATCACAGCCGTGCCCATATTCAGCATAACCACACTTGCTTGTGCCATATTGCTTAAATCAATATATAATGTAATGAAATGCTTATATACAGTATGTGTTTTAAAGTGCTTTTGAAAGTTACCAAAAAAACCCAAAAAACAAATAGCATTTGTGACACTAATTAGGCACAAAATCTAGTCTATGGGATGGAGTATAAAACCAGGAGACACAAAGATACCACAAAAGTACAAAAACAGAGTCGTATTTCTAAATAGTGCACAATAGCGAAAAAAGGTTTCATGACTTTGCACAACTTCTGTTAGTGGAGGGAAGAAAACGAATGCAGAGCATGGTAGCTTACGGTCACTGTGTGTGTGTGTGTGTTTGTGTGTGTGTGTGTGTGTGTGTTTATTATTGCTTGGATGACTGCTGAGACAGACAGATTTACAGAGAAACACACACTGTGCCTGGAATGACAAACACACACACACACATACACACCCACACACATACGCACACATACACACGAGAAATAGAAAGAAGGGAAAAGAAAGAAAACGAGGAAATTCAATATAGTATTTAACATTCACAGAAATGTTCCTGATCCTATCACTAAGGTCAGCATAACAATTCAAGATGCTGTGAGTTTCCTACAAGTTTAGCGTACAATTAATTTCTTCTTTCTTTTTTTTTTGCACAATAACAGCTGTTGTGTGTGAAACAGGAGGGCAAGTGAGAGAGCTGTTTGCATATAAATCAGCTGTAATCCAAGAGTTTGTCCTAAAAGCACACACGAAGGAGCCAAAGAAGACATGAGAGCGGATAAGAGGACTCCCACAGGACAATCCTCCACCAACACATATGCACACACTCAGTACAGTGTGTGTGTGTACAGTACAGATTCACTCCACTGTACAAGAGGATCAATAACCGTCATTATTTACAATCAATCCATGTTGGTCCCATCGGGCTCGGCAAGAGGCAGTGTTATTAAGGTGAATCCATCACAAAGCCCTGTCCTTATAGTTAATACATTAATACATTAGTGTTTTATTCTGTCTTTTTACAAGTGGTTATAAGAGTGAGAGTGAGAGAGAGAGAGAGAGAGAGAGAGAGTCAGCCATTGCATCATTAGTCTGAGGAGCCGGATGTGGCGGTGACCTTAAGAGGTCAAACAAATGCAGGGATTATACTCTAATTCCTCTGTGTGTGTTTCAGAGCCGGATTGCCGGCCTCATCACACACTAATAGTTGTGTTATGACTGCATTGACCACAAGGAGAGGAAACGGGAAATTCTTCGAGATCCGGATTTGTTTAGTTTTCTCTGAATGGATTTAAACATAAAGCAAACTGCCCTAGCTGCTCTTCTGTATGTTCATGACCAACAGTGGACAGGAATAAATTTATGAATAAATTTTAATTGTTTTGTGTAGTGTAGCACTTTTGGTCATTTTGCTTTGTCTCGAATAATAAGTGAGAATATCCGTATCTTAGCTTACATGCATTTATAATTGCTGCTGCAAAGCAGAAGTGGAATTATGTTGTTTGATAAGGTAATAATTTCCAAATTCAGAAGCATCCATGGTGTGTAGCCGGCACTTTACTGACACTGCTGCCGTACATCTTCCCTCATAAATTTATTAAAATTAAGAAATTTCTGGAACCTAACATAATAACTTCTTATTCACTGTTCTGGTACACTGGTATAGGTGAATATACTAACAAATAAAATAATGAGAAATTACATTGCAGTCTATTCTCTCTCTGTAAACAGTAGAACCCCGTTGCCAAATACTACGTAATAAAACACTTGGGGGTATGCTGTCATAAGAAAATAATCAATGACAGGATGGCAAAGCAGAGTTACTGTTTATTTCCCATCGCACAACCTGAAGTGTTTTATTCCTCTTATGCCATAGCGATTTGCCAGCAATTACAGTAATTTATTAATTACAGAATGAAATAACATACGCTTTATCAGTTTAAAGTTATGTTCAATGTTGTGGAACATCAGCAAAACAAATTCCTATTATCACTTAGGTTATAGCAGCTATAAATAGTCTTTTTTTCCGTTTTTTTAATGTTAAGAAGACAAAAAAAACACATCTTAACACGTTACTGATAATTCAATAAATCTCAATCTTGAAGACTTTCCAGTGGTGGAAAACTGCTTTGGGCACTTGAACACTTGAACACACCCTATGGACAGTAAAATACACATTAAAAATAATTACAAATCAAGAACCCTGAAGATTTCCTTGACTTGTCATGCTCAGGTTGAACAGTAAGACCCCATTAGGAAGTGAAAAAAAAAACAATTAACCTTCCAAAGCACACTTTAGGAACCCTTTTTTTTTTGCAAGTATATGAAATATCTATCAACTGTCTTGATAAAAACTGATTTTATGTGTTCTAGCATTTGGGATGCTTTTTAATTACACTTGCATTCCACTAAGAACACTACACTACAGTGCAAAAAATTAAAAAAAAATTAAAAATAAAAAAGTGAAAATATCTTGAATATAGTCAAATTTATCTAGTAGTTCCTGTTGTAACAGAACAATAAACCAAATATAAGATTATTAAAACTATTTCTAGACATTTCTAGACATTTCTAGACATAATTGCAAGCTTGAAATATTCTTGTTCTGTTGAAATGTTATATTTTATATTAAATATTTATATTTTTTCAGTGTAACTCGACATAATATGTAGCGTTTGGGACAGAGCCTGGGATTTAAGAATCGATGTCCAGCCAATTAGACAGATATAGAACATAAGTTGCCTGATAGTTACCCCTCTGAAACACAGTCACACCTTCTTCAGGCTCCAACGGGCTGCTGAAAGATTGGGATTTGGTTGTAGAGACACATTTAAAGTGCTCTAAACACACACACATACACACACACACACACACACACACACTGATTGGCGTTCTTAAGTTACAGTGCCCACCAAGTGAAAGAAATAGACACCATGACATACCTTGAGTAGCTCAGTTTTATTTTGTCAGTCTCTTAGCAACGCTGTTTTAATAACATGTAGTAAATAGTGGTAATATTCAGCGTTTTCACTCTGTCTGCATATGCAGCTATTTTTACGTTTATTGATTGCGTGTTAACGTGATCGCTGTTCACACTTCGGCTGAACTCGCTGACATTTTTGCATGAGAAATGGTTTGTGTCTCGAGCGCACATAAGCACACACACACACACACACAGATTTGTGAATGCTGTTATGCTGGTCAGTTGACCGAAGAGGACTGGGTTGAGTACGCAGTGTGCATGTGTGTGTGTGTGTGTGTGTGTGTTTTATCTTTTGGGCAGTAGGGAGTATCCGGTGCAGTTACAAGACTCACTGGGTGTATCTCAACACAGATAACTCCTTGTATCTCTATCTTCTAACCTCCTTCTGTCTGTGGTTTTCCCAGAAAGATTGGGTAAATTTTTTGAGCCGCTGTCGTTGCACTGGGTGTTTTGCATACAGTAGATTATTTGTCTCAGTTCTCTGGATGTCAGAGGTAAGCTGGTTCTTTTAAAATTCATAGGCTATTACACAAACACAATGTACTGATGATTCTAAATAAGTAGTGAAACTGTGCGCTAGCAAAAATAAGGTATTGTAACTACAATTAATTAAGTCAAATCGACATTTACTGTACGTGTTAATTATGTGCAGTGTATAGAAAGGGTTGATTTTGTGATTTTAATAGATTTCTATTGAAGTTACATTTCACTTACATGCAAAGTAAAAAAAAAAAAAAAAAAAAAAAAAGGACCAGGTTTGACATGCCTCTGACATGCGGATTGGATTGATTATTAAAATGGAATTGGATGAGGTCTTAATACAACGCTTCAATCTAAGTTTTTCTTTGGTGAAATAAATTCATGGTTTTTTTTTTATTTGAGGTCTAAAAACTAATTATAGATATATACTATAGACATAAAAACTCAATTTTGTCCAAAATCTGGTTTTTTTTTTCTTCTTTTTTTTTGGCTGTTTGCCAGAATCCAGCCACATGGCCATCTGATGTGTTTTCGCAGACTGTCGCAGAAATGGTTAAGGTTGGGATGAAAGGCAATGTTAGCAATTCTTATGACAAAATTCAGTGAAGTTAGAAAAAAATGCCTCTTAACAATTTGAGTTTCTCTAAAAGGATCTCACTCTTACAAAGGTAAAGGGAAGGTTTGTGGTCTACCTTTTTCTCAGACACTATTCATATAAAAGAAAACAAACCAACCACTTTGCTGTTGCTTGTGGAAATTTGTACAGATTTCTCCACGGATCAGGTTAGACTTCACACACATACTACATTTAAATGGATAGTTAAATCAATTCCTTTCAGTTTCATTTATATAGCACTTTTAATGCTCAAAATGCTCAAAAAGTCTCTAGATGACATCATATAATAATTTGCATAATAATTTATGCATTGTGATCATTGGCATATCAAATTAGAAATTAGGGTTCATGAAAAAAGAAAATAAAACAGAATAGGATAGCGTTTTATCAGAATAGGTTTATTTCTTAAATAATTTATTAATTTATTTATTAATAAAAAATAAATAAATAGTAGATTTATTTCTTAAATAATTTATTTCTTTTAGAAAGAATTCATTTTCGGTCATTTTGGTCACAAACTTTTGGTACTGTACATTTACAAAATACTCTTCTTTCTAAAAGAAGCAGTGACAGTGAGTAGTCGTGAAAGGTGAGTAGTCATAAAGGAAATGGTTACTCGTTTTTACTGCTTGTAAATATCTTCAAGAAGAAGTGCGAGGGTGGGACAAACAGTGGTGATCAGTGATTGGTCACAAGCGCAACACGGCATTACACACTAATGGTGAACTTGGTCTCGCAACTCGCATACCAGCATTTGTGATGTGAGCTGGAGAGCCATATCGAGTTCAAACTAACTACAGGGTGTCCCAAAAGTCTCCATACATAGGCGACTGTTTGCCAGCACCACATCGGTTGTGCCTTCGTCAGTGGATGTTCTTGGATGTCCACTTCTCAGTTGTTCCTTAACACGTCTGAAGTGAAGTGAAGGGAAGTGACTTACTGAATTTGTTAATAAGTTTGGCAGCAGTGTCGTGTGTGATGTGCTTGCCATGTTTCCTGTTAAAGTCCTTCACAACCTTGCGACAGCTTCCCGATCCAGTCCTGAGAATGATCTCAATACGTTCTACTTTTGTCAGAGGCATTCTTAATATATATAAATATATATAATATAAACTAAGTGGGAAAAATTGTGGAAGATATTTTGCTAAAGTGTTCATTTCCCCTATGTATGGACACTTTTGGGGACACGCTGTAATGTTTACTCAAAAAGTCACTACATTTGTCGCTAGGCTCTTTTTTGAATGTCTCTAAATGGGTCTAAAAAGTTGCCACATCTAGTGACAAAGTCTCTAAGTTGGCAACACTGACTCAGGTTTGACCTGGTAAATTGACAAATCATAACAATTTAGCTCAAATGATTCCTCGGACCAATCCTATGGCAAGTATGATGTGACGTTTCTTCAGTTCCCCACTCCCACTACCTGCAATTAGTTCATGTTTACTGTTCACTATTTGCAAAAATGAAAGAAAAAACTTGTAACCTTGGTTTCATTTTATCCCATATCTCACTAAATGTGTATAGAGACATTACTAAAGAAAAAAGCTTGGAAGGAAGAGTGTCTCTGGTGACTGTACGTACAGATAGCTTGCTTTATTATTCTGCCACTGAAGCTAGTACTAAGGGTGTAACAAGTAAATCAAACAACCAATTTTCACACTGATTCGTACAATTACCATTTCTCAATGGAATTAAAGAAAACTTTTACTGTGCACGATCACGAGTGACAAACACAAGCAACTTGTCTCTTGTTGGCATGAACCTAAGGTAAGACGGAGCTTCTGAGTTCAGCTTGACCTGATCTTTTCAGAGTTTAAAAGGCTTTCTGTCAGACATCGAATCCACTATGTTGTAACTGGCAGATTAAGTGTGAAAATGTTACAGGAGTCATGGGAGCATGCCGGAGTTCTGCTCAGCAGGTTGCTGCTTTTAAAACGAGGCTTCACAAGCTTACAGGCACCCAGAGGTTCAGACAGATGGTCAGACACTATTAAAGAGACACCACAAAACCATGTGACGATCAGCGAGGAGAGTGAAGAGCACACACTCACACACACTCACGCATGAGCACCCTCTTGTACTTGTCAGCGCCCCTCATGCCGGTTTTGAACCACAGGGATCCAGGGTGACAAATGTGCATGAGAGAGAGAGGGGCGCCTATACCT
This sequence comes from Pangasius sanitwongsei, assembly GCA_037576675.1. Taxonomy (NCBI): domain Eukaryota; kingdom Metazoa; phylum Chordata; class Actinopteri; order Siluriformes; family Pangasiidae; genus Pangasius; species Pangasius sanitwongsei. Next base: position 5,135,036 of record CM075018.1, on the reverse strand, counting down.
GATCCTAATCAGCTCTTATCTCATTCACCACCATACACAAAACCTCAAATAAACACATACTCACACACTTATATCAGGGTGAGCTCGAGGGCTTGGATCAGGTGTTGTCAAGTGGTGGAGGTAAAAGGTGTGCGTGCGTGTGTGTTTATGTTTCCTAAGAACACACACTCATTCATCCACAGAGATAAAAGCAGAGAAAACTGAAAAACATCAAGGTATATGAAAATGGTACAAATTTCTTGTGAAAACAGGAAGATGATTTTTTTTTTTTTTTACTTTACTGCATTTTTTTTGTTAGGCTCAGATAATGTTAGGAATTAGCTAATTTGTATAGTCAGCGTTGTTCTCATGCTAGCTAACATTTGAGCAATTAGGAATAAAGCTGTTGTTAGTTAGTTTTAGCTAATGGCTAATATTAGTTAGGAATTAGCTAATTTGTATAGTCAGAGTTGTTCTCATGCTAGCTAACATTTGAGCAATTAGGAATAAAGCTGTTGTTAGTTAGTCTTAGCTAATGTTAGTTAGGAATTAGCTAATTTGTATAGTCAGAGTTGTTCTCATGCTAGCTAACATTTGAGAGATTAGGAATAAAGCTGTTTCTTAGACAGTCTTAGCTAATGTTTGATAGCATTCAGCTAGTTTGTATAGTCATGCTAGCTAACGGCTGTTGTTAGTTAGCTTTAGCTAATGTCTTCCCACATGCCTTGTTGAAAGAGGGACTAGCTTAGCATCAGTAACTAAAATGTGATGAGAAGCAGACTTTTTTTGTTTCCTTTGTTTATTTTTCTCTTGTTAACTTTTCTTGTACTTTTACTTTTATATTTTTACCACATATTTACTATGATATATTTTCATTTCAGTATTTTTACCATCTTTGAATGTGGCTATATACAGTACATTCCATCACACAAGTATTTTTGGGTCTCACTACCAAGACAAAGACAATCCCAACTGAACAGCAACTTCCCACTGAGGTGCCAAATTTGATGATAGCATATCCATATTGGCGGATTTTCTACAACAGCAGCTCTGACAGGACTTCTGGCTGCAAGGTTATTATTACACACTAGTTCTAATAATTTATGTTTCTATAGTAACAACTTACACAGTGACATGCATTATGTGTGATAGATGTTCCACATAAACAGATTTAAAAACATGTGTAATCAATGATATGGTGATTTCTCTTTAAGGAGATGTTTATTTGGAATTTGTGGAAGGAGTCTCCAGTGCCAGCACTTTGTAACAGTCAGAGATAAAGCTGTAATTCTAAGTTTTCTAACACAGGAAGTCTTCAGTAACATGACACACTACTTTGATAACAGGATAACAGGAACTAACTTGTTTTTCACTGATGTTCATTAACACTGTCAGGCCGCATCACACCACCCGGTTGTTGAATATTTTCCTATAACAGCACAACCTATCGTGTTTTATTCCTGAGCTGTATTTCAGTAAACAGTAAACTGATTGTGCTTTAAATGCACCTAAAAGTGATGACGCATCTGAATGACTATGACTCTATGACTAATGATTATGATGGTTAAAATACTAAGGCAGCTGTGTATAATTTCTTGAAATAGCCACTCCTTACTGGCCCATGGACCCTCAGTGTGTACCAGTTGAATTTCAGAAACAGATAAAACACTGAATAGGGGTTAGGAGAGTGTTGGAGCGTGTGTTTGTGTTCAGTCTTCCGGTAAAAGTGTGCATGATTGGCAGCTTCCTGTCAGCCTACCGTAACTGCAAACAAAGTGATAAATGTGTGTAACTGATCTAAGAAGCCATGATTAAGTGTCTCTCCGCACGCAGCCTGGGTGATGTGCAACTCTTCTTGCATCCTAAATGAGTCAGTGACACAGAACCACAAAACAACAAATCAACCCCAGATCCCAGCCTTGCACTTACACATTCAAAGTGTGTCAGTTGTTTTTGTAATGTTCTGTGTTTTCTCATACAGCTGTCGTTGGGATCAGAGACATTTTCATAGTGGAGCAGGAATGCTGGCGTTACTCCCTAATGGAGATGCATGCAGGTAGATGGCACATTTCCCCAAAACCTGCGGGATGAGAACCTTACACCTCAGGGCCTCGCATGGGAGAGAGACAAGCTGTGAACTCTCTGTCTTAAATACTGATTATGTACACACACATCAACACAACAGGGGTCGCACAATGCGCTTGAAGTAATAAATTTAGCTTTTTAAAATCTGACTGTAAGCGACTCTAAACTCTATAAATAAATGCTCTGATTAGATCTGTTCATGGGAATGAATAATTTGAAAGTGTGAAATGTGTCACTGTTTTGTTGCATCATTTTACAATGGAAAACAGGAAAATCTGAGTTAATACTGAACATGTAAAAGGCAATTGTTACTGTGTCATAAAATATAAGAGCCAATCATGTTCCAGTATGCAAATGCAAGGTTTACTACTGAGGGCAATGGTTACATTTCAGTTTATTTCTAGATTTATAATGTGGATAGAAGTGCAAGTGCTTCTCTGCCTTTTTCTACTGTCTTCTTTATTTATTTGTTTGTTTGGTTGGTTGGTTGGTTGGTTTTGCAGGGAATCAGCAAATTAATTAATTTATTCTTCAAAATAAAAAAAATATAGTGTTTAAAACTAGCTTTAGCTAAATGTGCATACTGGAAAATCTATAAAACCTTTATTATAATATCAAGCGATATTAAAATTAATTAAAATTACCTTAAATACATTTTTTTAAATCAAACAATTAAAATTAATCATTTGATTTTTGGAAAATGCTCATTATTTGCTCACTATCATTGCATATTAAACAAATTGTATTTAAAAAATCTAAATATTTCAAGTCCAAAATTGCTGCCTCATATCATTTACAATGTTCAGCTACACAGCAATGTTTTGTTTAGATGTTTTGTCTATAAATACTACAGTATGTCACACTGTGTCCTAAACCACACACACAAAAGATTTTGGATGAGACAGACTTCCATTACTTGTTAGCACCATTAGCCTTGTAGCTTCAGTGCAAAATTAAAGAAGCAAACATCATATACCAAACACATCTTGGCTAATAAACTACATTTCATAAAGAAGGAAAATAGTAAAAGTTAGCTTTTTTCCCTGAGCCGTTTCTTTGATTGTTCTTTTCAAAGACACATTGCACAACAAGAACCTGGCTGCTGGCTAACATTAAACCTAAACAAACCTCCCATCCTATTACAAATAAGCTTTCTCTCTCTCTCCCTCCCTCCCTCTCTCTCTTTCTCTTCAGAGCCAGCACCTCCACCATCTCAGGCTCGTGGCATCAGCCTGCAAGTCAGTCACATCAAACGTTCCACTGGAAACAAAAATACCCAAGTGCCTCTGAAATGGTCAGGCTTCAGCTCTTCCTGCTAATTTATCAAGCACAAACACAATATCCACAGCTGACACATTGATATTGAGCTTGGACCGTCATAGCTGAACATTTGCCCAAAAAAATAGTATACTTTTAGGAGCAGTAGTTGATTTTTTTAAAACTAGAAATCTCATCAAAAAGTCATCAAAAAGTCATTATACAACTGCGAAACATGTCAGGTGATGAAAAGATGTTTTTTTTTTTTGTTTCATGTAAAATACTGAAAGTTGTCTCAAGCATGAGGTAATTCAGTCTATTTGTGCCTGAAATAGGATTTGGATCAGGAGCACTAATTATTTACTTACTGGTAGCATCAATTTAGCTAAGGGAACTCAGAGAACACAGCGCTAGGATTTCTGTGTATCGCCGGAGGTCTTTATAAGCATAAGTGAGGCCCCAATCAGCCGACTGAGTGCGCTCGGTTCCCATGACGACCTCCTCCCCTTCCCTTCTGGTTCCAAGCAGCACTAATGAAGCATGGAGCTCCGCAACGGCCAATAACCCATTGACAGGGGCAACGGCCAATAACCCACCGCCATGGGCAACTAGCTCTGCCTAGAGAAGAAGACTGCACTGGTGGAAGCCGAGAGAGAACAGTGAGGGAATTCTGGGACTTTAATTGAAATAAAATGGAACATGTGTCTTAAAGGTCAAGACCTGTGGGTGTAAGCTGGGTGGAAAGTAGGTAGAGAGAGTTAACACTGGAACTGTTTAAACAGAGATGGACAATTGCATGGCACACACCAGTGCACACCAATGTCTCTCTCTTAGACATATACACTCACAATACTGAATTTTCCATACTCCATATATATATACATATGAGCAAACACACGTTATGTTTCCATCCCATTTCCATAATCTCACATGATTTCAATAGCACTTTGTGGTCAGTTTAGGCTTTACAAAATACAAACCAAGCACTGTTCATGAATTAATATGATTATACTGTAAGTGCCACAAACTACTTCACAAGCTAAAACCTCCACTCTGTCAGTCTGTCCATCTGTCCGTATGTCTCTGTCTCTCTCTGTGTGCGTGTGTGTTCGTATGCGCTAAGTTTATTTTCTCTTGGTGCTAATGTAAATTCCTCATGAACACCTTCCATCACATACTCAATGATCCACAACACAAGGGTCCTCTGGAGACTGCTTATTCGTAGAACACACACACACATGCACGCACACACACACACACAGCATACCTCATGTACACTCCTACATCTATGGTAAGATATCCAACTCTATAAATGCTTTAATGTATCGCCACTCCAGTGAGAAAATCTTCGAGCCAAAGCGTTTGGGGACTGTTTTAGCAATTTAGCTATTTTACCAACAAATGTTTCAGTTTTCAGCAAGAATTATGAGCCATGCCCAAAGCAAATGAAGCAATGGCACATTTTGCTTTATGAAAATAAAAACTATAGGTACCAAAAATAGAGTTTATGTGATACTGATGCTTAGTCCATACTAATACAGGTCATTTTTTTTAATGTCAGGATTTTTTTTTTTTTTTTTTTTTTGCCATTCAAGCATTTTTAGACCATTTCCTGTCCTCAATAAAATGCAACAATGGTATTAAAAAAAAAACAGCATGGGTGTCTGTCCTGTGACCTTCAAAACTGAAAGGCAAAATGATGCAAAGAAAAGGTTTCATTTCATTTTCAAATTGACCTATGTTAAGATGGACCAGCTTAAGATGTACACGCCAGTCTATAATCAAACAGCTTTTATTTTAAAGCTGTTATTCAGATGTTGGGTTTGGGAGTTACAGGATACCCACTGTAATTAAAGAATTGGAGTATATTCGAGTGCATTTTCTGGGAAAACCGGTCCAAAATGGTCAAGTTTTGACATTTTCATTATTCATTCATTTCAGTATATATTTCTGAAAATGTCAGACTTTCCAAAACTGAAATTGGTATCTTAAGCCGTACTTGGACCAGATTACTTTTACACAGTGTGGTGGGGTAATGTAATAGTTCTGACTCAGAATTTGTAATGGCGGGTCATTTTTACAGACTGTGCATGTACGCATGTCAGAAGATTACATCGTATTTTAGCTTTTGCAAGATTGACCTGTAGAAATGACCCCAGGTAGTATATCCCACCAGAACTGGCATGCTTTTTCTTCACTCCAGGAAGCTCTCTATCATCTCCTGCCGAAATCAAAATGAAATCAAATTTAAAACACACGATGATAAAACAAAGACAACATTTAAAAGTCAGGGAAGTGACCTTTCCAGGGGTTTTAGGTTAGTTATTGTGTTCCCAGTATGGATATATCCTGTTCTGTTCATGTGACCTACTAATGATCACGTCACAAGCACTTAATAAAGGTCAAAGCAAACAATTTATATTAAAATGGAGTGTATGTTGCATGCAAGGAACTTATACATTGGAGACTATGTGTACACGTGTACACGATCATGAACACACTCATATCCCTTAAAACGCTTATCCTGTGTGACTCAATCAGAAATACTACAGATGTCCTGCTGCAATCATTACTTAACAGACATACAGTATGTCCAGTAATCTTATCCTGGCTGAATAGTTCTTTATTTGCACAAAACTTAATCACAGGTAATAGCAAACAGTACAAAAAGTATTCTTTAACAACAACAACAACAACAACAATAATAATAATAATAATAATAATAAATGGTAGATTTGGCTGTGGTATAAGAGCAATAAAACACTTCGGGATGTGTTGTTATTGGAAAATAATCAACTTCACTGCGTGTGTGTGTGTTTCTGTGTGAGATTATGACGGCGTCAGAGTCAATCAGTCTTGATGATAAAGCTGAGAGTGTGTAAGTGGTACATTCCAGGAGTGGGAGTCAGACCCTCACAGCACTATCGCACTAAAACAACATGGCACCAACGAGAATCACGCTGCCTTTATTACGCACTACAAATCACTGCAGCAACACACACACACACACACACACACACACACCTCTGTCTCTCCGTCTCTCATCTCTGTTTCTGTTTTTCCTCATTCCAAATCTGTCTCATTTCTGTCACAAATGTAAAGTGACCAATATTGCTCAGATTCTGTCACTCAAACCTCAAATATGCTGTGTTTGGTCCCGAGCCGAGGCCAATCTCCGCTTCACGGCACCGCTGGAAGCCCATCAAAGCATGTCATAGTGATGTGACTGCGTCCCATGCCAGGACGAGGGGCCGTCCGTGCTTCAGATCAGTTCCACGACTTGGTCATAAAGCAGCAGATGTTGGGCGCTTCATAAAGACTAATGAAAGACTCCATACGCTGTCGCGTCGTATGTCGAGGAATTATAACAGATCTGAGCACTGTGGTGGTGCACATTTACAATCAGGCAGTTTTTAGACATGCTCGACCAAACTTTGAGATTTTACTGCAGAGGCCCAACACAGCTAACACACACACACACACACACACACACACGCACACTCTGAACAAAGCAAAAATAAGCAATGTGTCGAAAGTGCAATTTACCCATCAATAAAACATCATATTTTGAGAGCGAGTTCTCTTTACTCGAGCAGAAGATGGTGATGACACCTCAGGGTTAGCCACAAGGTCAAAGGTCAAATGTCAGGGTAAAGCTCACTGATTGTCATGGGAAAAACACAGATGGACCTTAGGGAGGAAAGACATTTGTCTGGGTTTAAATCATTATCAGTGCTGTTGAGGTGGACTATCTACAAATTTCCTTTACACTCATTTAATTTGTTTTTGGACAAAATCATTTAACCATATTTATTAATCCTGTCTTGAACTATTTTTTATTGTAATTCAGATGTTATGTTGCTATGCTCAGTTCTGTTTAATAATATGTAGAATAATAAGTCATACATCATTGGAAAGCTTATTTCCTGAAGCATAATGTTATGTATTATGCATGTATCCAACCCTTAGATGATGTAATAATTTATGATGAAAGTTCAGTTCCTGGGATTCTACTGTTAGTGACGTTATGTGTACCGGGCGTTTTCCCAAAATGAACCATTTCCAATGTCAAGTCACTTTTCTCATCCTTCAAAGGAGAGACCTTGACATCATTAAATATACCAGTTAAAAGCCAGAATTTATTAAGTTTTTAATATCTTGAGATGTTTTGATTTAAAGTGAGAATTTATTTTACACTGTAAAATGTAAAATATGCAAATGTATTTATACATTATCTTTGGCATTAACATTTTCCATGTAAGACAATATGGAATATGGTTTCTCTGTAACATGACAAGCTGAATTTTATCTTCATGAGAGAGAGAGAGAGAGAGAGAAGAGAGAGAAGAGATGCTGGTGAGGGAACGAATGTTTATAGCTACTATAGTGTGAGTGATAACATGAACTTTTTGCAGACACTGTCATTAATTGTCGTTTAATACACAAAACAGGTTATTGTTGGCAAATTGCTGTGGTATAAGAGGAATAAAACACTTTGGGACATGCTGCTATTGAAAAATAATCAAGTTCGATGTGGGAACAGTGCAATGAGCATCACATCACTGCCTCATTGTTTATTTTTTGACTGTGAATAAGCTATTTAAAACACTGATAAAGCTGTCCAATGTGAAAGAAAGATTATTATCAGATATGGTTATTGTAAGACTGCAGTGTATAACAAATCAAACACAATCATTAACATCAGTAGTAAACTTGTTGTGTCTGGTACTTCCTGAGCCGGTGTGTTGAGTGGTGTGGTGTGTAATTATGCAGCTTATTAGAGGTTAAGCTAAGAGAGGAAGGCTGACTCTAAGCCTGCAGGCTGAAGACTTCCTGCTGTTAGCTGATAGCAGTAAGGAATGCTTAAACCTCATCACTGACATATAAAAAAAACACACACGAGTCAGACACCTGGCTCTCGGACACCTTTGCTTTTACCGCTTCCTCTTGCGCTTTTATTCTCCTCATTTCTTTCGTCTTTATCTCCTAAACTGCCTTTAGTGTTTTACTTTCGTCCTCTCTCTCTCTCTCTTTTTCTCTATCCTATCGTCTGCCACACGGTTTGCTCTATCTGTCATCAGGCCCACCTTCTATCGCATGTTCACAGAAAGGAAAACAGAGTCTCCCTCCGTCCACTCATCTGTCTCCGCTACCGCCCCCCATCCCAGCTCAGGAACATGTAACTAGTCAAAATAACGCTATCGCTAAGGCAAACATCTCCATAGAGAGGTGCCACGGCAACCCAGCGATGACAGTCTCTGCTTGCACAATACGTCAAGATGCTATCAAATGCTACAATCTTTGCACATGTACTTACACACACACACACACACACATACACACACGCACATCTACACACAAAAGGGCCAAGAAAATGTAGCTGAAAATGTAGCATTCAAATGCCCTAGAAAATAAAATATAGTTCCAATAAAGGCTGCTGTGTATTTGTTGGAAACGTGTGTATGTGGGGATTGCGGTGGGGTGTGTAGGGTGTGTGGGGTACACACTTCCTAAGAATGTTACTATCTAAGACTCAGTGATGCATGAAGGTGGCGATCTGGAATCAAGCACGAGTCTCTGGGTTAAGAATCTCTCCCCCAGATCTGTCTCTCCACAGCCAGCCGGAAAACTCAGCAACAAGCCAAAACAAGAAAGCAGGAACCGATCAGATACGGCTACAGGGGAAGTGTTGGCTATCATTGCTAAAACCTGCCACTGAATCACCAGCTGACAGGACTTACTATCTGATCCTGTTTGGCTGTATCTTAAGAAATATGTTACTTCATTTTAGCCACCTGTATGTTATCAAGCACATGGTATCAGTATCTGATAGACATCTATATGGGACATAGGTTTAAACTCTCAGGGAGAAAATGTACTTTCAAAAGGTAAACACTTGTCAGTGGGGTGGTTGAGCGCAGAATATTGTTCTTTTAGTTACAGGACCTAAAGGATGAATTATTAAATGAGTTTAAAGTAGAGAGGAAACATTGTTATACCAGTACAGCCATGTTTTGAGTGTTTGTACAAAAAAATGTAGCTGTAAAATAACTGTCAGTATACTTACATGATGAATACTGAGGTGAATAGTGACCACAACACATGTAGGAACTTTAATCATTAATCAAATGTCCTCAGAGCTGAAATAGTCACTGTTGATTTGGTTAAACAATCATTCAAAACAAAGCTAGCAATGTCAGCAATCTACTTTAGGTTTAAGCTAACATTGGTTAATCACTGTTTAAGATATTGATGAAGTAAAAACGCCTGGAAAGCTAATATTAAGCAAATAAAAAGCAATCTAGATAGATAACAACTACTTGATCTCCATTCCAAATCAAAAGTAATGCAGATTTTGCTAGATACTTAACCAATAGAAAGCTAGCAATCAAAAGTAATGTGTTCTAGCATTAGATATCTCTCTATTCTAAATATTAATTTCACTATTAATCTATTATTTATCAGCTTAATTTGATCATATTTTTGAAATCATGAAATATTTATTGTAAAAGAGTAAAATAATCAAACACAAACAAACTATTATTTTCTTTCACTCTGTGCTAGCATTGCTTGCCCCAAGCTCCAGTCTTTTGTAGGCTGTTAGTTGCATTAGTCATAATGCATGTAAAAAGATATGAGTCCCCTTTCACTTAGAGTACTCAGTGATGTGCCTATGAGATAAACAGAAGCAATGTCTCATTTTACATCAGTCTTTTTTTTTTTTTTTGTCTTATTTGTGCTACTGTTTTCCTCTGCTCTAACTCATTGTTTTGCTTGGTCACCTGGCCGAACCTTTCAGCACCATTCAATAATTTACACTCCTATGTGTACAACGAAAAAATGAATGTTTTACCACTTTCGAGTGATAGCCATATGCTAATGATGAGCTCTAGCTCCCAAAATCCTCAGCGTGCCACGTCATAGCCAGCAATCACAAACTCCACACACTCTGCCAAGTCATGCTCAAGCAAACTTCCTGTGTGATTCCTAGCACTTGACCATTGTTAGTGTTAGTCATGCTTTTTGACCTGTCCTAGTCTAATCTAGCCTGTTTGAAGATCACCTGACCCTTTGCCTGGTTTTGATTATGATTTTGGATTTGAATTTGAATCCTTGTCTGGTAAACACCCTGAAATAGCACCCAGCTCTCTTCCTCACACTTGCCAAGTGAACTACATACCCCATAGCTAAGTGCTATCACAAACAACCAAAGAGAATTAAGGTATCCTTAAATTAAAGCTGACATTTTACAAGCAAGCTTATACTCATTGATTGATTTCATATGTGTACTGGAGTGCAGAGTCCAAACAAAATAAATGGTTACTGTCTCACTGACTCACTAACTGTGCTGTATTGTTGTAATGTACAGCACCTGAAAGGCTGTGATGTATATTTTTGACAGTTTGTTAAATATGGTGTGATCCTAATATCATTATTTTTTAATTAATATAAAAAAGACGGAATAATAAAATTGATGCCTCACACTCGCACAGCGTATCATCTATTATCTATTGACAAACAATGAAACAAATTTGCTCTTGAGTTTATGAAACTTTAAAGGACATGTCCACCATGAAACACATTAAATATGTTCATACTGAAATAATTGTAACGTTCCTAGTGATTCTGATTCTAATTTGTTGGTTAGTGCTGTATTTTCATTATTCCTGTGGGAAGTTAGAGGTTGTGCACCACGGCGATGTCACAAGGTGGACATTGCTAGTGCAGTTACAATTGAATTTAATAGGAGTAAATAAATCTCAAATATCAGATTTTGCTATTAACTCCAAATCAAAAAAGCAAGAGCTTCTTTTATTGCTCACCATTTTCACGCTCAGTGACACTCAATGCCAATAATTAATAATTCAACATAGAAATAGTGCAGATGTTGGTGCCAACACTGGAATCAAAGTTCCAGAATGCAATGCAGTTATATAATGCAGTTCGGCTCGACTAATTAGCGATCTACAAGATGACGAGAGCAAGGACACTGACGGTGATATTAGTATGAAAGTTGAAGCTTCAGAAATTGATCTGTTTGAGCAGCATGCACAGATGAATAGGTGAGATTGGCATTTTCAGTGGCATTGTGGGTAATGTAAGAAACCTTTACCCAAAGTGGAAAAGTCCAACGTGTCGATCAAAGAAGTGTAAGACAAAAAAGTAAACTCCGAATTTCATTACAAAACTTTTTGTACAACTGTATATCATATTTTAATATGCAAGTCATTCAGGATGGACTTTTCCTTTAAAACCTTGTTAAAAAAGATATTTTGCTCTTTCAAACAAGTAGATCATTAATGCGCCAGTACCTAAGCACATTCTACACACTCTTCAGTCACTTCAGGAAAAGCTGTGTTATTCTTCAGGACTCCAACGGTAGTCCAGAAGAGCAGCTCAGGCCCACGTGGCTGGAGTTGTGTGTTCTGTTCTTTGGAGACGTTGAAGGGAATAAGTGGAGGTTGGAGAGGAAGCCTGTGATCGGGGTCAAGCCTCGGGGACAGCATCCACCCCCTTTTCTCTCCCTCCTTTTCTGCTCCCTAGCACATTTTGGCTTTTCATTTCTTATTCTCTCCTCATCGCTCTCTCTCGGTAAAGAGGACCAGATGGTGTGGGCCAACGACAGCCAGCTAATTGAAAAACGTATAAAACAATTTTGCCATTGTCTCAGGAAGTGACCAAATCAATACCACATTTTCAGCCACGGTGGACAAGCCGAGATGGACGGAGAGTAAAAGCCAGAAAGGGAGAACCGGTGGTCAGGGGGATACAGGTTGACAAATAGGACAGGAACGGAGTCTTCGTGACCTAATGAGTCACAGATTGAGAGCAGTAGCATGAACGCTCAATGCCTGTTTGGAAGCTCTTGCTGAATTAACACCCCGTTGGTACGTTAAGTACAGTTACCTCATACATCAAACAAAAGAGGGAATATCGAAGGGAAGATAGCAAATCGAGCTTGAAAACCTGAAGAAGCCGAGATCTACCCCACACGTAGCCACACGCAGAGTTATAAGGTGTCTAGGGGACACTGTCACGGCCGGGTGCATCTCAAATATTATCAATTACAGGCCAAACAAACAGCCAGACTTCCTGGCCACCACTGTGTGGAGAATTTTAGCGTGTCAGGAAAACCGTTCAGGCAAATTAGCCATGCTGTCCATCTCTTACACTCTGCATTCTCACTGGATTGAGCGTGTGTGTGAGTGTGTGTGGGGTCACTTTACTTACAGAACAGACCATAATTTTACCTTACAAATCCCTTTGTTCCCTTTGTAGTATTTAGCAAAGCAGCTGCCAAGCTAACATTACATTAATCCATCAAGTATTTCTTGCAATCCGAATTCATAAATATTGTGTTTATATGACTACTTAAATAATCTGTTAATTGGCAAATAATAATGATCATCACAGTCTCACCTGACAATTCCACCCCACACCATCAGAGCTCCCCATAACCACAATACTCGGCCACTTCCAGGTTATCTGACCTCTCACCTGATACTCATTATTTCCTCATTTACTCACTGTTTATATACTCCTGGTTTTAATTAGCTCAAGCGAAGTCTTGCTTTCTTTCTTTGAGCCATGATGTCTCGTATTTGGCTTTCTTGGTTTCTGATACTTTAGGATTGTTTACAGATTGATGCCCTTTGCCAGTCTCTCATGTTTTGATTGCTGATTGTTTGTCTGCTTGCTTTTGACCCTTTTGCCTGCCTCCAATGATCGTATTATTAGCATGCATGTGCACACACTCAATAATGAGATAGAAATTAAAGCAATGGCCACTTGTTTTAAACTGTTAATGATATTATAAATGGTTGTTAGTGTTAGAAATCTATCATGTAGCAGCACAAAGTCACAATGAAAAATGTCACTTAAATTAAGTACATCTAAAGCCAAAGCGCAAACAATTCTCTTTTGTAACATTTGTAACATTAAGTGAGATAGATCGCAATCAACATTGCTCTCAGTCGAGCACATCTTTGAGCAAAACAAGAAGAAAGTTGTACTTAAAGACACACATACAATCCCCATTTATGGTCAGAAGGACATTCCCACTGAGAACTGCTCTCATTTCAATATAAGGACTCAGTGACACACCTATATTTCCATATATGGACTCAGATACATATACAGTGCCTTCCCCATTTATTCTCTTAAAGACACGCCCACTGAGAGCTGCTGTCATTTCAATATAAGGACTCAAAGACTGGACAGGCCAGGCCTGAGTGGGACAGTGCAATATCTTGTCCAACATGTTGTTGTCTTCCACTCAGAGTGATGAAATTACACTATAATAATACAATTAAGTGTTTTTTGTTACATAAATAAAGGAACCTCAGTGAAAATGATGGATGAAGGAGCTTGAGAAATTTCATCATGCACCATTTTCCCTGAACATGACAATAATGACTCTGTGAGTCTGTTGTAAGAAAAATGGACCTTTCTTAAGCACTGGTTGATGATGAAGTGTTAGAGAGCCAAAAGACAGAGGAAAAGAGAGAAAGAGAGAGAGTAGCAAGGCTTAGGCCTCGCACTTTTCAAGAGGAAAGAGCTGATAGATCCCACCACTTCATCAAGAGCACTTTTTCATTCCTGACTCATTCATTACCCATACAAACTCAGCAGGTCACTATCAAAGAGTGTACACACACCAGCCCCTGTACTCCCACCTCCCTCTCCTCCCTTCATCTCTCCCAGGGATGAGGGAAAGACTTCTCTATCTCGGGCTGGGATAAGTGCTGGAGGAAGCGGCGGCGATTATTAATGACATCACATGAGAAAATTCTGTCCGACGCCCCAAGTTCGGGGCAACATGCCAAGCATGGACAGGGCTGGTTTCGGGGCCTGCAGGGTTTCGGGTAAAAAAAAAAAAAATCACACAATAAAAACAAGACATGGCAAAAACGAGAGAGAGAGAGAGAGAAAAAAAGAGAGGCAGCCAGGCCAGTGATGGAGTGATAACAGAAGGAGTGGACGGGCGAATAAGCTTTCTTCCATCCATCATGTTTATGACATTTGGTTCGCTGATAGCACCAGGCTCTCCCACCTCTTCCAGACATCGTTACGCAGGAATTATGGGACGGCGAGCCTTTGTAGTACGCGATCGGCGTCCGCAGCCAGGGCGCAGGTTATTTATCGGCCAGTGGAGGAGAGGAGAGGGGGAGCGAGGCACGGGGAGACGAGTGGAGTGAGTGTGTGAGTGCACTGCCGCCTTATTAGTGTGATTTACAGCAGAGCCACATTAGTTCAACTTCATGAGAGCCCCAACCCACACACACACACACACACATACACACACTTACACACAAATTATATACATGAGGAACAGGGATACCCAGTTTACCATGACTGCAACATAACGGAATTCATTATTTTTCAGTTTGGAATGACACACACACACACAAACACACACACACACACTTTTAGACAAGCACTTCAAGATGAAACCGAATCTTAAAACATTTCTCATGAACATTAACAGCACACAATGTTTTAATCTGTGGTGAAAGAACCTGGCACTCTTCGGCCAAATCTTAAGTGTGTATACAATTTCTCACGTGTGTGTGTGTGTGTGTGTGTGTGTGTGAGTGCATGAGGAGAGGCTGTTTTCATGCTCTTGTCCCTCTAACAGGCATCAGGCTGCTAATAAAGTGCTCAGAGAGAATAGCTGGTGTTGAACATCTGCAAAATCCATCAAGAAGCACAAAGTAAAGGGTGGTCTCACACATGCACACACACATTCACACACTTTCCCTGTCGCTACAGTGTAAGACACAAAACTGTGTTGGCATCTTTTTAGCCAAAACATCTGCAATAAAAAAACACAAGAACAAAATGACAGAATTGAGAGAAAAACTATAAAATATCCGTCCTCACACCTCAGAAAAATTGTGCTGTCATAAATGTCTCAGTCTCTTTTGTTTACTCGATTTCATTCTTTCTCTCTGTCTCTGCTTGTTTAGCCACACTGTGTGTGTGTAAGTGTGTGTGTGTGTGAGTGTGAGTGACTCATGTGGCCGATGATTCGATGGCTGCCTCACTCACTCAAAGCCCACTTAAGTCTTTCAGCAAAAATCAAACCCTCACACACATCCCTAAATGAAAGCAGTGTGTCATGCTACTGTCGTCTCTGCTCCGTCCCTCCAGCACTCACTTTGATAAGTCGTGATTTATCGTACCTTTCCCTCTGACCGCAGTGTGTTTGCTATCTCTGTTCTCGAGGCACATCCTGAACTCTTCTGACATTATCTGTTTAAATGTGATGGAACACTCACCTTTTATCTGCACGGATGCATCACCTGTCTGTGTGAAGCTGTTTTCTATCATACACACACTGAGCGTAGCGGGAGAACATACACCATTCATGCTCCTAACACATCTAAACTCATTGACGCACACTCACACAGGGACATGCTCTTTCCTCAGATTATAATCCAGACATGTCATGCAGGGAGCAAATCACTTTACAGCATTATTATTTCTTTTATTTGATCATTATCAGTTTTTTTAATCACATATAAATATCTCAAATCATATTTTTTCAAATCCTGCCAAAAATGTCTACATTGAGAGGTGTTCGATGGTAAAAGATGTCAATTAACACAATTAAACTGAAGGTTGTAAAAAAAAAATAGATCTTGAAGAGATCTTGAATAAAGGAAAAGTTATCTAATATTTCTCATTACGAGATTATTATACAACAAATATAAGACCATTAAGCTTATTTCTAGATATGTTGACTAATTTCAAGCATTAAATTTTCTTATTCCATTGGCAATTAATTTTAGGTCTTTCTAGAAATAAATGTTGAAATAAACAGACTTATCTCCTAATAGATTAAGACAAATTCAAGCTTTCAATGAGTAAAATATCTATAAATAGGACAATAATCATATATTTGTTTCAAAACAATCTAATGAAAAGAAATATTAAACGATGTTGCCTATAACTAAGATATTTTTACTTGCTGAGATCACATTTTGAAGTCAATATGTATCATAAAATTATACCATATTAAAATATTACTATTATGACTGTTAGTATAGTACTATACAATTAGGTTTATGATATAAAGGTATTTAGTACAGTATGTAATATTACAGTATGTGTCTCTGTGTGTGTACATGTGTGTATATATTAAAAACCATATATAAGGTATATATATATATATATATGTGGTGTATATATAAGATAGCTACATGCTGTAGATAAAGCCATGCTGGATATAAGCCTAAACAATGGACATAAACCCGAAATGTCCGTGGTGCTCCTGTACCGCAGTCGGGATGAAGTCTTTAAATGCAATGTTCTTCCTTCTTTTTGCGGATTTTAAAATGCTAGAACTTTATTTGTGGTTAAAAAGCATGCAAAAGATTAACATATTTCAGCTCAGGAAAGTGTGTGGTTTTCAGACCTATCTATAGTAGAAAATGTCAAAATTTACATCATGTGAAGGATTTTCCGAAGCCACTACACAAATACCACACAAATGTCAAAAATTCTTTGTGAACAAAAATCTCTAGATTTCTATAAGTGTCAAGTTTTAAGTATTTAAATTAAATGTATCTAGTCAAAAATGGTTATTTAGGTTACCAAAATAACAAAGTAAGATCATATAATGTATTTTATTATATAATATATTTGAATTTTTAATGCGAGAATTTTTGAAACAGCTTATAAATTATATTAAAATATTACTTGTGGTATTATATTATAGCATTACTATATGTAGTAATATAATCTAACTCATTAAAGTAGTTCAGAGGTTCTCAGACAGTTTGCAGACAGGGACCCCCTAACCATAGACAAAATTGCACTGACATTATTTACAGGCTACTTGTTTTTGAGTTAGTGAAATTGATAGGCTAATAACTATAACAAGTCAATAAAAAATAGCTGTGGTAATGGTGGGATGTGATTTCCACTGCTTTAACAACAGCAAAAAAAAAAAAGTAAATCACGCGCCCCCTAGCAGTATCTATGAATTACTCAGCATGTATGATTCAACTCCTTTCGATCTACTCAAAAATGATTGGGAGACAGGTTTAGGTGAACTAATTTCAGTGGAAGTCTGGCACAGAATAATACAGGGTATTTTCTCATCATCCATTTGCCTCAGACATGCTGTAATACAATTTAAAATTGTACACCGTTTACATTGGTCTAAAGTCAGACTTTCTAAGATTAAAGCTGACATAGATCCCACATGTGATAGATGCAGGCAGGCTCCCGCAACTCTGCTGCATATATTTTGGACATGTCCAAGACTTTACATGTTCTGGACCAATATCTTTGAGACCTTCTCTGGGTTATTTCGAGAGGTAGTAGAGCCATCCCCATTTATTGCATTGTTTGGTGTGGCCCCGGAAAACATTAGTTTTGGTAAAAGGAAAATTAAAATATTGGCCTTCTGTTCCCTTCTGGCTAGGAGATACTAGGAGATACTGATTAAATGGAAAGGCCCTATTCCACCGACATTTAGCCACTGGATAAGGGAAGTCATGTACCATCTTAAGCATGAGGAAATTAGGTACACAGAGGGTCTACTGGGGCATTTTATAAAATCTGGCAACCTTTCTTAACTGTTTGTTGAGGAAATGAAAGCAGGCAATATGGTATTGTAAAAGAAAGGGGGTGGGGAATATTATTTATATTTACTTCATATTGTTTAATTATTATTATTATTATTTTCTTTGTTTACGGACATCTGATCATGTATAGTATCCTTATGCTATGTCTGCTGTTTGGGGGATGGGGGAGTTCAGTTTTGTATACCTTTGTTCTTTCTGTATAATTTGAAAACAAATTTAAAAAAAACCTTGATCAAAAAAAAAAAATCGCACACCCCCTGACTATGCTTCACAGACCCCTGGTGTAGTCATGTTAATGTTAATAGGTTGAGCTAAAACCAAACAATGCGTTTCCAATTAGTTCATGAAATGACTGGTATTTGTTCCGCAGACAGGGTTGCCAGATTCCGCGTATAATGTCCGCATATTTGCAGAATGTGTTCTGCATAAAGAAAAAAAAATATGTCCACCTTTTCCTATGCTACAACAATTTGGGCTAGGTTTAAGTCCTTGTGCAGTTTTTGAGTTGCAGTTGAGGAGGGAATTTTGCTGAAACCTGGCCCACAAGCTTTAGCGAGCTGTCCTTTAAAGCTCCAGATTGAAGTAAAAACCTCATGCACAACTTTTTTTGGAGAGAAAAAAAATACTCCTCCTATTGTTCATATGTGTATTCATATTCATTTAGGACGCGTTATCTTTTCAATCCAAATAACGTATTTGTATTCAGTTACATCCCTAACATATGTTCTCTGTTGTATATTATACTGTTATAACATTATTATTATCATTACTATGTTGTTGTTTTTGTTGATTGTATTTAAGCATTAATTATTTAATTACATTGTAATCATGTCTGTAATTTAATCTATCATTTCAAATGCTTTTTGATATTTAATGCAATTGTCAATTTAGTGCACAAACTATAGAAAAACCTAATTACGGATGTTACTAAAGCAAACCACGTGTCTTACATTCAAAAAGAAAAATTACAAAGGAGCATAATAAGGCAATATTTTTGTGTATTGCTTTATTTTTGTTTTTGCACCATTGCCAGTAACTTGCTTTATCTACTTAAATTTAAAAGTTTTGCTGCCCTAATACTTCTATAAACCAGCAAACACACATGCTCCAGGGAGCAGCGGGGAAAAGTGAAAAAGCAGGGAAATCTGCAGAGAAATCCCTCTGACAGACTCAAACCAAAGACTGCTGCATGTTTAACACAAATCACACCAGTGTTTCTGATGCTGAATATTTTGTACGTATTATCTGCTTATGAAATTCTGGGTCACATTCAGTGCCGGCAAGATTTCTCTCTCTCTCTATGTGTGTGTGTGTGTGTGTGTGTGTGTGAGTAATAACCATTTTTGGGCCCCAGAGCATATACGATTATTTCTGAGTTATTCTTGCAACAGTCCCTTTGAGTCGCCTACACTCTGGATCACAGGAAAAAGCCAGTGTGAGTGTATGTATGTATGTATGTATCTATGTATGTGTGTGTGTGTATCTTTCTCTCGTGCTCCTTCATGCTCTGGGGTGTCTCTCCGACAGCTCTTATGGACAGATGGAGAGAGGGAGTGATTAGTCGGGGCGCCTGAGAGACTCAGAGATGAGATTATTACCATGCAGTGGATATTCCCTCCCTTTGCCGGATTGCCAGCTCACTCTCTGCTCTCACACCCACACACACACACACACACACAAACACACACATAGAACCCCTTCCTCTGAGAATTTTAGAGGAGGATTGAATCATAAGAACGACCCTAATAAAGATAAGCAGCATCATGGGCTTCTTAACAAGGAGACCAGGCCAAATCTATGCGCACACACACACACACACACACACAATACTCTTCTTTTCCTGCTGGATCAGTAAACAGCTCCAGTTTCCCCTTTAAAGGTTTTAATTGCATCCACAGGGAAAAGACTTCTTTTGACACATTAGCGTTTCTATTCTAAATGAAGGAGGCAGCGCACGAGGGAGGGAGCAAGGGAGCGAGGGAGTGAGAGAGGGAATGACTGTGATGGCTGACGGGTGATGGCAGGACGCCCATCTGACCGCATTTCTACAGCAAAATAATCAGAAATACAAAAATGGTGCAGCAGCCACACAAAAACAAACATAGAGAAGCCTATTATGGACTTTGTTACTCGCTGTCTCACCCGCACACATGCAACACACACACAAAGATCTGTCAGTTACACAGAAACTGATCTAAGATCAAACACACACAAACACACACATACACGCACACACCAACCTTCTCTCTGTTTGCTAAAAGGTAATTGCAAAATGGACACAATTGCATTAAATGTGCTCAATGACACAAACGAACACACACACACACACACAGACATTGTGTAATGGCAGCTCAGTGAGTAAAGCTCTGACACTGGAAGGTTGTGAGTTCAAATCTCAGGGCTACCACAAAGCCAGTGTTGAGTTGCTGAGTAAATGTAAATGTAATCCTCAGCGATAAGGATTAAACAGTTTCTTTAATGGATGAGCCGAGTTGAGAAGATTATACACTTTCAGAAAAAAAAAAATCTTGGAGGAAAAAAAAAGAAAAAAGTTTCAGGATTCAAACAACAGAAGTGTTTGAGGTGTAACTAAAATGATATGCCTACTTTCAGCTCCGGAAGAAGACTAGCTATCCTCACCAGCAAGGTGTTCCCCAGTGTTCTTAAATGACTGCTGCTGAATTTGAGATTCTGATTGGTCAGAAGGCGCGGATTCATTTTCTATAACAGCAGCTCTGACAGTAATGCTGGCTGTAAATCGAAGCACAGGTTTATATTAATGCACTCATTCTAGCAGCTTCTGTAGTAACTTTCACAGGGACATGTATGGTGGAAGCTCCACTGTTTATGAGGTGAAACTTTTTTTGCAAAGAGATGTTTATTTATCATTTTTGAAAGGAGTCTCCAGTGTCAGTGCTTTGCAACAGTCAGAGGTAACTTTTCCGACATGGGAAAGTCTGCAGGACAGAGGGGTTTGCACTTTCCGGTTTCTTGGTAATATGACAAACAACATTTTTTTTAATTAACTTTTGGAGTGAGAAAAAAAGACGCTGGTGATGGTGCGATTGTTTATAACTGCTGTAAAATAAGTGATAACATCATTCCACAACATTAAATGTAACTATAAGCTAATAAGAAGTGCGTTGTTCTTTAGTAGAAAAAAATAGTACTTTAAATTGCTGTGATACAAGAGAAATAAAACAGTTATTGGAAAATAATCAACTTCAGGGTGGTAACAGTAACTGAGTTTTGTGTCAGGCAGCAATACACCACCTCCATTGTTGATTATTATCCTATAACAGCATGCATTGTTGTGTTTTATTCCTTATATTTAGACATCTTAAGTGATATAACATAATGGCATGAATTTAAAGAGGAGAGAAAAGAGAATGGCAGTTTTATAAATGCTAATCTGTAATTGTCACGGTACAAGTCCTTATCATATGCTGCATTTGACTTACCTCAGAAGCTCTTATCTCAGAGCTCAGAATGATGTTAATTTTACCTCCATGCATTCATGCTACAAAGTGTGGAAAAAAACATGGACACCTCCATATTCGTCTTATTTTTAGCTTCAAGCTAGCCGGCTAACTGTGATGAGTGATGTATATTTACTTCCTCAAGTATTCTATATAGTCAGTGTTCTAACAAGCGAATATGTCTGTATGTTGATTGATATAAAGCTAGAAATAAATACTAGTATATACAGTATAACTCCTTTAAAAGTAAAGAAGTGCTACTTTGTTAACTTAATGCTCTTAGCAGCCATGTTGATTTGATGTCACTTGCTGAACTCGGCGCTGACCAGACCATCCCAAGTTCTCGAGTAGGAATTCCGAGTTGAAGGGCGTTTTCTTAGGTTTTTCCTAGTCAAGTTACAACCTTCAGCCAAAAAGAGCAATAATACAAACATTAATTGATTTTCAGGATTTACCAGATTATCAGTATGGTCATATAAACTGCTTACTACAATTTCCTAAATTAGAGCAAAGATTTTAGACAGAGAAATCTGGCTAATTAACATATGTGTACTGGTAATATGATGTCCTTAGGTTTTCTTACTGGGTTTATATGTACAGACATAATCAGATAAAGATCTGGAAGCTGTAAACACTTAAAAGTGTAAAAAAAAAAAAAAAAAGAAAACAATGTGGCATTATGTGCAATTTGTAACCATAAAAACTCCCAGATGTTTACTAGAAAATTAGGAAAACAGGTTGGAATTTTAAATTTGAACCTCATGTCGTTTTTCTTCTGTGTTTTTTTTTTTAGCAAAGTGACTGTACAGGTGTTTATGTCATGTATTTAGTAACTTCTATAAACACTATGACTCTTAGAAAACCATTTTTTTTCAATGTGTCTTTAAAGAGTTAAGAGTGTTTAAAGGGTTCTTGGCTTCCTAAAATGGTTTTACTTGGAACCATCTTTAAATAAATAAAAAAAGACCTTATTTTCTGTTCAGGGTTCTACATTGAACCTGAAAGTCCACCAGAGGGACATTCAAGAACCTTTAATGTTCTAGCTTTAAGACTAGTATCTTTAGTTACAGTTCAGAGCATGTAGTGCACCTTTATATCTCATTAAAGGTACATTTAAGGATGACAGACATACTTTTGAGGGTTCATTTACTTTGTTTATACCTTAGGGAACAAAAAATGTACATGTACAGTACCTTTGTTTCCAAGAGAGGAGTGTGTAATGAAGCTGTGAGTGAAGGAGAGAGTGAAGAAGCCGGTCTCTCTCTACTAAAAGCCTTTCTTTTACATGACTGAAACCAACAGATTTGGTATTAAAGTGTGTGTATGTGACGGAGAGAGAGAGAGAGAAACCCATTAAGTGTGTGATCAGGGCCAGGGCTTGTGTCACCTCTTAACCCTCCTGCCGGGTGTCGCCTACTGACCCACCTTGCTGTGATGGCTTTACCATCTCAACCACACCATGATGGACCACCAGGATCATAACACACACACACACGGAGAACATCGACAAGATTAAAATAGCAGATTGTTTAAAATCTTTACAGCTCCCTCTGAAATGACCCTGATTCCTTTAAACCAATCGGAACAAATCCCTTAAGTGACATCATTGCGGTGGATTTCCCTACTGATTTCAACACACTCTTTTTGGCTCCGTCTGTCATCTGCAAGTCATCTACAGCCCTTGATCCAGCCAGCAGATCATCGTTACCGAGACCACAGGACAGCCTGAGTGTGTCCAACACCGTTCATAATGTCTCCAGGAACATCATCTTCCTCTGCACAGGACAACAATTGATACACAGCTTCATCAGAGTGCTGATGAAGAGCCCTAAATGCTGTAGAGGAGCATGAAGTGAAAGCAGACCAGGTGTTAGTGCAGTGATGCTCACTGATAACTTATTAATATCTCTCATAAATGGATCACTACAGCACCACAAGGCATCACATTTTCCATGCGTGTGTGTGACAGCGCTTTTCCTTTATAAAAGCTTCAGTCCCACTGTACAAGACAGAGAGTTCACATTCCTACAGGGGTCTGGATCTGAACGATAAAACACACTACACTATCAGAGAGAGAGAAAAGAGAGAATGGCTATGCATGTGAATGCAGAGATTCATTATGAAGGCATTAGGAAGTGCTGCATGCGTGATTAGGAGTGTCCGTGTGACACATGCATGCAGTATTACAATTTAAAGGGTATATGCAGAACAATTTAACCTTTTTCTTTGTGTGTGTTTGTGTGTGTGTGTGTGTGTAATCTGTCTGAGCAGTTGTGTTGATGAACAGACACACTCCAGGAGGAAAGTGTTAATCCAGTGAGGATTACTGAACTAGCAGAACCGTCTGAGACTACAGTCAGCATCATTACAGCAGAGAAATCAATAACTGTAAATGAGTTGATTTATATGCACGTATTCCTAAACAACACATTTGCATTTATTTATTTAGCCAACGTCTTACAAACAAGGCAACATACAAAAATAGCTCTTTTAAGAATAGACATTGTCACAAAGCAGCTTTACGGAAGATTTAGATACTTAATGAGCAAACCAGAGGCAACAGTGGCGAGGAAAAACGTCCTCAGAGGACACGAGGAAGAAACTCAAATGCGGAAGAGACTCAAAAGGAAACCATCCTCGTCTCGGTGACATGGGAGAGTGGGATCATAACATTATGTCATTACAGTATATATGTGTAGAAGAGTTTGTACTGTGAGAAACAGTGTGTTTACACATTGTGAATAAAAGTCCTGGGATGAGCGCAGAACAGTCTTCACGACTACAGCAGCAGTTCTTATACACAAATCTACAGTATCCAGGTGAAATTATCCACTGAAATAAGAATGAAACTGTTTTTGGGGACTGTAAATCTTTAGCATATCCGTGTAGGACCATCCATAAGAGCAAAAAGTGACTCAAAAGTGCAGAAAGCTCCAAACAGAAGTGGAGCAATAAAGCAGTTAACTCCTTAACCTCCCAGGACCCATCAGCATGTCCAGACTTACATTCCTCACACTCAACTACATCTCTTTTCTATCAATTTACTGTAGTTACTAAATAATTCATAATATTTACATGCTTTAAGATGAAGAACTGAATAACCTAATAAGCTGAGAGGTTATGGTTTGATAGAAATAAATGGGTGTAAATGGGTATAATACATTTTTACTACATTGATTCATTCCATTGATACAATAGCAAGCAAGTAATTGGAAATTGTCATCTGTTTGTTTCATCTGTTGCTTAATTATTTACTTTTATAGAATATTCCTGAGACTATAGTTTTCTCTCTTTTTTTAATTGGCACTGTGGAGATACTGTTTTTCTTGTGCTTAGTTAGCAAATGTAACCTTTGTGATACATATTGTGTACTGTGCAAATGTCTTCAAGCTTTGTGATTTTTTCTGCATATTCTGCAACACTACACATACAGTAGAACAGAGGTTCTCAAAATGTTTACAATCAGGAATCCCTTTAATTGAAAAAAAAAAAAAAAAGAAAAAGAAAGCACAAACCACCACAGGATAAATTTATTTTACAAGCAAACTCTTTAAAAAAAAAAATTGGCACATTGGCACTTCTGTCCTGAAAACTTTCCTGTGGTGGAAAACCCGCTGACTGTTACACTGGAGACTCCTTCCGTAAATGTTCAATCAACATATGTTTTAAAGAAAACATCAACATATCAACAACTCTTCCACACTTCTCTTTGTTCATTAACAAACAGTTTGAATCTGTTCATTAATAGTTTTAGATTATATAGAGCGTTCCGCAATACAAGTCCATGTGAATTATCTGTTACTGAAGAAACAATAACGTATTAGAAGTGCATTAATATACAGTACCTGTGATGTGTCTTGCAGCCAGCATTACTGTCAGAGCTGCTGTTATATGGGTTATAGAAAGTTTTTCAAATCTGATTAGTCAGAAAGAAACAATTTTGACTAAACGGAATCGAGAATAAACAGCGCTGTGGTATAAACTGATTTATCTAACCCTTCTCTTGGGATGATTAAACCAGAAAATAAAGCCATGCTGATCCAATGAAAGTAAAACAGACACCATTTTGTGGAATTGTGGATGTGGAAAGAGGGAGATGAGAGGGTTACTAATTTTAGCATTTTAATAAAATGGGTCAAATCACACACAAAAAAAAAGATCTGATTTATTAAATAAGCAATGCATACCTTTGAAACTGCACTAGTATCAACACATGCTACATTTAGGCTGCTGTCATTGTTCACTATCTCTCATTGTTCAGCTTCTGAATGTTGACTTATAATGGGTGCTAATGCACTTCTGTCAAATAGTATGATGAGTATTGTAGGCTATTACAGATGTCTAGTATTTTGACACGTTATTCAGTGCGGTAGTCTGTGGTTTGGTACAGAGCCTGAGTCTTTCCTCCTAAAGGAAGGGAAGAAAAGTGAAAATAAACGGAGGATGTGGTCGGACAGAGCCTGAGTTCAGATCAGATCACAACCGCTTTTATCAGGAACGGATCAGTATCACACATCTCTGTCAGCAACGAGCTAATTGCTAAATCTTATGATGCGGAAAATGTAAAAATAAACACAATTTCAATGGTGAGACGTGAAATGTTTTAGACCGACGGAGGGGGAAAAAAAAACCTCAAACACTTCGGGTCCAATTTTATCCTGATCCTTTTTGAACCGTGTTACTTTGATGAAGCAGCATTTTGAAGGAAAAGGCTTTTTTTTATAGCATGTGGCTTTTTTGGTTTCGGGCTATTTTTAAGTCGCCTCAGTGAAAAATATCCCAGACATTTTAACAGGCTGCCCTTCAAACACAAGCCCAAACCTCTTTTTTTCTCATTTAATTCAACTTAAGGCTGAGATTTCCCTTTAAAAGTTATTATTAGACTGTAAGACCAGGAAATGGTTTGTATTTATTTAATCACCAAGAAAATCAGGAACCGCTGACAAACAGCAGAAATGCTATATGAGTACATGAAGTGGATCCAGTTCTGTCAGTCATGGTTTATATAATCAATATATATTCCTAGGATGTTAGAGAATATATCCTGTAGCCTATATTAGTGTATATATGATATATTTTTGTATTTTAGTATATAAGTTTTATAAACCTTTTTTTAAAGCATCATTTATAGCCTATTCATAACAAGACTAACCATTTTTATTATGGTTACAATGCTTAAATATAAGTATGAACTAAATTTTATATAAATGTGTATTTATAGGTAAAAATAGAAGTATCTTTTCCAAACAAATCAGTGCTGAATGTGATTTTCCCCTAAATTAAACCAGGGGTTCAAGGCAAGGTCTAACACATTACAGAGGGAAAATAACACTGCTGTCCCAGTCTGTGTGTGTGTGAGACAGCATGTATAGGTCGGTACTTGGTGCCCTCCTGTGGTTGTGAGTGGTACTGCATGTCAAAATAAGTTGGTGAACATCAGTACCACTAACACTAAATTGTAGGACTGGAGTTCAGAGTGTGTGTGTGTTTGTGTGTTGCTTATTACTGGATTGTTGGGCTCTGCCATAACAGCTGATATCTCCATCACTCTGATGTAACACTCAACCTCCTCCCTCCCTCCCTCTCTCTCTCTCTCTCTCTCTCTCTCTCATGTGCTAAACATGAGCTAAACACTATTTTACAGTTAGAAGTGTAAGTAGAAGTAGAAGTGTAAGAAGAGACATCACCAGGGATGTGTAAAGCAGGTGAAGGTGAAGAGTATACAGTATAGTCTTAGAAAAAAATTATACTAGACAGTACATTTCCTTGATTCAGTACATCAGCACATTACATACTAAAGCCATAAAAAAATATTTAAAAAAAAAAGGAAAATGATCAATGATGGGG
Organism: Pangasius sanitwongsei; assembly: GCA_037576675.1. Taxonomy (NCBI): domain Eukaryota; kingdom Metazoa; phylum Chordata; class Actinopteri; order Siluriformes; family Pangasiidae; genus Pangasius; species Pangasius sanitwongsei. The sequence goes on along the minus strand of CM075018.1, from coordinate 5,107,792 downwards.
TGGTGTGATGTAGCCTGATGCAAAGCAGAGTTACTTTTACCACCCCGAAATTGATTATTTTCCAAAAAATATCATGTTCCAAAATGTTTTCTTCCTCATATCCCACAGCAATTTGCGAGTGATTGCAAACTTTAATAGATTAATGAATGACACTGTACTTTTGGATAGTTTATAGTTGTATTTAATGTTGCAGAATGTCTAAAAGACATGTTAGTTCCTGTTATCACTTACGTTATAGCAGCTATAAACAGTCTTTTCGTCACCACCATCTTGTTTTGATTTTTTCTTGAAGTTCTTATGACAAAAAAAGCCTGTCATGTTACAAACTCCTCTGTCCTGAAGACTTTCCTGAGGATGCCCAATGCACTGACACCTGTGACTCCTCATATAATATAATAGTTTCCATACAGAAAACTTCAATTATATATTTTTCTTTTTTATATAAAAAATATATACATTTTCTTTATATTTATTTTTCTTTTATATTTTTAAAATTATTTTATTAAATAACAGCGTCAGGCATACAACGCCATGCCCTGTGTAAGTTTTTCCTGTAGAAACAATAACATATTAGAAGAAGTGCATTTATGTAAACCTATAATTCAGCACTATTGTGAGAGTTGTTGTTATATGAAATAAATCAGCACCTTCTGAACAGTCAGATTCAAGACTTCTACAGCACTATGGTATAAACAAAAATAGTACACAAAATAGCAGTATTAACTTATGTTCAGTATATTGTTATATGTTCAGTATATTGGCCTGGAACTCATACAATCATGTAGCTTTCATGTAATGTCTCTTTACTACTTGTAGCACCAATTTATATTGATTACGTAATCGATATATTCAAACAGCAGGTATATGGATTAATAATGATATTCCTCATGTGAGGGTGGTGGACACTGTACCAGGGTATAGGAGTATACAAAGGAGCTAAGCACTTGGTTTTTGAATTGCCAACACACAATCACACACACACACACATGCACAAGCAGGCACACTCCTGACACAGGACCCTTAACTAGCCGTGACAGAGTCACTGTGGCCTCCAACAGTCAAGACAAGTGAAAAACCATCAGCACTCTGTTATCACCTTCACTAAGCGCACTAGCCCGTGTCCCCTCTCTGTCCCTCTGGGACTGTTAGTGTCCTCTCAGCAGGTCTCCTCATCTCTCTACCGATACATCCATCAATCTTTCTATTTAATGAAGCCTTGGTGTTGATAATCTGATGTGCATGTGCATGTGTGTGTGTGTGTGTGTGTGTGTGTGTGCGTGCATGCATGTGTGTGTGTTTTGGTGGTAGTTGAACTGCAGGATCATCAGTCAGACTGAATGGACAGGCTGTGTAAGTGTGATGATGAGCTCTGTCAACAGCTGGTCAGGGTGTGTGTGTGTGTGTGTGTGTGTGTGTATATGTGTGTGTGTGTGTGTGTGTGTGTGTGTGTAAATTCCATCCTAAGGATCCGATGTCAGGATCAGAGGGCACATGTCAGGTTCTTATACATACGTCTTCTCAACAGGAGCTTCTCAGGCACAGCTAACGATCATACACACAAACCTTTAATGTATGCAAAAATAGTTCTATTGATTTTAATGTCATTTTTATCACCATAAGTGAAATGTACGAATTATGGCTTCTATGCTATAGTTTCTATAGTAACAATATACATGGACACTTGTAAAGTGAACGCTCCACATAAATGGATTAAAAATGTGTGTAATCACTGATATATGTTTTCTCTGAGGAGATGTTTATTTAACATTTATGGAAGGAGTATCCAGTGTCAGTGCCTTTTGTCTTATTACGGCTGATTGACTGTTTATAGCTGCTATAATGTAAGTCATAACAAGAATTAAATTGTTGTACATTACATAGTAATTCTTTTTTTTTTTTTAAGTATTTGTCATTCTCTAAATAATACAAAAAAAAAAACTATAATCGTTTGCAAATTGTTGTGGTATAGAATATTTAAGGATTTGCTATTATTGGAAAATAATCAATGGCAGGGTATTAACTAACTTAATTTTGCATCGGGCTCCATCACACCATCCCATTGTTGATTAACAGAACTTTCCATCATGTCCTATTCATTTCTACTCACGTCACAATTTATTGTTGTTTCTAGTGGATATATTACAATTTGGCGAAATTTCTACTGTTCATATACGAAAATGTGTTATATATTGTGTTTAATATATATGTAATATATTTATATTCTATGTGTGTTCTTACACATGTCTGTGAATAAATACAGTATATTTACAGAATATGATATGTGTAATTGGTCCACTGGGCCCTATTTGAAAAATTACTTTACAAAAATTGACCAAAAAAAGGGATAAAGTACACTATGTTGTCCAGCATGTGCCCCCTTGTGCCCAGAGATCTACTCTGAATTGGAAGTTGTAGTAGGTGTCATGCTGTTATACCTCAGTAGCTTAGTATAGGTGACAGTGTTGTTTTGACACACTGTTCATTGTGGTAGTCTTTAGTTTGGGATGGAGCCTGAGTCTTTCCTCCTGAAGGAAGTTAAGAAAAGGCAAAATAAACTAAGGATGTGGTTGGACGGAGCAACAGATCAGATGAGCAAATCACAACACACCACTATCACACATAAATACACTCTTAGAAGAAATATATACACTCTTCCCTAAAAAATGCATTCCTCCGGGATGGTTAAGGTTCTACTTGGAAATCTCTAAAAAATCACAGTTGATATGGTATATTAAGGGTTCCTTAAGGATCCCAGATTGAATCTTTTTCAAAAGGAGGGATCTAGGAAAAAATAGTGTGTATTTGTGTGTGTGTGTGTGTGTGTGTGTATTTTACTGGCATGGTTTAATTCCACTTACAGAGTTACTGCAAATCCATACAAAGTTCTTCTGCCAGATCACCTTTATCCTTTGATGAACATTTCTCTCCACCACCATCATCAAAACACTGTCAAAAAACTGAGGGAATATCTTTTGAAAGAACAGTGTTCATTGCTCCAGCACAGTTCCAGAGACTTGGAGAATCGTTGCCAAGGAGCACTGAAGCTGTTTCGACGGCTCGTGGTGGCCCTTGTTGGTGTTGGATCCATCACAATTCTTAATAATATACCATAGAATGTTAATTCTACAATTTAACATGACTTTATATGACAACTTTATACATTAGAACCAACTTCTCTCTTAATATATTCATATAACATCAAGTTACAAGAGAACAGATAATATAATATATAATAATATATAATATATAATAATATAATAATATATAAACATTTTATCATTTTTCACTACAATACTGATATTAGATAGATAGAGTTCCAGATGTCTACCAATACTTCATTTGACCTGATAATACGTCCTCATTTATTCACGGCATAAAATATATCAGTGAAGTGGATCAGAAATATTAAATCTGATCCAGTAATGATTTAGCATTACAGCCAATATTGACTCTAATACCAACAATCAGTATTTGATCAGTGTATCCCGAAATATATCACTATGATTGTCTGGTTTGTGGAATTTCTTGACAAAACAGACATACACACATATGTTGTGCATCTTCCTATACTTCCTGACATAAGGAATTCACTCCTTTATTAGTTTGTCATTGAGGATTGCCTCAGGCATCTTTTGTTGAATGGCATTTGTCCTTTACCACCCCTAGATTACACGCAGACACACACACACAAATACACACACACCCCAGAGGCACATTCCTTCTACACATGGCATTTATTTTTGTTATAGTGCTCATACGCACTCATTTTACCCTCAACATGTGAATACACAAGTTTCTCAGATGCATCGATTACAATACAGTCATCTCACTCATGTCTCATATCTGGAAAGTCATGAGTTCAGGCTCAGCAGTAATTTGTACACACATTCCCTAACTGTCCATCTGCTCTCCTCGTCCTCAGAACACCATGAGATCTGGGGTGTGTGTGAGTGTAACTGTACAAGTGAGAGAGTGTGTGTAGGTGGTTATGCGGGTGGTTAGCAGCAAATTGAAATTCCATCTGTCCCCTTTACCCCCCCTCCCGCCCCAGTCCGGACCGGCACAGCTGAATGTCAAAGAGTGCCCCTTTCTCTCTCCTTTCTCTCTCTCAGTCTCCTTCTCTTGTTTTCTTCCTCCTGTTTTCTTTCCCTGCTTCTCTCTCTTTCTCTCTCTCTTTAAAGTACTCCTTATCCAAACAGGAAGTTGCCTCCTGACCTGCAGGATGTAAGGGAACACCAGTGGAAATTTCATTAGAGTGCGCCGAGCGCTCGCGGCCGAATTAACACACCAATTACCCGCCTCGCTGCACCTGTAAAACTTTACTGTGTGTAATTCTGACCCAGCAACTGCCACACTACAGCCGTGTATGTGTTTGAGAAAGAGAGGGAACAAGTGTGTCATTCTGAGGATGTGTGTTACTTTTGTAACGCACCTGACAGATCATCTGGCTAAAAATGCCTGTCTACAGAGTGAAGTATATGTGTGTGTGTGTGTGTGTATATATATATATATATATATATATATATATATATAAAATGTGTGTGTGTGTGTTTTGTGAGGAATTGATGGAAGTCTCACTTACTGACCACTACACTACAATGCTTTTTGCAGTCAATTAGCCATGACAATCACCCAGGACACCATCTATGTTTTACACACACACACGCGCGCACACACACACACATTTAGCATTTCACTGTAATTCCAAGCCAATTATCATATAACCTTAATACCTTTGCAAATCTCCATTCATTGTAAAAATCACAAATTAGGTGATTAATAATAAAAATACAGTACGCTCAACTGCCACTTTATTAGGAACAGCTGTACATGCAATTATAAAATCAACCAATCATGTGGCAGCAGCGCAATGGATAAAATCACACAGACACGGGTCAAGAGTTTTCCATCATATAATAGAATGGGAAAAAAGTAGATCTCAGTGACTTTGACCGTGGTATGGTTGGTGCTGCCAGATGGGCTGGTTTGAGTTTTTCAGAAACTCTTGATCTCCTGGGATTTTCACAAACAACAGTCTCTACATAGTTTAAACAAAAAATATACAGTGAGCAGCAGTTCTGTGGGTGGAAACATCTTGATGAGAGAGGTCAGAGGAGAATGACCAGATTAGTTGAGGGAGAGGAAGGCTACAGTAACTCAAATAACCACTCTGTAAGTGCGTTGTGAGCAGAAAAGCATCTCAGAATGCACAGCACAGGATGTAAAAACATGAGGCAGACAGGCTACAACAGCAGGGAACCACACTGGTTTCCACTTCTTCACCCAAGAACAGAAATCTGAGGCTACACTGAGCACAGACTCATCAAAACTGGACAGTTGAAGATTGGAAAAACATTGCCTGACCTTTTCCACCAGTGTAGCCCATCTACCTCAAGGTTCGACATGTTGTGCATTCTGAAATGCTTTTCTGCTCACCACGGTTGTAAAGAGTAGCTATTCCACTAACTGGTCTGTTTTGGGAGGTGGGAGGAAACCCCAGTACCTGAAGGAAACTCGCACAGGCAGTAACCAGAGTAACTTCTGCTTTAGGCAGAGGTAAAGCGTACAGTGAAAGCATTTGAGTGGTCTTTGCCATGACCATTAGCCAAAGATTAGCTACACCACTAATGTCACTAGAACAAGTATAGGAATAGGATTGACTGCATGGGATTGTAGTGACAAAACACTGATGGATGAGCACACTACAGTGATACAACACTACACTACACACTATTACAGAACATGGCATAACATTTTAAAAGGTAGTGTGCTGTAATAGTTTTTTAATTAAGTAGATTATAAGAGAACTCTGTTGACCTGAACTGAGTCAAAGGTAAAGTATAGTGTGGAGGCGTTCACACTGTCAGGTCAGAGCTCAGTGTGTATGACTCCATTCATCTGCACTGCGCTTTGAAGCTGACTCACTTTACCCAGTTGAAAAGGCCTGATGTGCAAAGGGAACGTGATCAGAGACCCGACGCGTTACATGTTATTATTATAGGACCCCGTTGAGGGTTTCAGAATTTCTCACTATTTGAGTCGCACTCTCTTCCTGTCTCCACATCAGCTGCCCTCCTACCCACTCACACACTATTCCTCTTCTTCCACAGGCAGTGCTGGGGGTGTTGCGGCGGTGTTCAGCACACCGGGAGTGTGAATTTGTAATGTGTTTGTTCAGGAGAGCTTTGGTGCTGTTAGAAAAATCTATAAATCCACAAAAGCCTCCGGACCGGATCGAGCTGCCCTGAACCTGTGGCCCAAACAGCGAGTGAAACCGGAGTCACGGCAAACACACCTCGCTTTTATCCCACCAACGCTCGGAAGTCCAGCAGGAATGTCCTGGACTCCTGCAGTGATAAAATAATCTCCACATCCTGCAGAGAACACACAGCGAGCAGGTCTGTGTGTGTGTGTGTGTGTGTAAAACTGACAGGGAGTTAACACTGCCCTTCAGTTCTCACTCACAACACCCACAAATGGCACCAAACGCTCATCTCTTTCAGGGTGTGACTTTTCTTTACCATGATCATACCAAAGCACTTTTTTATCCTGTTCAGAGAGAATTTCAGCCCTCAGTGTCTGTTGAAGTTGGAGACTCAGTACCAGATGCAGTATGTGGTTGTTTGTTATGGCTCCCAGCGCTTGTGTGTCAGCAGAAAGTCCACCCATTAACTTTTACAACCTGCTCAAAATCCCTTGATAAGTGCTGTTATATTAAGTAGATGAAGAATTACTAGCTAAGCATGTAGCAAACTTTTTAAATATGTATCTTAACTTCATTTGATTAGGCATGATCCTACATTTTTATAACACACTTATTGTGATATGATTTTTTCCCTGCATTTGTGACACTTCCAACATTTGTGTAGTAAAAAAAAGGAGTTGTCGCTTATCTTGTGCTAAATAATAATACCTGTAACCTTTCTGACAACCTCATCAAAGTACTTATACAGTATGTCTTTGTTGAATGTGATCTATTTCTTTGGCTCCACACCATAGTTATTCTCTTCATTCAGATAGATGCATCTTTCACTTTTTTAAAAAACTTTCATAAAGCGAAATAGCTTGTATCTAACTATCAAATACTGTATTAAATGACTACAAGGATCTAAAGACAGTGATGTAGATACAACAATATGTATATTGCTGGGGCTTGTGGCCTATTTTTATAAAGGATAATGTTAATGAAGTTAATAAAGTGAAATAGAACAGTTAACAGGGGCCCGGTGGCTTAGTGGTTAGCACGTTTGCCTCGCACCTTCAGGGATTTCCTCTGGTTTCCTCTCCCAGTGTGAATGTATGTGTGATTGTGCCCTACAATCAGTTGGCACCCTGTCCATGGTGTCTCACGCCTTGTGCCCCGATTCCCTGGGATAGGCTTCAGGCTACCCACGACTCTGTGTAGGATAAGCGCTACAGAGAATGGATGGATAACAGTTAATACCACTGCTACAATCATGAGTTGTAGATGTGCATAATTATACAGTAAGTGTATTACCTATGCATATAAAATATAATGCTTTGGCTAAAAATTAACATTTTCACATAGTAGCAGAACCTAACCCATGAGATGAAGACATCACGATCAAATATGCTAGTGTGTGTGCGTGTGCGTGTGTCTGTAGTATTAGTAGTGGCTAATAAGAGTGTGCATAAAAGAATAGTTGTAATTTAATTTACTTAAATAATGTTGGGTCTTTTTTATTCTATCAAAAACAGCCAACATCCAATATTTGAAGTACAGTTACAGCATCATTAAAAAAACTAAGACTTTCCTCTTTAATAGAGAGCAAATATATAACATTCATATTGTTTACTCCAAAAAATCTTTGTATAATTTACTATTCATATTGTTTACTCCAAAAAATCTTTGTATAATTTACTATTTTAATTTAATACTTTTTTAATATGAACTGTTTTTACTGTACAAGGACAGCAAATAACCTTAAATAAATAAAGAAGGCTAGATTAGTGTCAAATACAGTTTACTAGAGACTTTACCAAACATAGGTTTAGCACGAATCTTAGTAATTATATATATAAATACAAATGGAATGACTGTATTTAAAACCAAAATAAAACGGAACACACAATAATTTGTATGTTAAAAGTAGCTGAATGAGTAGATTGAAGAATGTTAGCATGCCACAGCTTAATGTAGCTTAATGGCTAGTCAGCTATGGATCAGCTATAAATCAAGCTTCATTGCTAAAATGTCATCTTTAAAACTCTGTAAAATTACCTGAAATACACTGATACATTCAATTTTCTTGAAAAGAAACAAAAAAACTGCCCTAAAACTAGCTAATATATTACTATTTAGATGTAATACTTTTTATATTAACTATTTTAAATGCATGAGGACCACAAACAACCTTAGATAAATCAGCTAGTTAAATCATTCAAAAATATAGCAGAAAAAACTGGATTAGTTTCAAACAGTTCACTCGGGGCTTTTCTATTAGCTTTGGTTTAGCGCAAAGCTTCCAAATGATAACTATAATGTCTCTAATGGATGAATTTGAATCTGTCAAATGATTCAGTTGACCGAGTAAAAGAGATTCAGGTTGCTGATTCCCAAACTCGAAACACTTCACCTGTTTGTCAATGGGTTATGCTAATGGATTATGCTAATGTGTTATGCTAAAGCTCAACCAGGCATGGCTCATGCTGAGGTTACAGCCACCTAGTTGTGTTACCAAACATACTTGTGTCCTCTGTTTGAATATCCACCTCATTTGTGAGCATGCTCGATGTGACACAGAAAAAAAATAATGGTAGTAGAGAAATGAGCAGTGTGAAAATGAAGGCTAACCACAGAGCCAAATTGCTTTAGCTGGAGTTCGAGCCTATCCCAGTGGTAAGAAGATGTTCCTTTAAGAATAACACACCAACGTAGCGTGAGTGGCGTTTTTTTGTAGTTAGGATCTGCCAGTATCATATCAATAAGTGTCTTATTACCAGAAGACACAGTACTGCTGTGGCTAACATTTTACCACATATGGTAATATATCAGCATTAGCATTTCATCACTGGTGCTTGTGCTCTTCAAGAAAATACTTTTAACCCAGATCTTTTAAAAATATATATATATTTAATTTTTTCTGGTTTCCCATGAAAGTTTTTATGACGTCTTTTTCTGTGGTTGTTAAACAGGGCTGTGTGAGCGAGAGCCAGCCGAGGTCTGTTCTGCCCTCAGGACTCGGCGATTTTACTCCCCCATTCCTCTTTTTATTTCATCTCCGCTCGTTTCTCTCCATGTGTCTAAGCTGCCATTAATGCTGCGGGAGAGGCAGGTGTGGGGAAGCGAGAGGGAGAGAAAAAGAGAGAAATGCCAGGCCTGTGTGAGCCAAATATGACCCATCAACACCTTGAACATCTGGAGCTGCAGGAAACTAGAACTGGCGGAGGAACAAAATGGAGTCATGTCTCTAGCATCAAGCTGCAGGTCAGAGATCAGCAGGGTGTAAAAGTCTGCTAGTATTGTGAAGCTCACAAAATGGCAAATTGCCAATAAAAGCTTTCCATTTTGCCTCAGTGTCAGTCACTGTAATTTTAATTACTAGCAATTAGCGGTTAATATGCTGTGCAATGAACAAACATGAACAAAAAAATTAGCCAAAGTGTTAGCTAATAATTAGCTAAGAGTTTAGCAGTGACAGCAAAGTAAGTATATCTCTTTTGAATAAATATCTCTATGTCAATGAATATTAAGAGAGACATTTGAGCATGCCCTTACTCTGGTGTGTCAGATTTCTTTGACTGACTCGTTAAAAATGTTTGTGGTTGCTAATTTTTGAAAGTGAGCTTAGCATCATAGCCGGTGTGTTATGGTAGAAGCTTGAGTTATTAGGTGGGATTTTTGCGAGGTTGCAATAGAAATGACAAATAAAACAATCAAAATGTATGATATCGCTTATACGTATACTTATGTTTGTCAAACGTGACAGAATTAGTAGATTGGAGCATGATAGCATGGTGCATCTTAACTCTTTTAACCGGGGGCCAAAAATTAGAATTTCCACCTGGTTTGGAGGCGCCCGTGTTCAGCATTGAATTTATTTGTGATGTCACACTCCACAGTAGGCTCATATGAAAGGAGACACTCAGGGCTTTAAGAATTTGCAGTGTTTTATAATTACTTCTTTTTTACCTAGCCTACTAGGTTTAAATATTATAATTTTATTGTGGCAGTTGTCTTTTACTATCAAAAAAACTTTAGTTGTACTGTCCATTTTATCTCAGTACCAATGTTTTTGTGGAGAGGTGTGAATTGTTTGCCCAGCAGGGGGCTCACACCCCTCCCTTTTCCCATCACCCTGCTCATCAGCAGCTAAACACAGTGTCACGATACTCTACACACAGAAACCCAACAGTGTCCTGACTAATTTTAGACTCACAACAATAAAATAATTCATTTGTTTACACTGATTGAAAACCTCAGATAAGTCTGATAAGTCAAGTGTACTGTGAGAAAGGGGTAATGAAGCTTATAGTTTTATAGCCAGTCAGCAAAATTAATGCTTCATGGCTAAAATGTAATCTTTAAAACCCTGT